>OY288249.1:54066991-54506080 GCA_958450325.1 Agrostemma githago
TATTTTTTCTGTCTCAGCAGAGACCAGTAGCCGGGGGAGCCATCCCCCCCAGATGAAGACACCATTTGGAGGCCAACCATAAAGCGAAGGGCGTCGATGTAAGGCCCCTCGCCATGGAACATGCAGGTCCAAGTGTAGGCCACTAATGCCCTAATGGCTGTTGCAGTTAACTGAGCGATGGCGACGTTCATCCTCCGGAAAGTTTCTTCCAGGAAGGGATGCAACGGGAATCGCAGGCCGAATTCTAGGGCCTTATGGAAGACGGCTACACACCCTTCTGGGGGGCAGCATACTGTGTCTTTTTCCCCAGGGATCACCACTGTGTATCCCTTCCCAAAATTATAAAACTGCTCGATGGCCTCAGCCGCGTTACATTCCAAGATCAGGTCCCTATTCTTAGCCTCGGGATAAGTCTGTAAGGGAATCACGTATTTTTCTTTGTCCAAAAAATAGGTCCTCCCTCTCTCCCTGCGGATGAGAGGACCGGCCACCCTGGCAGGATCCACCTCCAGGGCTGGGTCGGGTGACTCAGCACCCTCTCCCCTGTGATAGTCTTCCTCCCTGGGGCCAACCCCGGAGGAAGAAGCAACGTCGCGACGACCACCGTCGCCGCCGCCAGTTCTTCCGAGCAAAGAATCAAAGGAAAGGGGGTGGGCTCGCGACATTTAGGCTATAGAAGAGAAGAAAAGAAGCGAAAGATTCGAAAAGTTCTGACCTAAAAAACGCCGGTGAAGTTGTCAGAGACGGCGACAAGAAGTGATCCTTGCTCCTCAAAGAAAAAACGCTCGGTCAATGAGGGAGATTCAAGAAGTGTTGTGGGGAGTAAAGGTATCAAGAAGAGTAAAAGAGGAGAATGAAGGGGGAGAAGGGTTTATATAAAAGCCCAAAGAAGTTCGAAAGGCGGAAGCCCTGACAAAACCTTCGAAGACCGTCCACGTGTCACATACTGAACACCAACTGCTCACCTTTTTCAAGAAGAGCCTCGGTAAACAGAAACGTCAGAGAGAAAGGTCAATCAACGACCTCATTCAAAAAAAAAAAAAAAAAAAAAAAAACAATAAAATAGTAACATAATAAACTCATATTAAAAATTCAAATACGCAAAATATTCATTTCATTGAAAGCCCCGCAAGGGAAAGATACATCGTGGGACGGGCATGAAAGAAAATTACATAAGGCCTAAAAAGTTCCAGCCTGACAGAAATCAAAAGCCCTGCCGCGCAGTCCTAGTCATCCCCCAAATCCGGGGAATAATCCCCAGGGCTGCCTGGACTCCCGAGAGCCGAACCCCAGTCCCAACTTGGGGAACCCTGAAAGGGGTCATTTGAAGCCCCGTCTTCGTCCCTGTCGCTCAGGCAGCCAAGACCTTCGCTGTCGTCAGAGTCATGGCTGCTGTCTTCCCAGTCCCTTCCAAAAGGGACAGCTCGGGATTCGTCGCAGGTGCGACAGCCTGTCTTCTTTACAGGCGAAGAAGGACCCGACTCCAGGGAGGAATCGGTGTCAGAGTTGAGGCCGAATTGTTCAGGGTGCAGCCATGGAAAACACTCATGACACCCCCTATCATAACAGCCCCCTCCCTGGGAGCAACGCCTAAACCTAGGCGCAACAGGAGGAGAGGACCTCCTAGGGCGTTTGCCCATCCTAATAGAGGCCTTCCGACCCCTCCGGCGAAGGCGAAGCCGTGAACAGCGACTCCGGCGAACAGTTAAATAAGCGGTCCGTGCATATCTGAGCCTCCAAAACCCTCTGAAGATGAAGGAAACATGTTTGACTCCGCGGCGAACAACACTTTTCTTGATCCAAGTCATGTTTAAAATGAAGAAAATGGAAAGATTGAAGGTGGGATAAAGCACAAATGATCAAGGAAGCTAAGGATTTTATACCAAGGAAAACACCGCATTAATGAACGCGCCAACCACCCTGGGAGGAGAGCCACCAATCAGGAACTCTTCACGGTTCCCCAAAATCCGCCCAGAAGAAAAGGGCAATCATTACAAAAGTGCTCTCGCCTCTTTGCACTCCTGACAGGAGCAGTTCAAAGTTCCATTGGGAAGGTGCGAAGCATTAAATGCTGCAACAGACATGGAAGTCAACCCCCCTCCAAGCAAGAGTCGCCAGCAGAGGAGAAGTTTCACTTCCCTCCTACTAACGAGGGCCAATTGATTGGGGTGGGCCGCCTGTCAATCAACTGCCTGCTAGGCAGGCCCCGAGACGGTTCCTACCGGGGAGTCGAAAGACTAGCTCCCAGCAAGGACCTGGAACAAAGCATGAAACGCTAAAGGTTGGCCGTCAGCGGCTGAGAGCACGGGCCAACCCAGCCTGTCGGAGCTTGGCAGCCCCCTGCCTAGAGACTGTCTGCCCTGGGAAAATCCCTGGCCGGCAGGGTCAGGACCCCCAGGGGCCCTCTCGTCATTTTGCCTAAGGTAATTGGGAATGGATGGATGAGAAGCCGCCACTTGTCACTTCTCTATCCAACCATTCCTCTTTCTCTTCTCTCTCTTGTGGGAAGGTATAAATACCTCCCCATTTCCCACATGAGAGGGGTTGGATTTTCTCTCTCTAGACTCTTACTCCTAGATCGCCACCTAGTTCCTCACGAGCTAGGTTCGTAAAGGCATTTCACGGACTGACTTAGGCATCGGAGAGGGTTTCCTCGGACAACCTCCGAGGCCCTGTGCGTTCATTGTGCAGGGAGCAGGCCGTTTCCGCCGGGAAAGTCCGACTCAAGGAGCGAGGGGAAGGGGAGACCAAGAGAATCAGACGATCAGTTGTTTATCATTAATTCAATTACACTACCCGGATCCTAGGCCGGGTAAATTGTTTCCGTTACCGGAACATTTACTTAGTGTTTATTGTTATTGATTGTTATTGTTTTTGATGGTGAATGTTAGGGTTGTGATGTGGTTTTCCCTTGTTATTGTTGTTAGTTCTTCTTTGATTATGAGTGAGTAGATTACTTGTGGGTTAGTAGGGGGATTAAGGGTATATTATGGGTGATTAGGGTTTGATTAGGGGTGAAGGGTAAATCCTTATTGTTAGTCACATTCTTTGCACACCATGCGTTTGTTGAAATGCTTGTTTGGGTTGTAGTGGCCATGCTTCTCATGCTAGTCTTCCTCTACTCATTGTTTGCCTAGTATGTGGACACCCTTGACCACCCAAGTCACCCTACTACTCTTATGAACCCGACCTAACCCACCTCTTTTTCATATTTGATTCATCTTGTTAGCTAGTCATCATTTCTTTAGGTTGCTAGTTAGTTGGATTATTAGCATTGTTTAGCATTTCTCTTTAGTTTGCTTGTTGGTTTGTGTTTAGTTATTCTAGCTTAGTCTCGTTTAGCCTAGTTCATTGTTAGTCTACTTCCTACTTCTCCTCTCATCATAATTCATCTAGTAGTAGTTCTTTGTGTTTGTTTGGTAGCGTAGTCTTGTTTTAGGCCGATTTAGTCTAAACCTTGCAATACCGTCTCCGTGGACACGACCCGACTTACCCTAACTACCGTTAGGTGCTAGTTGGCTGTATATTTGGTGGCGGGATCCACGACAAATCCCATCATCACAAATCCCCTGGTCCGGATGGATTTACAAGTCAATTTTTTAAGGATACTTGGGGAATTACAGGTGGCTCAGTTTGCAATGCGATCAAAGATGTCTTTAGTAGTGATAAGCTACTGAAACAGGTTAGTAATACTATGCTCAATCTCATACCAAAAGTTCAGAATCCTACTCATGTGAGCCAGTTTCGACCCATCGCCTGTTGTAATACCATTTATAAATGTATTTCCAAAGTCCTTTGTGATAGGCTTGGCCACATCTTACCTGAGATTATCAGTCCTTCTCAGAGTGCATTCATCAAGGGTCGGGATATTGCAGAGAATATACACATTTGTCAAGACCTTATCCGGCTCTATAATAGGAAGATTTGTTCACCTAGACTCCTTCTCAAAATAGACTTGCAAAAGGCATATGATTCTATTGAGTGGAGTTTTGTAGAGGGCATGCTACAGGCCATGAAGTTTCCTCCTTCTTTCAATAATGTTATTATGGAAAGCCTTTCCTCTCCAAGCTATTCTATTTCTTTGAATGGGGACACATTCGGGTTCTTTAAGGCTAAACGAGGCCTCCGGCAAGGTGATCCTTTATCCCCCCTTCTCTTCACAATCTGTATGGAGTATCTGAGTAGAATACTCAATGTAATCCAGAATTGTGAGGATTATAGATTTCATCCACACTGTAAAGAAATCAAACTCAGCCATCTTTGTTTTGCGGACGATCTAATGTTGTTCTACAAAGGTTCCTGTAATTCTGCCCGATGGATTACGAGGGCTTTTGCCACGTTTTCTGCAGCTTCTGGGCTGAGAATGAACCAAGGTAAATCGAACATATATTTCAATGGTATTAAGGATGAGGAGGCGATACGAATTGTGAGAATGACTGGTATGCAGCTGGGTAAATTACCCTTTAAATACTTGGGCATTTCTATGTCCCCTAAGAAGATTCCTATTCTGGAGTGCCATATCTTGACAGAAAAGTTAGTCAGCAGAATCAGAGGAATGGGAGCAAAGAAATTATCGTATAAAGGGAGGCTCGTTGTGGTTCAGTCTATTCTTACTTCAATTTCTCAATATTGGTCAAGGATGTTCATCCTACCAGCTGCTGTTATCAACAAGCTCAATGCTATTTGTCGAAACTACCTTTGGAGGGGTAGTGAACATTACAATTCGCCTCCTTTGGTGGCTTGGGAGAGAGTATGTTGCCCTATAAATGAAGGAGGACTGGGATTGAAGAACAGTCAACTCTAGAATATTGCTTGTATTGGCAAATATGCGTGGTGGGTTACCATTATGGCACAACATCTTTGGGTGAAATGGGTACATAGTATTTACATTAAAGGAATGGATTGGGCTTCGTATATACCTTCTTCTAACTCCAGCTGGTCTTGGCGTAAGATCTGCTGGGTTAAGAACATCTTCTTCAATAATAATCTGTTCCCTTCTTTGCTTGATCAAGGGCATGAGTATACTCCGGCCTTAGGGTATGACAGTCTGATTACTCAAGGTCAGAGGGTGTATTGGGATAAGCTAGTTTGGAATAGGATAAACATACCTAAACACTGTTATATTGCTTGGCTTGTTTGTCACCAAAGACTCTTGACTAAAGATAGGTTGATGAAGATGCAGGTGGTCCAGGATCAGGCATGCTTCCTCTGCGGCCTGACGAATGAAACTCATCTGCACTTATTCTCTCAATGCTGTTTCACTCTAAGTTGCTTCGAGCTATTGTCCCGGTGGTTATCAGTAAATGTCCCTTCTCTTAATACGTGTGTATGGTGGATGAGGTATAGGCGTAAGTCACTTCTATATCGACAAATCATTGCGGCTGGAATTGTGGGTGTTTGGTATCACATTTGGTGGATGAGGAACCATTGTCGGCTTCACCAGTACATTCTCAAGCCTGATCAAGTTTTTACTAATATTCAAGTTGAGATTAAGTCCAGAATCCGGTATTTTTGCACTACTACTAAATGTAAATGCAAATATCTAGATCTAATTGATAGAGTATTGAATTGATGTATGTAAAGGGACTCAAAACATTTGTATTTTGGTGATTTAGTAATACAATCTTACATTTACACCAAAAAAAAAGACCCGTGTTGATTTGTGGGGCCAGTACATGACCTGTCCATAAGTGATACCACTGTCCACAAGTGGTGGCTGTAGTGTTACAGAGAAGGGTCAATCGCCTCAAAGATAAACCTATTAGTCACCATGTTAGCAATTCTGTTGGTGTTGCTAAGGTCAATATGGTTGAGTTTGGTGGTCCGTCTAATGCTGAAAAGTCTAAGGGTGAAAACAAGAATGGTCATAATCAAGCTAAGAAGAATGATCCTGACAAACTTGTTCCTAAAATCCAGAAGCATCTGGTTTGCTATGTAAGTGGAAAAGGCAGACACAAAGCTGATAAATGCATTGAAATGAAGACCACTGATCTAAAGCAAATATGGCTGTGACTGAAGATATTATTGTTGTTGTGGTTGTGGAGGCTAATCTAGTGGGAAATGCTGATGAATGGGTTCTCGACATGATGGAGGGATTTGTCGTGGATCCCGCCGATCAAATAAATAACCAACTAATCCTAGTGGGTAGCTAAGGCAAGTTGGGTCGAATCCACGGGGACGGTAAGAGGCGTCTAGACTAAGGTCACCTAAAAACGAGACTAAGTCCACGAGCTAAACTAAACTAGAGTAATAAGAAGGGGAGAAGGCTAAGGCTATGACTACGGTAACGGAGAGAACAACTAAGGAAAACGGGCTAGGATTAGGTCGGGTTCAAAGGGGCAATGGAATGGTCAAGGAAGAGTAAAGGTGAAGGGGGTAGTCGGGTAATCTAGGTGTGGTCCGGGCTCTCGCTACTTAGACCAACCTAGAGGTTCCACCTAAAACCCATCTTGGCGACACACATGACAAACAGGGCTACTAGCGTGTTATCGTGGCCTAGGTCGCATCCGGGCTCTCGCTACTTAGACCGACCTAGGGGTTGTCCCCACCGGGCTCTCGCTACTTAGCGAGGGAACCAAACCCACGAGCAAACTATTACCCACAAGAAAAAGGCAAGAAAAACAAGCATATGCATACAAGTCATTCAAGCATTTCAACAAAAATGTACCATGCATCAAACCAAGAGGAAACCCAAATCTTCCACCAACATCTCCAACAAACCCTTAATCATCCAATTAACACCCTAATCACCCTACTAACCCTAGAAAGAAACTACTCAAACATAATCAAACTACAACTAACAAGAACAAGAGGAATCAACATAAGAATCCATACATACATAATGGAAAACTAACAAGGATGATGAACAAAACAATAAACAAGAACTAAAGATTGTAACTTGATTGATAAACAAAGATAAAAAGAAGAGAAAAGAAGATTATACCATACTAGAGAAGATGAAAAGAAGAAATCTTGCATAAATGGAAGAAAACCCAAATACATCAACCAAGGTTGTCAATCTTGGTTGGATTCTTCAAGAATTCCCAAATTACAAGAGTAAAACTAGGATTAACGACTAATTACCGACTAATCTACTCTAATCTAAACTAATCTAACCTAAAATAGTCTAGGGTTTAGTGGGAAGTGAAGAACATATGCTTACAAAACAAGGGAAGAGTATATATAGGGTTACAAGTGGAAAGGAGAAGAAAGAAAACAAGGCGGAGCTGCAGCAGGCCCTTCCCGGCCGGGATGAGGTGGTCCCGGTTGGGATGGGGTCGGTCTCGGTCGGAAGGAGCTGCTCTCGGTCGGGAGGGAGTTCGGACAGTAGCTCCTTGTTTTGCTCCTTCATCCCGGACGGGATGAGTCTTGTAGGCCTCCAATATGAACTTTTTGGTCCCTCCTTGGTTCTCATGGGCTTCCCATCGATTCTCGGGACTCGGGATCGGGTCTCGGAGGCTCGGGATTGGGTCCCAAGGTCTCGGGGTCGAATCCAAGGCATCGAGTGATCGTTCCTTCACTTCGTTGGCTCCAAAAAGTGTATGTATTGAGTCGGAATCGCTCCAACTCTTCATGAATGGTCTCGGGAACCTGAAACGAACCAGAGGAAGCATAAGTAGCCCATAAATCGCTCCCAATGAGCGATTCCACTAGGAAAATGGGACCAAAACACTAAGAAATAGGCACTACAAACTACACTTATCAACTCCCCCACACTTAACCCTTACTCGCCCTCGAGTAAGCACAAACTAACTAATAAACTAGCCGAGCGGGTATTAGCGCACCCTACGCCCTTTCAACTCACGCGAGTACACTTAGAGGGAAAAGTGAACTCCGCAAGGCAAGTGGGGTCTTGCGACAAAACTGTGGATGCAACCGGACACAAAACACATAAACAATAAACAAACAAACAAACAAACAAAAATCGGTTGCACCCAAAAGAAAACAAATACCGCTTCCCTCAAACAAGCGGTGAAAGAAGCACCGGTTTAGGACTCGAGGCAAGTGACAACGTTCCCAAGCTAGCAATACAAATCAAAATGGACAAAACCTTAATAGTATGATGACAAAGCAATAAAAACGTTGGTAACTTACCTCGGTTCCTCCTAACCTTCTAAGAACGTACCACGGGACGATTGGCGGAATGGAAAAAGGATGAACCACGGAGTTAGTCGACACTGTAGGTAAGTGAGACCCCGCCCCCTTTAGCAATGAGCCAAGAGGGTCGTCCCATGTCCGAAACCGCCTAACTAGTCCAAGTAAAAAGGTAGAAATATTTGCAAAGTGAGGGAAGACCGACTTTTGCCGCTATCATCCTTCCTAGGGACTCGGTCCTTTGGTAGGCTCTTCACGGCAAAAGTCCAAAAAAGGCTTATTTTTGTGGGGTTAGGATCTTTTTGTGAGACGATTTTCTTTTGGCATTTTCTCTTTTCTTTTGCATTTTTGCTTTGTATTTTGCCATGCCATTTCTTTTTCTTCTTTTCTATTTTCTTTTTGGCTTTTTGGCTTTTGTGCCTTTTCTTTTTCTTCATTCTTTTCTTTCTTTCTTTTTCTTTCTTTTGCCCTTTTGGCTTGATTCGAATTGTAGGCATTTCTTTGCAACAAGCAAGGGAGATTTCAACAAATTGCAAATTTATTTGTGGTTATGTTTAGGAGGTAGGGGAATGGGTAAGTCGGGGGGCACGATTTCCCTACAAACCCCCAAAAAGTGGATAACTTGGACTAATCAAACAATCCCGAACACGGTCACCTAAGGGACGGGTCTCGGCAACCAAGGCCTTTTCACACCGTGGGTGGTCATAATGGTCAAAATGCAAATCCCGTAGTAAATCCCTAGTAAGCTAGGTGGACTCAAGGTAAAGAATCAACGAAATCATTGATTTAGAGTCATTCTACTAGACTAAAGTCCAAGACTCGATTTATACCACTAGGAAGGGAAAGTAAACACTCGCACACTAGCCTCTAAACCGGGTTTTCGAAAACCATTTTACACACAAGACACAAATACACACACAAAACAAAGCCACGACAAAAATGAAAGAAAAATAAATAAAAGATAACAAAACAAAACAAGGAGAAACAAACACATAAACGAAACAAACACCACCCCGAACATCCAAACAAGCGTCCAAATCAACCGCAAACTTTACAAAGCTCCACCCGAGCACACCACATCAAAAACCTTCTCCAAACTTCACAAGAAATAAAAAGGGATAAGGGATAAGGTGTTACCGGATGTCTTGAAAGACTTCCGAAGTTAGCGGCGATTAGGCGACCTAAGAGGAAAAAGGGAGGCAAAACACGCACAACAAAACACATGTACGATACAACGACATAAAAAGGAAAACACACAAAAGGAAAATCTTTTTGATTTTTGTGAAAAAATTTCAAATTTTTAGGATTTTTAAAGATTTTTTTCGAAAAACTACGAAAATAAAACTAACTATGATAGAATATCGCTCCCCCACACTTAAGCCGAGCAATGTCCTCATGCTCGACCGTAGTGCATGGGATCACAAAAGAAAAGAAACTACGAAAATAAAACTAAAAATCAAAAAGTGGAGAAAAGCGATATAAAGTGTCCGGCCGGGGTGTAGTCAAGTCACCGTGGGCCGAGACAAGAAAAGATATGGATGGGGGAAGAAATAAAAGGAAATGGGAGGGGAGGACTAGGTGTAATCAAGTCACCTAGCCCGGATTCCGCCCAGATCCGCCTAAATCCTACAAAAAGGTGAAAATCTTGTAAAATTTGGATTTTGAAATGACTCTCGATGTAGTCACATCATCGAGAGTCGGGAGCAACAAATACCAAGGCCTCAAAGGCCACCAAGACACAATGACTCAAGGGGAAGGGGGCAAACAAGAGAAAACAAGCAATAATAGACGGAAAAGAAAGGATAGTTGTCGTACCCATCGGTTAGCAACTCACTCACTCCATTGTCTCAATGGTCAATATAAGCACTTTTGCTTGTCGTCATCATTGTCATCCCGCTTCCAACTTGAAAGTATCACATGGTTGAGGTAGTAATGGTGTGAGAGGGTGAGATTTGATGTGGGGCTTGGTCTAAAGTGAAGAGGAAATGAAGTGATGGCATGTAAATAAAGTGTAAGGGTCGTATGATAGGAACAAGGAGAAGAAGAGAGGTTGGGAGGGGGTGTACAATGGTTGGGTGGACTCAAATGACGAAGAAGAGGCACAAGGGGGAGTAGGGGGCCATCCCGGTCGGGATGGGTGGTCCCGGTCGGGATGACATACCCGTCCCGGTCGGGAAGCTCCCGTCCCGATCGGGATGACACTCCAGTAAACCCAAAATATGGTACCCTCATCCCGATCGGGATGGATCCTTCCCGGTCGGGATGCTTCAAACTTCCCGATCGGGATGACTTCTTCCCGGTCGGGATGACTTCTTCGTGGCTTCCAAAACCCCAAAAGCTAATCAAAGCTTCAAAAACCCGTTCCGTTGCTCACAATCCATGCTCTATCGATAACCATTCCTCTCTAGGAGTCATCTTCACTTCACCTATCACAATAAACTCAAACACAACATCAAATTCTCTCCCTCACAATGCTCATCAACAATCCAAATAACAAGAATATCACAAAACAAAGAGCCCTAGGAACAAAATCACAATAAGCTTAATTACAAACACAAAGCTAAAGAGAAGAGAGGTAGGGGAATGTACAACATGACGGTTCTTAAGGAACTTCGTCAAACCGAGGATGGTAGACTCTCATTCTAACTGTAGCCTCCAAGGGCTCGGAGGAGCAAGTCAAATGCCCGAGCCACATCGTAAGGAGGGCCCAAGCAACCAAGCCAAGCTAACCTCCGCGGTCTCCAAGGTGGAGGCAAGAAGTAGTAATCCCAAGACCCAACGTCATCATTCATGTTGTCTCCGGGGTCTATCCATCCTACGAGCTTAACCGACCTCTTCCTCCCTAAGCATCGTCTCCAATAACTATCAAGCTTAAAATCCTTGACAAGAGGCACAAAAAGCGGTTTTGGCCCCGTTTCCTTGTTGCACGCCCCCACACTTTCCTCAAGTTGTGGTTCCCCATCTTCATCACTTGTCCCCACGTCATCTTGGAGAGGAGAATTGAAACTTCTACCGGCGGTTTCAATCTCTTCCAAATCATTGCTTGGTTCACTTACAAGGGGCTCTTGATGCTTATCCACATTCTCGGACATGGGCAACTTGGGCTTGTCAATTTCACCCAAAAACTTCACAAATTCTACCAACTCATCCAACTCACTAACCTCTTCCAATTCCTCACCAACAATGCCTTCACCAAGAGTCATATCCTCATTCATCTCTTTTTGGGTAGACGATTGAGGTTCTTCAAAGCAAAGTTCGCTCCTCATAGGGAGTTCACTAACGGCTTCTTCATTGGGTTGTTCCCTTTCCCCAAATGAACATCCCTCATCAAGTTGTGAAGATCGAGTTAAGAACATTAGGGTTTGAGCCGTTAAAGCATTCAATCTAGCTGCACGTTCCTTTCCGTCCCTTTGGAGCTCGGCCAAGAGTTCATAAGTCTTTTGCGATTGGATGGCCATTTCTTGTTGGTTGCTCATTTGCACTTGAAGAATTGATTGATACAACTCCAAGTTTGACAATTGGTGGTCATTGGGGTCTTGTAAAGCTCCTTGAAAATCTTGATGATGCCCAAGGGGTGGGGCATCATATTGTTGGTAGTGAGGTTGAGGTGATTGGTAGTATTGTGGGTCATGGGGTTCATATTGTGGTTGGGGTGGAGGGTAATATGGTGGGTTTTGGAGGTATTGGCTTCCATAAGGTGAATCTTAATTGAACATGGTGGGTTCACATTGATAACTCGAGTAATAGTCACCATGATTGTAGGATTGGTAATCGTTCACTTGTTGGTAGCCGTTTTCATAACCTTGAAGTTCATACCCACTAGAGTCTTGATCCCCCCAAGGAGCTTGATAGCAATTAGGAGTCATCATGTCATAGCTTTGGTTCATAGAAGAAGAGGAGTAGCTCATATCGGCTTCCATGTGTGGGGAGTTCAGATCAAACCCCATGCTCGCTCGAAAATCGTAGCTCATACCCGGTTGAGGACTTCTCAATCTAGCAACCGTCCGTTAAAGCGGCTCTGAGTTGCAAGAAGAAGATGGTCACCACCTCTAAGCACAAACTGTAGACTAAGAGCAAACGTGAGAAGCCTAGTGCTTTTTGGGCACTAGACAAGAGAGAAATAAACTTCACACACACAAGAAGCAAAGAAACAAAAAAAAAGAAAAACACAAAACAAAAGACAAAGTCAAGTAACTAGGCAAACAAGGTCTAAACTAGCACCGTCCCCGGCAACGGCGCCAAATTGATGGTGGGATTTGTCGTGGATCCCGCCGATCAAATAAATAACCAACTAATACTAGTGGGTAGCTAGCGCAAGTCGGGTCGAATCCACGAGGACGGTAAGAGGCGTCTAGACTAAGGTCACCTAAAAACGAGACTAAGTCCACGAGCTAAACAAAACTAGAGTAATAAGAAGGGGAGAAGGCTAAGGCTATGACTACGGTAACGGAGAGAACAACTAAGGAAAACGGGATAGGATTAGGTCGGGTTCAAAGGGGCAATGGAATGGTCAAGGAAGAGTAATGGTGAAGGGGGTAGTCGGGTAATCTAGGTGTGGTCCGGGCTCTCGCTACTTAGACCAACCTAGAGGTTCCACCTAAAACCCATCTTGGCAACACACATGACAAACGGGGCTACTAGCGTGTTATCGTGGCCTAGGTCGCATCCGGGCTCTCGCTACTTAGACCGACCTAGGGGTTGTCCTCACCGGGCTGTCGCTACTTAGTGAGGGAACCAAACCCACGAGCAAACTATTACCCACAAGAGAAAGGCAAGAAAAACAAGCATATGCATACAAGTCATTCAAGCATTTCAACAAACATGTACCATGCATCAAACCAAGAGGAAACCCAAATCTTCCACCAACATCTCCAACAAACTCTTAATCATCCAATTAACACCCTAATCACCCTACTAACCCTAGCAAGAATCTACTCACACATAATCAAACTACAACTAACAAGAACAAGAGGAATCAACATAAGAATCCAAACATACATAATGGAAAACTAACAAGGATGATGAACAAAACAATAAACAAGAACTAAAGATTGTAACTTGATTGATAAACAAAGATAAAAAGAAGAGAAAAGAAGATTATACCATACTAGAGAAGATGAAAAGAAGAAATCTTGCATAAATGGAAGAAAACTCAAATACATCAACCAAGGTTGTCAATCTTGGTTGGATTCTTCAAGAATTCCCAAATTACAAGAGTAAAACTAGGATTAATGACTAATTACCCACTAATCTACTCTAATCTAAACTAATCTAACCTAAAATAGTCTAGGGTTTAGTGGGAAGTGAAGAACATATGCTTACAAAACAAGGGAAGAGTATATATAGGGTTACAAGTGGAAAGGAGAAGAAAGAAAACAAGGCGGAGCTGCAGCAGGCCCTTCCCGGCCGGGATGAGGTGGTCCCGGTCGAGATGGGGTCGGTCCCGGCCGGGAGGAGCTGCTCTCGGTCGGGAGGGAGTTCGGACAGTAGCTCCTTGTTTTGCTCCTTCATCCCGGACGGGATGAGGCCATACCCGTCGGGGATGAGTCTTGTAGGCCTCCAATATGAACTTTTTGGTCCCTCCTTGGTTCTCATGGGCTTCCCATCGATTCTCGGGACTCGGGATCGGGTCTCGGAGGCTCGGGATTGGGTCACAAGGTCTCGGGGTCGAATCCAAGGCATCGAGTGATCGTTCCTTCACTTCATTGGCTCCGAAAAGTGTATGTATTGAGTCGGAATCGCTCCAACTCTTCATGAATGGTCTCGGGAACCTAAAACGAACTAGAGGAAGCATAAGTAGCCCATAAATCGCTCCCAAGGAGCGATTGCACAAGGAAAATGGGACCAAAACACTACGAAATAGGCACTACAAACTACACTTAACACGACACTGGAGCTACAATACACCTCAGTGCTAACAAGGGGTTATTTGTTGAGTTCGAGGAGCTTGATGATGGAGAATGTGTTTACATGGGTAATTCTTTATCTGATGTGATCACAGGAAAAGGCAAGGTCTTTCTTAAACTTACCTCGGGGAAACCCTTTCTCAAACAATGTTTTATATGTACCCTCATTACGACGAAACCTCGTGTCTGGTGCTTTATTGAACAAAGCTGGTGTGAAGCTTGTTTTTGAAGCTGACAAGGTTGTAATGTCACGTAATGGGGGAATTTGTGGGCAAGGGTTATCTGTTTAGGGGCTTGTTTATTTTGAGCATTGTTTCTGATATTAATAATAATGCTTCTACATCTGCTTATATTGTTGAGTCTATTGATGTTTGGCATGGTAGACTAAGTCACGTGAATGTTGAATCCATTAAAAACACTTAGAACGATGTCACTAATTCCAAGTTTGACCAATAAAGAATTCTCTAAATGTGCTAGCTGTGTTGATGCTAAGTGTGGACATGACATAAGTCCACCCCGACGCGGCCACGCGCAGGTTTGGGTAGGCGAATGAATCTCGTGGTAAGATTGATCTTGGGTCAAAATTTAAATCGAAGTTAGGAGT
The DNA here is from genome assembly GCA_958450325.1 of Agrostemma githago. Classification (NCBI taxonomy): domain Eukaryota; kingdom Viridiplantae; phylum Streptophyta; class Magnoliopsida; order Caryophyllales; family Caryophyllaceae; genus Agrostemma; species Agrostemma githago. The sequence continues at coordinate 54,081,596 of OY288249.1, forward strand.
CGCCACCGAATTTTATGGGAATTCGGACCCGTTCGAACTCACTCTACACTTAGGCGTTTCGTGCACAAAGCACGGCCCTCTTTTAGTGCTAGAGCTTATGAGTTCGTCCCTTTGCATTACGATACCGACGCCGAGTTATCGGATATCGTGCATCGAATGACTCTCGTATGCCAATGGTTTCGGACATCCGGAAACCATGGTTCTGAGTAAGGGGTGAGGGTACGTGTTGGGAAGCCCACAAAGGACAACCAACCCCGCCCGCTTTTAGTGGCCTCTACTAAGATATCGTTCGTGTTCGTGTACGCGCGCTAGTAAAATGACTAAATGATGTGCAAACAGCGTTTTCGGCTAAGCATGCGAATTATATGTGAGCTACGTCATTTTAATGCATCAAAATTAGAGTCAAATTATTTAGCATGCGAGGTTCATTTATAAAATGATAAACATCGAAAATAAATAAGACTCGTAAATAAATACAATATACACGGGCGGAAATACAACCCGGCCAAAACAAAAATAACAAACAAATAAATAGAATAATCAAATTAAAAGCGGCAAATACTAACTATAAACGGACCCGTATATAGTTAGTATAAACTAGACCGTGAGTTGAATAAATGGACAAACTTCGATTAAATACACATTATATTGTGCATTAAACGGAGGACGGAGATTTTAATACGCGTTCGCGTATAGGACCGGAGTGTGATGCTAGCTCGATCCAAGATCTCGATGCCTTGTCCCGACTTATCATGTTAAAAAAATGACGTCTAGACTAGTCATGCATCGGATACGACTAAGGAGTCGTTGACACAAAATTAATCATATAAGACGTTACTCAAAGTCGTGAAAGTAACAAAATAGGATAAAATGCATGGGTTTTGAAAACGTAAGCACGTGATGGACTTTACACGTGACGACCAAAGTCGTAAAAAAAAGACGAGGCTCAGATGATGTAAGGAGCAATCGATTTGCTTGGGCAAAGGGATCCACTCGACCGAGTCATGGCAGAGACTCGATCAAGTGAGCCTTTGAAGGGTCTACTGCCCGGTTTTTGGGGTGCTACTCGATCGAGTAGCCTATGGCACTCGATCGAGTGCCCCCTGTATGAGCTATTGCTCATTTCGAAAAGGTGATGTTTTCGAGATTTTTATTTATGCGAAATCGATGGTCGACCGTGTTACGTTGAAATATTGCGTGATTTAAACTCAACTCGGTATTTGGTACTATAATAGTGTACTACACGATTATAAGACCGGCATCGGAATTTTATAAAAAGTGTTGTTATCGGATCAAAAATTTTGATTGAAATTGTCTCCCTCCGCGTCACGACATCGAAACTAATCCTTACGGATTATGTGATGTCGATTTTCGCGTCAATGGGTTCCGTACTAATCTCGGAAATGGAATCGGACGCGTTCAACTACGAACGATCACGATCGCGTTACGCCCTTGAGTGCTTGGGACAGTGCTCCTCGAAAGGGTGCCACCTCCGTCGCGACTCGTAAAGGGATTAAACGGACTTGGAGCAGTTGTCGTAGTCAAACAATTTCGACCCGAAATTTTACTACTATATATATATACGCGGTATTAAATGACTATAAAAAGAACGAAAATAAAAATGCAATAATGATAAAAATGTTAGCGTTAGAATTAGTATGCTAATAATAATAATATATAGTATAATATATATATATATATATATATATATATATATCAAGATAGAGAGGAAGAGAGAAGAGAGAAAACGGGTTGATGACACCCTCAACCTACATGCTTAAAATGGCTTTGGAAATGGACTCGTAATAGCAACGAGAGCGCGGGAGTATCGAGGATGTAAGTAGAGTTATGGTGTGTGTATGTATGGAGATGGTTTATTGGTTTTTCGAGGGATAAAATACTCGATTTTTGCTTAGGGTTTCTTAGGGTTGTAGTGTAGTGAGGATGGAGGGATTAGGGTTGAAAATGTAGAGTTTTTTACATGAAGCAAATCTGATAAATGTGAAGGGTTTGAGAGGGTATTTATAGAGTACACCTCTCGACCTAGGGTCACTCGATCGAGTGGCCCTAGTGCACTCGATCGAGTACCCTGAAAAAGAGGGACTGATCTGTTTTTGAAGCTCCACTCGATCGAGTGAGGTCAGTCCACTCGATCGAGTGGATCAGGCGGGTGAGCCAATTTAGGAATGGGTTGACTTTTTTGAACATTTGAAAAGGGTGATTGAGCGCAATCTTCTAGAAGCTCACCTGGTTGACTTTATGTGTCGGATTCATCTTTCACCGGGTTTTGACCCAGTCGCTAAAAGACAGTTTTATTTTTGGTGTCGGTTTTGGCCCAAATTAGTCTCTTTTGTTGGAAACGATTCACTAGGCCTGGCTTTGAGGTCGGTTGTGAGAGATTTATACTCTGCTATATGCCCACGTCAGATATTATTGATTTCGAGTCCGTATTCGAGTGTATTAAGTCATGTTTACGTCCGATCATCATCGGGTGTTTTGTCGGGAACTGCTATATACACTAGCAGGTAAAATGCGGGTGTCTACACTAAGTTTACGAGAAAACCTAGTAAACTAGTTAAAAACAGGGAAACGAGCCTTCTTGAATTGATTCACACCGACCTAGCTGATTTTAAAAAGTACTATGAGTTGAGGTGGTAAACATTATTATGTCACTTTTACTGATGATTGTTCTAGATATACTAAAGTATACCTGCTAAGGATTAAGGATGAAGCAGATCAATCGTTTATAAAATTTAAGAACAGTGTCGAAAATCAACTCGATAGGAAGATTAAAAGGGTTAGGTCCGGTAGAGGAGGCGGATATGGCTCTAACTATTTAATTGACTTCTGTGAGAAGAATGGACTAATCCATGAGTCTAGTCCACCCTATTTACCATAGTCAAATGGAGTAGCTGAACGTAAAAATAGAACGTTAAAAGAAATGATGAATGTTATACTTTTAAGTTATGGCCTATCTGATGATATGTGGAGGGAAGTGGTGCTTTCTGCTTGTTATATTCTTAACCGTGTACCACATAAGAAAATTGACAAAACACCCTACAAAATCTGGAAGAGCTATACTCATAACCTATGTTTCCTTAGAGTATGAGGTTGTTTGGCTAAGGTGGGTTTACCCAACTTTATGAGACCTACGATTGGACCAAAAACTTTTGTTTTGTCAGCAAAACAAAATCACCTTATTATAATCTAAAAGTTTCCGCATAAGCGGGTGTTCTATTGTTAAGAAATCGAGAGATAAAATATACTCGTATAACACATTCTAACATAAAAGTAAAAAAGATCGACCAAAACAGGAGGAGAGAACATTGTTGAGAAACTAAAGAATACTTGTGTAAAACACTAGAATAAGCTCGAGGTTCAACCTTCACAATATCATCGAGGCTGAAAACGTCACAAGATTGTCGAATTGACGAATGACAAGAGCGATAAGGTGCATAGAATAGCCTAAAAACTTCACAATATCTTCTCTTGTTTAGTTTTGCTTGCGTAGATCTCTTTCCATTAAGGTGCACCATTAACGGAAAGCCATTATAGAATGTCAGAATCAAGAGGAGAGAACCACAATTAATTGGCAAATCAAGCTAAGGGGAGCGATGAGTCGATGACAATAATCAATGGCAATCCATCTAAGTAACGGATGAATCACGAGTAATGATGTGAGACTATAAATAATTAAGGCGAATAAGAAAGAACACGCACAATTCTTACGCATTATCTCTGTAATCAATCAAAATTCAAAGTGAGAAACATAATCATGGCTTGGCGTCCATGATTTTTTCCCTCGTTGATTTTTCCACGTATAATTCCTGATATTGTTTCCTAAATTTGCCTCTATACGTTTTATCTATAGCAAAATTGATACAGAGTATTAGATAATCATATATACCCCCGCCTTGACCTTGACATACCTAAGTGATGCGTGTCGTAACCGCAGTCAAAATTAAATTTATAATTCACTTACAAGACTCTAACTAACTAGTAGTAGGGCAAGGAAGGGTCGAACCCGCATAATAATGAGGGGTTGTTTGGGTTGGTTTTATACTAACTATAGATGTCGGATAAAATCATTGATTCACTTAATCAATTATATTGGATAGATTAGTTAATGGGTTACTCTTTGAACGCAAGTAAATTACCAATTTTATCTTATCTTTCTGACTCGTTAAACCACGTGAACGAATGCATGAATCAAATTAAGTCGCTTTAAGATCACTAATCAGTTGAATAAAATATAACCAGAACGCTGCAATTATATTTGACTCAACTACTCCAAGATTCTAACAATTAGGATTAGACCAAAACGCTGCAACCTAACCAAAACTACTATCAATTCAACAATCAATATACAATTAAGTTGGCCAAACAAAATTAATAAATACGAATTAGATAGTCAAATAATGAATCTTATATAAATATCCAACAAAGTAATTAATCAGTCAAAACGATATCATAATCTCATAAACCTAACATCCAATAGTATAAATATCGATTTATCACTAAGTTTGCTTAAGTGTGGTAAATTATTGTTACGATCTTATTGTTGCATATCGCAACATAATATAGTTGAAAATTACTCCGTCTGTCTCAATACATAGTTCACATTTGCTTTATAGACAAAATTTAAGATATTGAGAGAATAATTAATGTTTGTTTATTAAAAGAAAATAGAGGGTAAAACTTACCAAATATGAAAAGTGTGAACTATTGACTGATACGCCCAAAAGAGAAGTGTGAATTATTAACTGAAATGGAGGGAGTATATAATTTGTTTTGTATAAGGTCCTTTTTAATACTTGTATTAGTTTTAAAATTATTTGTCTTTTATCTTTATTATTTGTCCCTATTTTGATGGGAACATAAGACATTATTAGACTTGTATAAGTGATTTTTTAACTCATTTCAACGACAAACCATGCAATTCTGCATGATTAACACTTGACACTAGTAACGAAAAAATTAATGGGGAGGCTGCATCCCTGATTCAAGTCTCTAATCAATTTTGAGACTGAAGTCATAGGTGAATTTTGCACGAAATTTGTGCTTATTAATATATATATCCAAAACTAGCCTTTTTACCCGTGTGCTACATGGATGGCGTAAAAATTATATTAAAAGTAAAATACATACTCCCTCCGTTTTTAATTTTTGCCCCGTATTCCTTATTTGGCAAGTTTTTTTTTGCCCCATTTCTTAACTTTCCTTATTTGTTCTATGTATATTACCATATTGTCTTTATACTTTTCTTTATTTATACAATTTGTCATTGTATTTACACATTTATACCGTATGTTTGATGAGTCATTGTGTCTAGTCACCAAAATTTCATCATCTTTTTTCTCCCTATTCATAATTTATCAATTTTCTTAATTTCTGTGCAAAAGGGAATGGGGAGAAAATTAAAAACCGGAGAGAATATAATTAAGTATTTAATTTGTTTATATTTACTTTTTTTAGTCTCAATCGTTTGTTTATCTTTTATAATCTTTGTGATTAATGGATTAAGTAAAGGTAAATATATGATTAAGATTGAAACTTATATGACGATTACATATTCTTTTTTTATTATATGCGCATACAACATACACTTTCACCATATTCGAATAATCGATAATAACGAAAAAGGTTGGGCACATTATACACCATTATGAAATATATAAAGAAAATACTAAATATGTAATGCGTCGACTTTGATGGACATGATGTACTCGTCGACATGTATTTGAAATAACACTGGTCTCACACCGCCCAACACCCGTCTTAAAATGATCAATAAAAATAAAAGTGGGATATAACCCGATCCATAATAGATCGGTCTGTTGGATCAAGTTAAACTACTATATTTGAAACACATTGTAATTAATAAGTGTCACTTTAAATCTTAAGATCAAATACGTTTATGTGATATAATCTTAACAAATGTTATTAAAACATTGATTTATATAGATTTAGGCGTTGTTGTTAATTACGATCTCCCTTCCATTCAATTCTTTACACTTACTATAAATGAACAATCAAATCAATTCTTTACATTCCTCTTTTGGAAAAAGACTTTACCTTCGAATTCTCATGTTCTTCCTCTATTTACACAAAATGTCACTACTTTTTTCTTACCTTAAGTTTGGTGGACCCATAACACCATTTGATTTACTAATAATGCTCTTACTTTTAACACATTTCTTAAAAATTGTGAAAAAATGGGAGCTAAAGGGTTGGATGAGAGGGAGTAGGTATGTATAACAATTGAGGAATTAATTTTATAGAGGCAAAATATTAAATAAATATTGTTTAGTTTCGCTAATAATCCTACATAAATAAGAATTTTAAAAAGTATTATATATTTATATTTTAAAAATAAAGATAATAAACGTAAGAAAAAAGCTTTATTTAACGCTGCCAATATTGTGACCTATCTAGACCTAAAATCCGTATAAAATCAATACGTACAAACTCTTATTTCACGACTTGTATTATACCCGACCAAAAATTTATCCAAACGTAAAAATATCTAAATCGTGACTCACTCTCCTAACCCATTTTGCTAAGTTTACACTCAAATTTAAACTTAATTTTTGATGCATATCTAAGCAACCCGTAACCCTTAATGATCATAGATATTTGAAGTGGTTAAAATCATTTCGAAACTGATTGATTAATGAGATTGAAATTTGGAAGAAAAAAAAAATCAACCAAATGCTAACATTTTAAAACCGTGTTAGGCCTCGTTTGGTTCATCCGGAAACTTATTTCCTGGAGGAAGTTGCATTTCTCATATTTGTTTGATTGACATCCTGCAATTCACACTTCGACTTCCTGCATCTTGTTTGGTTGTCTCGACCAAATTCACATGATTTTGTTTATAATGACTATTATGCCCTTTATTAATCAAGGGTATAAAACTTAGGGTTATTTAACGACAATAATACCAATTATAGGGCGTCTTCCGAAAATAATATCAATTTTAATTAATTTGAGAATAATACGTATTATTGGAGTAGTTAAACCAGAATAGTATAGGTGACTAGTTACCGGTAGAACCCTTCTGTGGACATGACATAGGTCCACCCCGACGCGGCCACGCGTGGGTTTGGGTAGGCGAATGAATCTCGTGGTAAGATTGATCTCGGGTTGAAATTTAAAACAAAATAGGAGTCGCCATCGAACTTTGTGGGAGTTCGGGCCCGTTCGAACCCACTCTATACTTGGGCGGACCATGCACAAAGCACGGCCCACTTTGATATCAGAGCTTGTGGGGTTCGTCTCTTTGCATTACGATACTGATGCCGAGTTATCGGGTACCGTGCATTGAATGACTCTCGTGCGCCAACGGTTTCAGGCATTCGGAAACCGATGTTCTGAGTAAGGGGTGAGGATACGTGTTGGGAAGCCCACAAAGGACACCCAACCCTGCCCGCACATAGCGGTCTCTACTAAGATATCGATTGGTTTTTTAATACGCGCGCTAGTAATCTGGTGGGATGTTATGCAAACATTGTTTTACGATACATAAATATAATACGTGTTGCTACGTCATTCAATGTATCTCATTTTATGTCGAAGTGGTTTAGCATGCGATATTCATTTAAAGGCAATAAATGAGAAACATCGAAAATAGAAAGCTCATAAATAATTACAAATTACAGGGGCGGAATACAACCCAGAATTCACAATACAACAAGCAATAATAAAAAAAAAAAGGATTAGAAACGGTAAACATTGACTATAAACGGACCCGTAAATAGAAAATGTAAGCTGGACCATAAATTGAATAAACGGACGAACTTCGATCAAGTACACATTATAATGTGTATCGATCGAAGGACGGAGACTTTAATATGCGTTTAGCATACGGGACCGAAGTGTAGTGCTAGCTTGATCCCGGGTCTCGTAGTCTTGTCCCGACTCATCATAGAGGAATAAAGATGCCTCAACTAATCATATATCGGACACGACTAAAGAGTTGTAAATATTAGACTAGTTACACGAGACGCCACTCAAAGTCGTAAAAGTAAGGAAATAGAATTGGATGTGATGTATTGGTTTTGAATAGAAAAACACGTGATTGAACTAGCATGTGTCGACTTGAAGTCGTAAATATGACTTATCAGGACATTGTATCACGTTTAGGCACACGTTGGTGGCCTACAGGGGTCACTCGATCAAGTCAATGAGGGGACTCGATCGAGTGCCCTTCGTGAGGAATACCCTGACCATTTTTGAGGGGGTCACTCGATCGAGTGGCCCTTAGGCACTCGATCAAGTGCCCTCTGCACGAGCGCGAGATTTGTTTCAAAATGTCCCATTTCGTAATTTGATGATTTGAATCAGGAGATAATCGAGCAAAATATAAATATTCCACAATTTATACTCACTTGACCCTCGATAACTTGTTATGCACGATGTTTGGTTAGGGAACCGGTATCGAGCATTTTAGGGTAATGTTTTGAAAATGGTGTCAAATGTGCTTGATAATAAATTACCTCAATCACATTAAACCCATAAGTGTCTAGGGTGGCGCGCCTCGAAGGGTGCCGCCTCCAATACAACTATCGAGAGTTATAACGGACTTTGGACGAAATTCGTTATCAAACACACTCGATTTGAAAATTCGATCGTCGTCACAAACTTAGATCCTTAGCGTTTTGATGTCGTAATTTGGCGTTTAGAGCCTACGACTATCGATTTAGCGTCATTGGATGTTGCTCGAATCGATCAAAAATAGTTTATATATATATATGTATATATATATATATATATAGAGAGAGAGAGAGAGAGAAGGGTTCTCATATGGTCACCAAGTTTTTTAAGTCCATAAGTTATCTTATTAACTCTTGGATGATGATAAATGAAGGGCTAAGATTTGATGTATAGTGGGGATGTTCAATGCAACAAAAAAAAAGAAAAAGAAAAAGAACATAGCATTTAAGGAGCTTCATTTTCCTATGATTGCCTAAATATTGATTATTTAGTTTTTTTGGGTAAACCAAAATACATATATTAATGCTCAAAGGTAGTCAATATTTTGTTAATTTTACCTAATATTATATTAAACTTAACCAAAATACATATTAGATTTTTTTTTAATGTAAAGTTATAAAACATGATTGGAGTTACAATATATGATATGAAGTTACAAAATACATGAACTGAAGTTACATGATATATAAACTGAAGTTATAAAAATATGTAAAGTTATATGAACTGATTAGAATTGAAGTTACAGTATACGATCTGAAGTTACAAAATATATGAACTGAAGTTACAAAATATGTGAACTGAAGTTACAAATATATGGACTGAAGTTACAATGTACGATCTGAAGTTATAAAATATGTGAACTGAAGTTACAAAATATGTGAACTGAAGTTACAAATATATGGACTGAAGTTACAATTTACGATCTGAAATTATAAAATATGTGAACTGAAGTTACAAAATATGTGAACTGAAGTTACAAATGTTCCGGTATGGAAACGGGTCCCTGACCTTGGGCTTCGCGGTTCTCCCCGGCTCCGGGTGCGTGCCGACGGGGATCCTGCAAGGTGAACTCCGGGCCCGCGGGAACCCCCGGGGCGGAGCCTCCGACGCCCAAGTCAGTAAAATGTATGACTGAATATAAATATTTAAGGAGATAAGAGAGGTAGAGAGAGTAGGGAGGAATATGTGAATGAAATTAATTGTCCCCTTTTCCCCTCACCCTAAGTGGGGTATTTATAGGGGAAAGGGTGTAGTAGGGTGATGTCACCCATGACATCAGCATAGTGATCAGTAGATAGGTATTTTTGGGTCAGTTGATGGCTACCCGTAAAGGAGGTCGGGCCTATGCGTCAGGGGGTTTTGGCCCCCATCAATTTGCCCTCAGCGGAGTCGGATACTGAGTATGCGGGTCCGGTGCCAAGCATGATTGGACCGACAAACTAAATGACGGACTTTGTTTTTCATACAAAGCCAAGCATTCACTAGGCCTTGTGGGTGCGTCTGCCCTAGCATCGTCTGGATTCTGTCTGGGCGTCAGACGTCGTGCCTTTTGTTATTCTATACATGGGGTTTTATTATTCTATACATGACCAGGTAATCACTAAGCCCTGTGGTCAACGCTCATGCCCTGGTACATCTCATACGGATGTGTCAGTACGGATGTGTCCGGGTGCTAGAGGCCTGCCAGGGTAGTTAATGGGCCTTGTCTAGGTCTTGGGGGCTGTGCCCCCTGCCTGCCCAGAGGTAGGCAGAGGGACTTATGATTCGGCGCATAGGGCCTGGCCTGACCCTGGCTTCTTGCCGAAGTCCAGGGGGCCTGCCCCCCGCCTGCCCAGAGGTAGGCAGGGGGACTTATGGTTCGGCATGTGGGGCCCGGTCTGACCTTGGCTTCTGGTCGAAGTCCAGGGGGCCTGCCCTCTGCCTGCCCAGAGGTAGGCAGAGGGACTTGTAGTTCGGCGCATGGGGCCGGGCCTGACCCTGGCTTCTGGTCGAAGTCCAGAGGGCCTGCCCCCTGCCTGCCCAGAGGTAGGCAGAGGGACTTGTCGTTTGGCGCATGGGGCTGGGCCTGACTCTGGCTTCTGGTCGAAGTCCAGGGGGCCTGCCCCCTGCCTGCCCAGAGGTAGGCAGAGGGACTTGTCGTTTGGCGCATGGGGTCGGGCCTGACCCTGGCTTCTGGTCGAAGTCCAGGGGGCCTGCTCCCTGCCTGCCCAGAGGTAGGCAGAGGGACTTGTAGTTCGGCGCATGGGGTCGGGCCTGACCCTGGCTTCTGGTCGAAGTCCAGGGGGCCTGCACCCTGCCTGCCCAGAGGTAGGCAGAGGGACTTGTAGTTCGGCGCATGGGGCCGGGCCTGACCCTGGCTTCTGGTCGAAGTCCAGGGGGCCTGCCCCCTGCCTGCCAAGAGGTAGGCAGAGGGACTTGCCGTTTGGCGCATGGGGCGGGGCCTGACCCTGGCTTCTGGTCGAAGTCCAAGGGCCTGCCCCCTACCTGCCCAGAGGTAGGCAGAGGGACTTGCCGTTTGGCGCATGGGGCCGAGCCTGACCCTGGCTTCTGGTCGAAGTCCAGAGGGCCTGCCCCCTGCCTGCCCAGAGGTAGGCAGAGGGACTTGTCGTTTGGCGCATGGGGCCGGGCCTAACCCTGGCTTCTGGTCGAAGTTCATGGGGCCTGCCCCCTGCCTGCCCAGAGGTAGGCAGAGGGACTTATGCTCTGTAGAAGGCTGAATGTGTATCAGGCCTTATTTTTTTGTTGGAGGCCCTATTGCCCCCTGCCCATTAGCTATGAGAGTAATGAACAGGTGATGGGTATATATTAGTCTTGTCTTCGTAGAATTCCACACGGGGGTTGGCGGACCTATGCGGTCTCTACAGACGCTGAGGTTGAGCCGTAAGTTGGCTGAGCAGCACCTTGGCCGAGCCGTGAGTCGGTAGGGCCGAGCCGTAAGTCGGCAGGGCGAACCGTAAATCGGCAGGGCAACATCTAGGCCAAGCCGTGAGTCGGTAGGGCGAACCGTAAATCGGCAAGGCAACTTATTGGCCGAACCGTAAGTCGGTAAGGCCGAGTCGTAAATTGGCAGGGCAACATATTGGTCGAACCGTAAGTCGGTAAGGCCGAGTCATAAATTGGTAGGGCCGAACCGTAAATTAGTAGGGCAGTATCTTGGCCGAGCCGTAAGTCGGTAGGGCCGAGCCGTAAGTCGACAGGGCAAACTGTAAATCGGCAGGGCAACATCTTGGCCGAGCCATAAATCGGTAGGGCCGAGCCGTAAATAGGCAGGGCCGGACCGTAAATCGGCAAGGCGGCATCTTGGCCGAGCCGTAAATCGGTAGGGTCGAGCCGTAAATAGGCAGGGCCGAACCGTAAATCGGCAAGGCGGCATCTTGGCCGAGCCGTAAGTCGGCTGGGCCATGTCTCTGTCAAGCTAAAAATATTCAGCTCATTTGATACTCATTTTTGTGACTTATCTTCACAATTTTCGGGGTAAAATTTTGAGGAAATTTCTGCGATGGGGCAAAAAGTTGGGTCATTTTTGTTTGGTATTTTTTGTCTCACAATTTCGACAATTTATGGCTAATTTTTGTGAAGTATTTGTGATTTTTTATGGTGGGATGGAAAAATCGGATAGTTTTTGTGGCCTATTTTTTATTGTGGCAAATTTTTCTTATGTAGAGTATATTCGACTCTAGCTAAATTCCGTTAATTATCGCTTAATGGGGAAAAGTATAACCCCACAACCATCACAAAACCGGGTTAAGTGACTCAAATAAACATACAACAGCAAACCCACAATCAGTGGTGTAATAAGCCAGAATCCTTAAGTCCACCCCCCATGTTATAACAATGATTAACAAATTCCAAATCCGGCTCAAAGGAATGTGCGTATGAAAAGTAGAAGTGGCTAATTACCACTTGAAATTTCCAGGATTGCAAGACCGAACTCACCACTGCTTCATTGAACCGTACCGTGATTCTCGTCGGTTAGTCAGGATCAAGGACGCAGTCAGCCATAGGTGGTCCGAAGTTGTGGTGATGTTTAGCTTCAATACGAGTGCCTGAGTCGACTGCAGACATGGCGGATAGATGACCCGGTCGGAGACTGTCTCGGTCTCGATCGGGAAGATCGGAGATGGCCGAGAGTTTCTCAGAAACTTTTATTGACATTATGTCAAATTCTATCGGTACAATCTTGCCGACCCAACAATTTGTATTCCCACAAAATTTGTTGAAAAACAAATCAGCATGAAATACTCCCTGTAATAAAATATAGTAGATTTATGGTTTTATGGAATCCATTTCGTAGGAATTCTCAATTGACCCACAAGGATCAGGATCCTTGAGAATACTCCGCACTTGCTGTACATACTCAGCAATGAAGTGTCGACCGTTGTGTCTGAATATAACGGAGATTTATACACAAATTGATGAATTTGCCTCCCTAAGACCAGTGCCGACAGATTGCTACAACCCATCAAAGCACTAGCCAAGGTCAATGGAGATGGCTTCATGTCAGAATCCATCATTTTCTTGAAGAGCTTCGTGGCATCACCTGACTGAGAATTTTCTATGTAACCTGCAATCATGGCATTCCATGATACAACATTCCGCATTGGCACATCGTCAAAGATCCTTTTTGCCACTTGAACATTACCGAGTCTCATATACCCCGTGATCAAGGCAGTGCAAGCAACCACGTTCTTAAATGGATCCAAGCGAAACAGTCTTTCTGCCATCTTTAAGAATATCTTTGAGTTCATGTGATGGGAGACAATGAGAAAATCGATAAAAGCAACTCAAAGGTATTTCAAAACTTTCTTCACCGTCTTCAAGGTCCATCGTGCAGATGCTTTGCAGTCCATCGGATTTTACAGGTTTCACAACAAGCACACACTCCTCTTCCTTAAGGTATGGGATTTGTGTGATTTGAAAACTGCATCCTTTTCTAGATTTAGGATAATCACACCATTCAAAAGGTTTCCAATCCTCATAAATTGCCCAAATCTCGTCTTCTTGTGGTTTTTGCTTTGGCTCAAAATAATTGCTTTTTTTAAGTTCTATTCGTTCACAGCGATGAACAACACTATGAACACCCTTCTTCTCTTACTTTTTGTGTCATTGATTTTTGTAGATCTATCTCAAAAATGAAGATTAGACCTGGAAAAATTTGTATTTTTGGGAATGGTTGATTTTTTGTGGGTAATTCGTGAGCACAACCGTTTTTCCCCACAGACGGCGCCAAATTGTTCCGGTATGGAAACGGGTCCCTGACCTTGGGCTTCGCGGTTCTCCCCGGCTCCGGGTGCGTGCCGACGGGGATCCTGCAAGGTGAACTCCGGGCCCGGGGGAACCCCCGGGGCGGAGCCTCCGACGCCCAAGTCAGTAAAATGTATGACTGAATATAAATATTTAGGGAGATAAGAGAGGTAGAGAGAGTAGGGAGGAATATGTGAATGAAATTAATTGTCCCCTTTTCCCCTCACCCTAAGTGGGGTATTTATAGGGGAAAGGGTGTAGTAGGGTGATGTCACCCATGACATCAGCATAGTGATCAGTAGATAGGTATTTTTGGGTCAGTTGATGGCTACCCGTAAAGGAGGTCGGGCCTATGCGTCAGGGGGTTTTGGCCCCCATCAACAAATATATGGACTGAAGTTACAATGTACGATCTAAAGTTATAAAATATGTGAACTAAAGTTACAAAATATGTGAACTGAAGTTACAAATATATATAAAAAACAACTCATTTACAAAGCTCGTTCGGTCTTCATCTCCATTTTTAATTCTTCCTCTTCGTCTTCATCTCCATTTTTAATTCTTAATCGTCATAAAAAATCTGCAATTATTAATTGGAAAAACATATACTATATTAATTGAACTATATATAATATATTAATTGAAAAACATTTAATTAAAAAATGAAGACGGAAACAATTTCAATGACAAAAAAAAGAAAAATGAGTAAACGGACAATAAAAATCAAAAACATAATGAAGAATAAACCAAGAAACGAACAAAAATTTAAACAAACAAACAAACCCAGATCATTAAAACAATGAACCCAGAAATTAAATTCATCCCAAATCATATCCCTAATTCAAATAAACAAACAAACCAACCCAGAAATTAAATTCATCCCAAAACACCCAAAACAATAAAAATTCAATCCTAAACAATTTATATAGATCCTGATGACAAAATTCAAATTGGGTAAAACCTAAAATTGAAGAATCTGGCTAATATTTTAACTAAACACGAAGATCCAATAACTAAAAATTGTTGAAATATTCAAGAACCCTAATTTGATGGAAAAAAAACGTATACAATCAGATTTTGAACAAGACAAGCAATACAATATTAAATAGTTTTGATGAAATAATCAATTCTCCAAATTATTATACTTATAAACCTAATAATCTCTAATTCGTAATATAATCGACCTAAAATCATCCGTTTTAACACTAATTATTATAATCCTCTAATTTGTTATACAAATCTAATAATTGACCCAAAATCATCTGTGTTTATCATTAATATACGGATTTGAAGGAAAAAAAATCACAATTAACCTGTGAAAAGATGAACGAGTGCAGACGGATCTGGTGACAAACAGCAGAAAGTGGATTTTTTTTTGGTTTAATTGAGAGAGAACAAAGGGATTAATGGAAGAGAAAATCAGAAATTGATAGAGTAATTGAGAGTGAAGAGGGTGTGAATATGGTGAGAGAGTAATGGAAATGAATATGGTGGGAAAAAGGAGGTGTAAAAAAAGAAGAAGAGATAATTGGGAATGACTTGGAGAACGTAATGTATTTTTTTTTTTGAAAAATAAATATACATCAACAAATCCTAGCCATACATCTCCATTTGATCCAAAGGTTGAGAACAAGACTTATGGACTTATGTGAGTATGTAAGACTTATATGATCCCTTATATATATATGCGGTATTATATGACGGAATATAAAAAAGCGGAAATTAAATGTTAGATTATTAGTAAACAAATAATAAAATGTTAGATGCGATATTAATATGAACAAAAATGTAAAAAAATGTTTTAAAGGGTTGAACCGCCTTAAACAACCAAACGCGCGGGGTGACGGGATAAGCGACTGGCAACGCGAGTACGATACTCTTGTATTCGTGTTTTCTTATCCCGTCATCCTTTGTATTTGATACGTAAAAGGACGAGTATTTCAAACTCGAGGTAGTAGTTAGCGATACAGTAATGTAAATGTTAGTATGACGGTAAAATAAAAGTTAGTATTAGTTAGTAATAATTAGGAATAGTTAATAATTAGTATACATAATTAATAAAAATATTATAGATTAGAGAAGACGGGGTTTGTTTACACCCTCAACCTAAATGCTTAAGTCTCGGAACACGGCCTCGTCTAGTGGCAGCGTAAGCACGGGAGCGTCGAGAATGTAGGGTGAGTTAGGGTGTGTATGATTGGGGAGAGGATGCTCTCGGTCTTTGACGAGTTTTGATCTTGGGATGGCTTTGAATGTGTGTGTGGTTATGGAGACTCGAAGTGTGAAGAATATGTGTAGAGGAATTGTAAAGTGTATGTGAAGTTGGTATTGAAAAAGTTGAATGTGTTAAAAGTTGTGAAGAGTTGTGAAATGGGGGAGTATTTATAGAGCTTACCCCGTCGAGAGGTTACTCGATCGAGTGGCCCTAAGTGCACTCGATCGAGTGACTCGGAAAAAAGTGCATGTACGGTTTGGATGGGTGTATTCGATCAAGTGACCCCAAGGCACTCGATCGAGTAGGTCGAGTCGGGTGAGACAAAAAGGGAAGGTTGAGATTTTTGTGTTTGACTTTGATTTGCATTGACTTTGTTTGTTTTATTTGCTTTGACCTTGTATTTGGACGCATGCGAGGCTAGTTTCGTCTCGGGTTTCGACTTTGACCGGGTCGGGTGAGATAAAAGGGGAAGTTTGAGATTTTTGTGTTTGACTTTGTTTTGCACTGACTTTGTTTGTTTTATTTGCTTTGACCTTGTATTTGGACGCATGCGAGGCTAGTTTCATCTCGGGTTTCGACTTTGACCGGGTCGGGTGAGACAAAAGAGGAAGTTTGAGATTTTTGTGCTTGACTTTGTTTGTTTTATTCGCTTTGATCTTGTATTTGGACGCATGCGAGGCTAGTTTCATCTCGGGTTTCGACTTGACCGAGTTTTGACTAAGTCGCAAATGACGGTTTTAGCTCAAAATAGCTTTATTTTATTGGAAACGACCCACTGAGTCTGAATTTGGGGTCATTTTTGAGATATTTGTACTCTGCTAAGTGCCCACGTTGGATACTATTGATTCCGAGACCGTATTCGAGCGTATTAAAGCACGTTTACGTCCGATCATCATAGGCTGTTTTGTCGGAAACTACTGCTATAGACACTAACAGGCAAAATGCGGGTGTCTACATAGCCCCCACTCTGACCGACGCTTGGACAAGGCAAAAGTTAGAGTAGCTACCAGGCCAATCGAGGATTACGACCTAGCAGCCTGTCGGTCGGGTCGTTCATAGTCTGTTAGACTCGCGTGAAGGGCTTGCCAACCACAAGATAGAAATCATACCTGAGTTCTGTTATCTGGGATAGCTCCGTGGGGACTTGCTTTTGAAGTCTTGGGTGTACATGTATGCAGACACATCGTATCTTGGATGCAGCATTCCAGGAGAAACACCGCCTCGGGTTTTCTGCTGGGGAGTAAAGGAGATGCGCGGGGACTTGCTTCTGAAGCCTTGGGTGTACCTGTATGCAGACACATCCCATCATGGATGTAGTATTCCAGGAGAAAGACTGCCTTTGATGTTCCGTTGGGAAGCATAGGCTGGTACCCGAAATGTTAGATACATAGGCAGAAATAACAGATATAGCAGATAAAAAAATAGCACATATAGGAAATGCAGTTAGCGTTTATAGACTGGCTTGAGTTGGGGAAGATGATTTTTGCTTCATTTTGAAATTGAAGTCCTAACAGCAACTCACGTGCTAGGAGATAGGTTTTCAAAATTGAAAGGGTTAGAGAAAATATTTGCAGTTTAATAGACCAAAGTTTGACCTTGTCGAAAAGGATTTTTTTTCATGGCTAAGTTTTGCAAATTTCAATGTAAGAATTTGAAGAGAGAGGCATACCGATAGTCTCGACTCTGGACGCGACATGACGAGTTGACAGACACGACTTGGACTCTCGAAGGGTTGGACCGTGACTCGGTAGGGGGTGGGCCACCTAAGATGACAAAACTCTTAAGTTGCATTATTCCATAGTCTAGGCTAGTGGCAACACGGTCAAACGTTGAAATGGGAAAGATTTGTTATACGGGGATTGTAGTAGTCTGTAATGAGACTGCTTCTACACGACAGGACTTAGCAGTAGCGATGCTGTAGTCTAGTGCTCTTTGAAATTTTTTTATGTTGGGGTACATTCCCAAAGTGGGATTCGCTTTGAGTTCTTGACAGATTCTCGTCTTTGACTGAGCCGAGTACTATGACACACTATAGAAAGGTGGCTAGTTTTTTGAAATTATTTGGATTTTGTGAGTGGATGGAAAACTCCTGCCCAAGAGAAGCCCCCAGGACGACAAATCTAACTGTTGAGAACATGACAATGTCGTGATAGGAATGATGGTGCTTTTTAAATTTGTGTCAATGTGGGTGGTTGTGCCCTCATCGAAAGGCTGCCTACGTATTCACGTGTAGTGAAATCAAACCAAGTCGTAGCTCAGTGGATTGAAAGATATGTTACGGTGCCTAGTTTATTAGGGTTTTGTGTGTAACTAGTCATAGCGATGGTGTAGGCTAGGTGCATTCCCAATAATGTCTTGATCAAAGGGCTAAAACAGTTAGGATGTTGATCCTGTGACTGTGAGCGTTCTCTGGGGTAGCCCCCAGAGGTGGTGTGAACTATTTGAGCATGTTCTATGTTGAGCATAGGTTGAGTTCCCGTGTTTAGGGCTGGTAACCGGTTTGGATGTTTTTGGGAATGTGGTGCCAGGTAGTAAGTGGCTTTGATGATTTGAAATATGGAGCTCGATTTTTGAAGCTAAAGCTTCGAGGGTAAGGTATTGTAATGTGGTGGTAAAGGGGGAAGTCGAGTAAAAATGACTCAAACTTCGTTTAGGGTAGATTTGATAATGCGGGATCTGATTTCCATGTCTGACCCTAATTAGGGGTATCCTATGGAGCTAGAATCCTCAAAATTTTGGACTGTCTCTACCCTCGGTCTCGAGAAGGTCGTGAGGGTTGTAATGTGGGAAGGCTAAATGTAGTGTTAGCTGACCAGCCTGATTGTCATTCGCTTATTTGATGGTTTTTCTTGAGTTGACCGTACCCTAGTCAAGGGGTTCTGAGTTGGGTTGACCGTTAACCATGGTCATGGGTTTCTGGAATTTTTTTTGTTTGGTTGACCTCTTAGCCCCGGTCATGGGATTCTTCATTTGAGTTGACCGTGTCCTAGTCAAAGGATTGACAGTACTCTGGCCGAGGGATTGACCGTATTTGGTCGAGGGATGCTGAGAGTTCTCTTTGATCATGACAAGCTCTTTTTTTTTGGCCTTTTGATTTTTTTTGTCCAACTTATTTTTTTCAACAGCTATCCACCCTATGGTGTTGGCAATAAGCACGGGTGTTCCCGGATCTATGGCGTCCGTTTGTTGGCGGATTTGGGGTTGGGCCTATCAGTTAGATTAGGCCTTTGGAGCTAAGTCTTTGTAAGGTCTAAGCATAGTTGGTGTTTTTGTGAGTGCAACTCACGGTGGAGTACGCTATAGTAAACATGGTGGTTTGGATCTCGGTATTGTCAACATAAGTCCGAGCAAGCTTGGTGGAAACATCGTCCCGAGTTAGGTATTTCTTAGCGTTGAGCGTATAGAATAACGATGGTTCCTTTTCTTTTGGTTTGACTAACGCCTAAAGTAGGGATTGGTTGTTTTTACTGGAGGGGTGTTTATTGTGGGAAATGGGCTTGCCTCCCGTCTTGAACCCAAACTAGGAGACTACCTAGTTTTGTCATAGGATTCGATACCGCTCCTGCTAAAGGTAGTTATGTGGCTTTCTATACCAAACATGGAACAGGTAAAGGAAGACACGGGTCTCGATTTCCTGCAGTCATTATAGATGTGCTTATAATAGTCACGTGCATATGCTCACAGTGTATGACGGTGTTCATCATATTCTCGAAAACACATAAGGAAAGCATATATGAGAGATAAAAAATATGATTTTATTAGATTGTAGAAAGAGGACAGGATACAGATGACTTTGACTCTGATTTCGAAATTGAAAGAAATAGAACGTCCTAGCCTCGGACTCAGACTTGGACTTAAATCAAATATGGACTCTCGGATGTCTAGTTGATTGACTTGGATGATCTTGTTGATGTCGTCAGTAGTCTTCGTCTTCTAAGACTCAAATTGATGTCGAGTATAGCCCTTAGTAGAAGCTTTACCTGGATCCTCATTATATCGAAGATCGTCTTCCATCCTAGTACCCATTTCGGTAAGCACCGCAAAGTTTGAAATGTCGGCATATCTAAGATGGACGCGCTAGGAGGGTAGAAGGTTGTTGATGAACGCCTCCACTAGTGTCTTCTCGCTGGGCTTGTCTACCATCTTAACACTCTCAGGCCGCCAACGTTGAAGGTATTTGGTGAAACCCTCTGTTAGATCTTGGGCCATGACTTCTAGAGTCCGTATGGTAGTCTGAAGTTCAGTATTATTAGAATAGTTTTGAGCGAACTCGGTAGCCACATCTTCCTAAGTTGGGAATCTTTTTGTGTTTAGCCTATATGTAGACACCCGCATTTTGACTGCCAGGTGTCTATGGTAGTTTCCAAAAAACACCCGATGATGATCGGACGCTAACGTGTTTCTACGCGCTCGGATATGGGCTCAAAACCATTAGTTGTTGGCTAAAGCACTTATGGAGTACAAATCTCACAAAACGGACCTCAAATCCAGGCCCAGAGGGTCATTCCGAGTCAAACAAGACTAATTTGGGCCAAAACCGACACCGGAAATGAAACCGACTTTTTACGACTGGGTCAACCCCGGTCCAAGCTGTTTCCGAGACACACACACAAAACAGCCCTTCAAACATCAAAAAGCTCATTCAAACACAAAACCCACAAGACGTCCAAATTCAAGGTCCAAAACGATGGACCCACGCAACCCAACTGGGCCACTCGATCGAGTGCCCAACCCACTCGATCGAGTGGGCCTATTTCAGGCGCGACTGCAGGCACAACGGGCCACTCGATCGAGTCAGCTGGTTACTCGGTCGAGTAACCCTAATCGGAGTCCTAGGCCATGCCTATAGAAACACCCCCATGCACAACCTTTCAAGACAACTTTTTACAAACCCTAATCAACTTTTTGAAACCCTAGTTTCACATTCAATTCAACCCTAATTCTGCAACCCTCAAGCCCTAAACCTAGCTTTAGGAATCGACACCTTACCACCACAACTTAGCCTACGTACTCGAAACTCCCGTGCAAGCCGTCACTACGAGTCCATACCGAGCATAAGAAACATGTAGGTTGAGGGTGTCAATTCCCGTTCTTCCCTTTTCTCATTTTCCTTTTCTCGCATCGCGTCGTTCGTATCGTCGTCGTTGTCTCGTTCTTCTTTATTTTATTGCATCATAATATCGTTAATATCGTTAGTACTCAAAGATACTAAAATACTTGTCGATTTGTGTCGAGTATGAGAGATGTCGGAATAAGGAAACCCGAATATACAAGTGTACCGCACACAGCGTTGCCGGTCGCTTATTCCGACACCCCAATTACTTGATTATTGAAACAAGTCAACTTAAATAATAGTTCGTTATTTTTGTTTTCTTTATCATCAAATCGCAATTCTAATCAATTATAAACTGTCTTTCAACTCGAGCATCTTTCAATAAGGGTCGAAACCCGTTGATGCGGATCTGACGTCAAACAATTCGCAAGGATTAATTATGACGTCGGGATGCGGAGGGAATCACGTCTCTAAATTCAAGCAAAGTGTTGATCTATTAAATTCGATACCAATTCCTTAATTTGATGTCGAATCCAACGATCTAGTCAAACAAGTTAACCAATTAGATTTTTCGTTGAAGCTAACGTAGATGTCATTAAATTCGTTAGAATTATGACACTATGAACGCGGAGGAAAACTCATATCGTCTTGGTCGACTTTAAACGACTTATAGCAATTTCTCTTTATCTAGCTCTATTCCGTATCAATTCAATAATCGAATACGGGATACAACGAGTATTCAAATTTAGAATCGAGTATAAATTCCATAATATTTATATCCGATTCGAC
Organism: Agrostemma githago; assembly: GCA_958450325.1. Classification (NCBI taxonomy): domain Eukaryota; kingdom Viridiplantae; phylum Streptophyta; class Magnoliopsida; order Caryophyllales; family Caryophyllaceae; genus Agrostemma; species Agrostemma githago. The sequence goes on from OY288249.1 coordinate 54,103,393, forward strand.
AAACTCATCAATTTATCAAAAATCAAAAGCAATTTCGAAGTTAATACCAAATTGCGAGCGAACCATAGTTCGTACAGGGGGCACTCGACCGAGTGCCTAGCCCACTCGGTCGAGTGGCACCCCGAAACCGAGACAGAAGGGTCTGAACGACCTCCACTCGGTCGAGTCTCACAATGACTCGATCGAGTGGCAACGTACTCGGTCGAGTTCGTCAATAGCTTGACCGAGTAAGGTCCTAAATCAGAGGCAGAACCCCTTTCTAAGAGACCACTCGGTCGAGTCCCTCAATGACTCGGTCGAGTGGCCCCTTATCACGACAATACCGTGAGCCTTACATCCTCTTTTAGTCTCGATAATGTTTTTCTATGACTGAGGTCAACACGTGTCAATCAATCACGTGGAACATCACTTTTCTAAAACCATGCATCGTGTTTACATCGTTCTATACTTTTCTATACTTTTGCAAACCGTTAATATCGTTTTACAGTTACTAACCGTTTGTCACTTCTCTTGTCGATTTATTGTTTATTTTATTGTACTAAAATGAACCCGCATGCTAAAATACAACTTTGACGTTAAAATTTTAGTTGCATTTAAATCGACATAGAAGGCCTTTCTATTTCTCACATGCTTAGGGAAAACAATGTTTGCATAAGCATTTCCCCGTTTAACTAACGCGCGTATTAGAAAGTCAATCGATATCCTAGTAGAGGCCGCTAATGTGCGGGCGGGGTTGGGTGTCCTTTGTGGGCTTCCCAACACGTACCCTCACCCCTTACTCAGAACCTCGGTTTCCGGATGCCCGAAACCGTTGGCGCACGAGAGTCATTCAATACACGATAACCGGTAGTGACGGTATCGGTATCGCAATGCAAAGGGACGAGCTCAATAAACTCTGACATCGGAAATGGGCCGTATTTTTTACACGGCCCACTACGACATAGAGTGGGTTCGAACGGGCCCGAACTCCCACAAAGTTCGGTGGCGACTCCACTTCGATTTAAATTTCCATTCGATCCGTTTTCATATGGAGATTCATTCGCCTCCCCAAACCCGCGCCTGGCCGCGTCGGGGTGGACCTATGTCATGTCCACACTATAGAACCAGGCTTTTGAGTATTTCCCGAGGGATGTGCCGAATAGATTGATGAACATGTCGGTTTTGACCCCCTTGATTGTCATAAACGCCTTGAAGGCTCGAAGGTGTAGTAATGGATCCTCCGTCTCTTCGAATATGGGTAAACTCTCTAAGTTAAGATCATTTGGTAGTTTCTCACTGATGGATGTATAGTCTCGGGAGTTTTCAACATGGATGTTGTTCCCTTGGAGGGCATGAAACTGCTCCTCGAGCATACGCACCGTGCTGATCAGTTTGGCGAATGGGCGAGTATTCACCAATCCAAAATTGAGATCTAACCGTTTAATGACAGTTAAACGAGCATTCATGGCCTCTTGGTCGGCTTTTATAAACCCTAGTTGGGTTTCAACCATGGCCTGCCTACTAACCATTGTCTCCAGCAAAGCCTTCATTTTATTAATGGTGTTTTCGATGTCCCTATTCCCGGTTGTGGATGCCATACTCTACGAGAATACCCACGTAATCAGAAATGTTGCTTCGGAACTCGAATACGTCAAGGCACAGGAAATAGCGCGGGAGAAAAGGCGACTCTGGTCTGACTTTCCTAAAACAAGTGTGTGGGGTACGATTCTCGGAGCGATTGTGATTAATCCCTCCGTCGAAGAATAGCCCCCAAGTGAGACTAAAGACTCTGATAGGACTCAGACGGTGTGGCATCTAAGTGACTAGAAAGTGGCACGCGTGAGACAACACGTGTAGGACATGAACCTTAGAACAACCGTGATTGACCGCTCTGCTGAATGGTAGCCCCCGAATGGGATTAAAGACTTGGTTAAGACTCAAGTGTTGGACGAGTGACCCTTAGATGTAAGGATCAGGAACCTTTTGTTATAGGGGTATGCCTTGTAAAAGGTTGACTCGGCCTCGAGGAAAGGCAGACGGGGTAAGGGAAGAAACTCGCGATGTGAGACCGGCGGAGCTTCGACGCTATAGAACCTTGGTTTGACTTGAATAAGGATTACCCTGTGATTAGAGTAGACCCTTAAGTTAAAGGTTTCTTGAATTGGGACGACTCGACTAATGGATTGAAAGACGGGTGAATTCCCTCAGGAAAGGTCGTGGAGACCGTCCTGTCGGAGAGAAAGATCGCGTGGGACTTTCTAGTTAGGACTGGAGTGTTTAGACGAACCTTCCATTTATGAGTGTATGACTCGTGTTGGTCGGTTATGCCTTTAGGATAAGGCGGACTAGGATGGGGAAGAAACCCGCGATATAGGATCGAAAGAGTTTCGATGCTAATAGACCTTCGAGAAATTATGAAAAAACCTGACACACAAATTACGGTAGGTCCTATAATAAGGAAGGTTTTTGAAAAGAGGTTGAATTCCGAAAAATTCGGAGGACGGTCTTGACTTTTGAAATTGGCAGCATGCCGACAGGACCGAGCATTTGAAATGTTGGAATGGTTGCAAATAAATTCGCATTTTGAAAAATTGGGAGATGGTCCCGTCTTTTGAAATTGGCAGCATGCCAACAGGATCGGTTTTTTTGAAAATTTGAATATTTGGAATTTCAAAATTTAGAAAATCAAGAACGGGATCCCAAAAAATTTGAAAATCGAAAACGGCATCTCGAAGATTTGAAAATCGAAATGGATTTTTGAAAATTCGAAAATCGAAAGAGGATCGAAAATTCAAAAATTGAAATGGACAGTATGTCGGCTAAAAATAGGCTTATTTTGAGTCAAATCTTAAGTCTAAATTTCGGCAGCATTCTGAGTTTTTGAAAATTGGATATTTTAGAAAGATGCATTTTTGAATTGACGGTTTTTGAAAACGACACAGAAACCAAGTAGCACATAGTCACGCAAGTATTATGACGACAGCATGTATGCTTTACACTAAATCCCGGTCGGTCTATATAGGGTCTATACCAGTGCGCATGGCCATTCCGATAATCGGGACGGACTCCCTTACTAATTTGTATAAGGACGTGTCGCGAAACCCATACGAATCAACCATGAACACCTTGACATAACCAATTTGAAATATATCGCGGTATAGTTGAACGTCGGTCGCCAGTACCGGCCCGGGTAAAATTGGGGTTATGCATGAACCGTAAAAATAACGCGCGTATTGTACTAACCAATCGATTTCTCCTCGAGTCTCACCCTGAGGATCCCAATGACAAGTTATACATCAGGTCTCCCCAGCAGAGTCGCCAAATTGTGGACATGACATCGGTCCACTGCACCCCGACGCGGCCACGCGCGGTTTTGGTAGGCGAATGAATCTCGTGGTAAGATTGATCTCGGGTTGAAATTTAAATTGAAATAGGAGTCGCCACCGAAATTTGTGGGAGTTCGGGCTCGTTCAACCCCACTCTATACTTGGGTGGACCATGCACAAAACACGGTCCAGTTTGATATTAGAGCTTGTGGGGTTCGTCCCTTTGCATTACGATACCGATGCCGAGTTATCGGGTACCGTGCATCGAATGACTCTCGTGCGCCAACGGTTTCGAGCATCCGGAAACTGAGGTTCTGAGTAAGGGGTGAGGGTACGTGTTGGGAAGCCCACAAAGGACACCCAACCCCGCCCGCACATAGCGGCCTCTACTAAGATATCGATTGGTTTTTAATACGCACGCTAGTAATTCGGTGGAATGTTATGGAAACATTATTTTACGATACATAAATATAATACGTGTTGCTACGTCATTTAATGCATCTCGTTTTATGTCGAAGTGGTTTAGCATGCGACGTTCATTTAAAGGCAATAAATGACAAAAGTAATCCCCTAGAAATTCTAACGCAATACAGTGGCGGAAACACTATAGAGTTGGGATAATTAAAACACACTGACAAACTATATCTTATTAAAATACATGGTAAGTCAATACAAATGCCTCTTTTTACAAAAGGGCTAAAATGAAATTCCCCAAACGGGTTTATACAAATCCATAAATTATATGAATGAAGAAAGAGTAGGATCCACGTTACTCGCAAGCTCACACCCAAAACCCAGCAGCAAATATCTGCCATGTTATAAACATAACAGCCACATCAGTGGGGAGTAACTCGGACGCTCTCCCAGCCAAATTGTATCATATGGAAAATAATAGTATTATTATATCAAAATAATTAAAATGGAAAACATTAAATGATATAATAAATATAAGATTTCGGAGAAAACTTAAAATATTGGGACAATGAAATCAGAACAACTTTCCAGAAGAAAACTTCAAATATTTACCAACCTACTTCAAATATTTACCAACCTGCAAACCAAAATGTATCGATAATAATAAAAATATTCAAAATGACGTTATGGATAGGATTAGTGATGACAGCTAGACAATCACTAGAAGAATACTAAAACTAGCTTCGAGAACTCGGTTCAAACAAATCAAACTTCGATCTATAACTAGGCTACTCAACCATAATAGGGCGGCGACTTATAAATGTGTGGTCCTAGTTTAAAATAATGCACACCCCTCCTGAGATTACCTGTCACCCAGTTCAACTTATGACGGCGACTTATTGCGAAGCCAAAGCTTAAGGTCAAAATGTACACAACTCCCGGGATACCTGTCACCCGGTTCAACAACTAATGTACTGATTCCTGATACACTAGCCTTATAGTGGATGACAAAAACGTAAACCCCAGAATTTATTACTCTAAACCTCACACTTGTCCTTATTCCATAACTCCAAAACAAGCCATTTATCGAAATGCAAAAGATATAATCTATATAAATAATATGAAGATAAAAGGAATAAACATTTAATATAAAAGGAAAATTTCTATAAATAGAAACTTACTAATTTTAGAAACTTACTAAAAATAGTCTTATAGAAACTACGTAAGTTATTAAAATAAGTGAAATAAAAATAGCATTTCTAACAAAATTAGCATTTTATTATTATCGTTGTTATCTTAAGTTTAATATATTTCTAAATTCGTTACTAAAAATATAAATAAAATATAATAAGTCAATATATAGTATTTTTATAAATAATTAGGAAATCAAGTTAAAACTATAAATTTTCAGGAAAGAGATGTTTTAAGAAAATGATATTAAAATTAATTGAGTCGACGAATTTTATAAATTAAACAAGATTTTATAAAGCTTTCAAATTAGTTTTAGCAAATAGATTTTATCAATAAATAATACTGATTTTATTAAAAATAATTAATCGTAGACAACTGAGAAATTATTAGGGAAAATAGTCTTGACTAAAAATGTATTTAAAACAAAATCGACTACTTTCTCATTTATTAATATAAATCTTAACACGAAATTAATTTATTAAAGAAGTATACAAATCTCGATTATACTATAAAAATACGATTTTGGGTTAAAATTATAAATTAACAAGATATGACAAAAATATGAAATCGATATTATTTAGTTACTAGTGTCACGATAACCAACAAAATATTATAACGATCATAAACAATAAAATTACTAACGATTTATAAAACGATATCGAAAGTTGTAAAATATTTATAAGGTATACAATTAAAAATAATATTTTTAGCAAATAATAAATAGCTAAAATTAGAAAATCGAAGTTAAAATACTTACTACATACTACTACTCAAACATACGATATAAAAATTGAGTAACGTCTTAAAGTTACCTTGAATGGGGTCGATAATCAAAGTACTTGCCCGTCTAATAGTCCAAGCTCCACTCACGACTTCAAAACTTGTCTCGAACACTTGTTAATCCGAGGCAAAGATAGGATTAACGAACCCAAGGATCAAAGAGAAAACATTTTAGCACCGACGAACTTCGAGTACGGATTCAGTACACAAAACGCACAAATCAGAAGAGAAAAGAATAGAATGAACAGGCGAATACGACGGATGACGATTTCACGAATACAAGAAGACAAGAGCAGCAGTGAGACGTATATCAGCAACATCAGGAACATTAACAGCAGTAATGCTACAGTTCGAAGCACATCCGCACAGAATAGCAGCAACAACGATGAAAAGAATCGGGAACGGGAAAGAAAAAGACGAGCAGAACAACAGTAAGTCGTGAACAGCAGGAAGATGAAGGAGAACGGAAAGAAACAACAGTAAAACGATGCTAGAGCAATACACGAACAGCAGCAAAAGAAGGAGGAGAAAAGGAAGAAGAGCAGCAGCGAACTACAAGGGCAGTAGCATTAACGAGAACAAGACGAAACGGTCATGAAATTGACAATAATGAACACAGAACAACGAAGATAATGTCAGCAGCTACGAGTAACCGTAGCATCAACATTTGACGAGCAGCAGCAGGCCACGACAGAAGCAATAGGAGCAACAAAAACAAAAGCAACAAGGACCGTACCAGGCAAGAGGAAGAAGAAAACCAGGCACGAGGTTTGGCACATTGAACGCACAAACAGTAGAAACAACACGACAAAACAGAAGAAACGAAAAAGAAGAAGAAGGGGAAAGGAGTTACCCTCTCGAATTCGGGAAAGCAAACGCAGCAAGAACAACAGCAGTAGTAGAAGTAGGAGCGTAGCAGAAGCAGCGTAGTAGAAGTAGGAGCGTAGCAGAAGCAGCGTGGCAGTAGCAGCAGCAGCAGCAGCGAAACAGAGGTCGATGAAGGCTGAAAGAGAAAAAGAGAAGAGGGATATTACCAACACGGAACAGGGACCCCAACGAGCATAACAGCGGCAGCGAGAAAGGGCTGAATGATCGAAATGAAATGAAGAAGACGGAGGAAAATGGTGAAGGATGAAGAAGTTTGGTGCGCAGAGGTGAAATGAAGATGATGAACGTGATGATTTAGAGGAGTTAAAGGGAATGAATGATGAGAGAGTGAAGAGGTGGAGAGAAGAATGAAAAGTAAAGGGTGTACGTTGAATCAAAGAGTGGATGCAAGGGACACATAAAAAAAAGGGGGGGAAAGGGGGGTTGAACGTTAATACAAGTGGGATGAATACACATCACCCAAAAAAAGTGTACGGATTCCGTGATGATATGTATACGATGTATACGGGTTAATTAAATGAATCGAGTAGGAAACGAATTCCGTAACGATAAGTTGACTGACCCACGAATAGAATTAAAACGAGTTAATAAAAAGAAAATTAATAAATAATTGGGCCGTCAAATAAAATGAGTACAGAAATTATTCGAGACGAAAACGAAGCTTATAGAAATAAATAATTAGACGATAAAATAATATTTCCCGATAAATAATAAATATTCAATAAAGTGAATTAAATTGATTTCTCAAGGAAAGGTAATAGTTGTTTTAGCGAAACTTAAAATAAATGAGCTTCGAGCCGAAAATAGAAATTCGAACTTAAAAATAAAAAAAATAAAAAATTTAGAATTTAAATCACCGAAATAGACTTTCTATAAGAGTTAAATTAAATGAATAAAATAAATCAAAACAAAAATAAAAATATGTTTTAAATACAAGAAGTGCTTCCGAGTCAAATAGAATTTTAGGAGTTTGAAACGATTTAAACGATAAATTCGTTTTATAATGATTTTAAGAATTACAAGTTAGATCGTAAATAAAATGTAAATACGAACATAACTTTAATTTAATTTAATTTATAAGATCAGGGGTGTTACAACAAACATCGAAAATAGAAAGCTCGTAAATAATTACAAATTACACGGGCGGAATACAACCCAAAATTCACAATACAACAAGCAATAATAAAAATAAGGGACTAGAAACGGTAAACATTGACTATAAACGGACCCGTAAATAGAAAATGTAAGCCAGACCATAAATTGAATAAACGGACGAACTTCGATCATGTACACATTATATTGTGTATCGATCGGAGGACGGAGACTTTAATACGCGTTTAGCATATGGGACCGAAGCGTAGTGCTAGCTTGATCCCGAGTCTCGTAGTCTTGTCCCGACTCATCAGAGAGGAATAAAGATGCATCAACTAATCATATATCGGACACAACTAAAGAGTCGTCAATATTAGACTAGTTACACGAGACGCCACTCAAAGTCGTAAAAGTAAGGAAATAGAATAGGATATGGTGTATGAGTTTTAAATAGAGAAACACGTGATTGAACTAGCACGTGTCGACTTGTAGTCGTAAATATGACTTATCTGGACTTTGTATCACGTTTAGGCTCACGTTGGTGGCCAACAAGGGTCACTCGATCAAGTCAATGAGGGGACTCGATCGAGTGACCCTTAGGCACTCGATCGAGTACCCTCTGCACGGGCGCGAGATTTGTTTTAAAATGCCCCATTTCGTAATTTGATGATTTGAATTGGGAGATAATCGAGCGAAATATAAATATTACACAATTTATACTCACTTGACCCTCGATAACTCGTTATGCACGATGTTTGGTTACGGAACCGGTATCGAGCATTTAAGAGTAATGTTTTGAAAATGGTGTCAAACGCACTTGATAATAAATTACCACGATCACATTATACCCATAAGTGTCTAGGGTGGCGCGCCTCGAAGGGCGCCGCCTCCAATACAACTTTCGAGAGTTATAACGGACTTTGGACGGAATTTGTTATCAAACACACTCGATTTGAAAATTCGATCGTCGCCACAAACTTAGATCCTTAGCGTTTTGATGTCGTAATTTGGCGTTTAAAGCCTACGACTATCGATTTAGCGTCATTGGATGTTGCTCGAATCGATTAAAAATAGTTTTGTTATATATATATAGAGAGAGGCGGGTTCCGGTGAAGCAGGGTAACTTCTTACACCCATTGAGACACAATCTAGACCATTAGATTAAGATCTGATCTAATGGTCCGGATGTTTCGGTGAGGCAGGGTTCTATGACTCTTATGAGTGGTTTAGTCAAGTTATTCGGTGCCGATTGAAGTAGAAAGGGGAATAAAAGACCTTAAAATATCGCCATGATGAGAGTGAACCCGCAAATTATGGGCAAACACACACATCTTTCAATTCCCCGAATTAGTCTCTCTTCTTAAATCTCAGCTGTAAGTAATTTCATTTCATTTCATTATCTCCTTGATTTAATTATCCTTGATTTCTCATCTCATTTTATCCCCCTAACTTTAATTAATTAATTAATTAATCACTCTCTCAATTCTTTACAACTCTATGTTCCTCCCTAAATTCTGATGAAATCATTAGAATTGATTCCGATTTTTTTAGAACAATAGATTTACCAGAATTCATTTATGATAATTACGTGTATAAATGGTTGTGAAACATTAAATGCGATAATCTAACTAAACCCGTTTCGATACCAATTCAAAATACCTTGTTGAATCTAGACCATTGAATTTACGAGTCGTATTTGTGAGGCAGGTGGTTCGGATGATGCTGAATTAGATGTTCGTAGCTCAATTGGCTTGGACTCCACTCTTGATTTTGGAGCAGAGGTAGTTTAAGTTTGCAAAAATGGCGGATACGCCATATTGTTTAGTCAGTGTCAGTTTTAGTGTACATAAGTTACAATTTATTTATATAACTCATAAAGCAGATATATATAGGTAAAGTAAAGTATTGTCTGTTTTGATGTAGATAAGTTACTATGTGTTGTACATGTTGAAATTTGTACATAGTAAAAGTAGGGTCTGTTTTGATGTAGATAAGTTAAAATTTATTGTATATAACTCATACAGCAAATATACATATGTAAAGCACTGTCTGTTTTGATGTAGATAAGTTAAAATTTATTGTATATAACTCATACAACAAATATACATATGTAAAGCACTGTCTGTTTTGATGTAGATAAGTTATTTTGTGTTGTACATGTTGAAAATTGTTCATTGTTAAAACAGTGTCTGTTTTGATGTAGATAAGTTACAACGTGTTGTACATAAATCTTAGTTACTATGTGTTGCACATGATGAAATGACTATGTACAACTGATAAGTAAATATATACATTACGTAGTGACCTATGTATGACAAAACACGAAGTAGTACTTTAGATGAGTTATGTACAACTAATATAGAAATTTGTACAATGATTTGGAAATTCTTTTTTTTATATGTATGATTTGTTATTTTGATCAAGCCTGGTCCGTTGATCTCAATCAGATCTAACGGTCCAGATTGTGCCTCAATGGTTGCAGGGAGTTTGACTGCCTCAATGGATCCCGAATATATATATATATATATATATATATATATATATATATATATGGGAGATCAAATAAGGGCATATTACATAGGTAAGGGCATAAGTTTCAATCTCAGCCGTCAGATTAAATAGAGATGGATGGCTGAGATTGAGTGATATATATATAATTATTTTTTTTAAATGCAATGTTTTACGTTTTCCATGCATAAATTTTTTTCCACCACAATTGATTAATCTGCTGTCTCTCCAACCCATCTCCACGATTCCATTACTACTCCACAAAACTGCTCTTCAATCTCAGTCTCCATTACTACTACTCTTCAATCTCCGCCCTCTGTTTTCCCTTCAATCTCCGTCGAAGCACCTCCAGTTCTTCATCTCCATTACACTTCTTCATTTCAGGTAAATCACACTGTTAATTTCGCATATTGAGACCAGTAATCCCTAATTTGAAATTCGAGTAACCCTAATTTGAAATCTTACTGCTAATTTCGTACTGAGATTATGGTTTTTTATGTTTACAATAAAAAAGTTAGGGTTTTTTATGTTTGCAATTGAAGTTAGTTTAAAATAAAAATAAAAATAGAGGTTTTAGGTTTAGAATCGAAATTCCTTATAAATCATAAACATCAGGGGTTTTTTAGGTTTAGAATTGAAGTTCGTTTAAAATCAGATTAAAATACTGTTAGGCTGATTTTGTTTAATATTAAAAAAATTAGGGGGTTTTGTGTGTATTGTGGGTTTTGTTTCATATTTGAATTTGATCGTAATCAATTGAATTGATCTGTCTGATGATTTCATATAAAAAAACTGGTTGAATTTGATCGTAAGTGATCGATTTGTTTGATTTCATATCAATAAACTGGTTGAATTTAATCGTAAGCAATTGATTTGATTTGACGATTTCATATCAAAACAACTGGTTGAATTTGATCGTAAGCGATCAATTTGTTTGATTTCATATGAAAATTAAAAACTGGTTGAATTTGATTTGGTTGATGATTTCGTATCAAAAATCTGGTTGAATTGATGAATTTGATCGTAATTACGATGATTTGGAATTGAATTGATGAACAGGTAACAGGAAAAGTGACATACAATGGACATTACATGAACAAATTCGCAGCACAACGATGTGCAGCTCAGTCAGCATGATGTTCATATTCTTGAATGTACTGAAGATGAAAAATATATGGGACACGTATAATGAAGTTTCAGAAGATGAGATTTGAAGTTCTACGGTCTTGAAATTGAAGTTTCAAACATACAGTTGAATATATGAGAAGAAGAGAAATGAACATTTTACCATTTAAGCGTATGGTAGATTGTTTTGAATGTACACCAGTTAACGATGATGTTGTACATGTAATGTACTGAAGTTGCATTGCAGCTGAATTAAAGTTTCAAACAAATCTATATATTATATTAAAAGGAGAACAAAGCATTCTTCATCCCCCATTTCCTCAAATCTCAAAGCTAAAGTACACCACGTGTCACATTACTATTGGATGGAAGATGAAAAGGTATGAAGTGGAAGATGAAAAGGAGGAAAAAATTATGGAGGGAGTTATGAAGTGGAAGATGAAAATGAAGGAGTTATGAAGTGGAAGATAAAAAGGAGGGAGTTATGAAGAAGATGAAAAGGTATGAAGTGGAAGATGAAAAGAAGGAAGGAGTTATGGAGGGAGTTATGGAGTGGAAGATGAAAAGAAAGAAGTTATGAAGTGGAAGATGAAAAGGAGGGAGTTATGAAAATGAAGGAGTTATGGTTGAAAGCTTAACACTTATAATTCACCACCTATATCAATGGGTGTTTTCCTTCTCATTACACCATAAAAATACTGTACATGAACCACAACCCTGATCTCACATACACTAAATTAGCCACATATTATTATTTGCGTTGTCATACCACCCTACATGGACCAAGAACCCGTTCCAATAAGAGTTCTTGATGCTGAGGTCACAGGAGATATGGTCACTTCAACCATTGCCGAGCTTCTATAAGCAGATGTCGAAGATCAGGTAATGTCAACAGACATCACAAGCCTACTGCAATGATATACCATTGAACATTTCTGATTAAATGAAACAATTGAAACAGAATGAGGTATACAAATGCCACGGAACGATAACAGAAGTAAGATCAGATGTTGATTGGCGGTATCAGTCTTGCACATCATGCCCCGCTGGAATCGACGAGGACGGAAAGTGTCATCAATGTAACCAACCAATCCCCTACCCCAAACAAAGGTAAGAAAAAACCCAAAAATTATAACTCACCATATAGTATATTAAGGCTATCTACTGCTCCTAAACAATATCACAAATACGTTAATTCCCACAACACAGGCACAGATTAATCACTACAATAGCGGACGAAACAACATACGCAACTTTGGTGATTTTTGGGAGAGAAGCTGAGAAGATAATCGGAAGACCAATCGAAACAATGCTAACCCAATATGAGGAGGTACGCACAACATATAACACACCACCTACTCAAGAAATTTTAACCGTTTTGTCCTAACCAGAGACCAAAAAACAGGATGGGGGAAAGAAGCAAGAAAGTGTTTGACATATTCCAACAATGTGTCGGGAGAGAATACACCAAGAAAGTCAAGATTGGGATTACCAAATACAACTCCGAACGGGAACTAAAGTGTCAAAAGGTAGTACCGACGCCAAAGGATCCTCCAACTCCACCACAGTGCGAAGGGAGGACAAAAAAACAGAGGTAACAACAACAATTCTTACCAAAGAACACCAGAATCTTTTAACACACTAGGCAATATACCCAAACAAGTCCAATGTTTTCGCAGGATCAACCAATACAGGACGACTTAGAAAGTCAGCCTACAACAGAGTCCGACCCTCCGGTGAACACCTCAGCTAAGAATGTGAAAAGAAAGATAGACAAGGAGTAAGTTAATTATTATTACGTACACCAACTACAAGCAATTTTTCACTTATATTTCAGTAACAGAATTTCCACACCAAAAAAGACTTACAGCTTCGAAGTGACGGCGAAAGAAGCATCCGTAGCGAAGGAAACAATAGAGAAAAAGAGGTCAAAAGTTGAAAAGACAAAATAGACCCCGACAGAGAAAAACACAGAAGAACAAGGGCATAATTTATGCAGATTACATATTGCAATTATTTTATAGTATACGAATTTTATAATATCTGTTTCTTCCTTAGACTGGATCATGTCAACTTCTTTCGTTCTTTATATTTACACGTCATGCGTCTTTTAGTACCTTTGATGATTCGATCTTCGCAACATCTGACCTATTCAAGATTACGACACCCTCTGCAAGCACGCGCCGTGACAACCACTTGGAAGTTAGACAAGTAAATTAGTAACCCCGTGCGGTGCACGGGCATGGCGACTAGTTGTTATTTAAATATTGAAAGTCATGCACTGAAGATGCAAGTATACATGTTTTGAAGTCTCAGAAGCTTAGAGTTGAAGTTTCATAAATTGAGAGTTGGAGTTGTAAAGAATTTGAATTATAATAATACGTATTTTGGAAAGTTACTATTTGAAGAAAGTTTCTATATTTGGAAGGTTACTATTTTGGGAATGTTTAAGATATCTTCGGATAAAATACTTATAATGTTCGAATGTGGAATAATGTTGGAAATGAGAATGTACAGTATATAAATCAAGGATATGTTGTTTGTTGCCATCAGCTATATGGTCAGTGTATTTGCGTCAGGGATACATTGATTGTCGAACTGGGTATCGTTTATGCTCAGGAGTCATGCGCATGTACTTAGGCTAGGACCTCCCTGAACGCAGTCCTATTATAGTTTGAGTTCCTTAGGACTTAGGAGTCGCTTCGTTGGCACTGAGTTCCTTAACTAGTGAGGCTTAGGAGTCGCTTCGTGGGCACTGAGTTCCTTATCTAGTGACACTTCGGTTGTGTTTTGACATATCTTTAGTAGTAAAAGATGTACTGATCATCAGTTTTATATTCCATTATTCGTTTTGACGCCGTCAGGCTGCTGAATTGTTTTCTGGTTTTTAATTTATTTTGATATATATAATGCTTTGAGTTTTAATCTATTTTCATATATTATGCATCTATTGCCTATATATTATGTAATATGGCTGGGAGAACTGCATGGGGTTACTCCCCACTGAATTGTGGCTGTTATGTTTATAACATGACAGGTATTCTGTGTTCCGGGATTTGGTGTGCGCTAGCAAGTGGCATGGATCCTACTCTGGTTGATTTATGTTTGATTATGGATTGTTAAACCCATTTGGAGAATTTTTATTTTAGCCCTTTTGTAAAAAGTGGCCTTTGTATTGACTGACCGTTCTTTTTGTAAAATTTCGAACATCAGTGTGTTTTAATCCCAAATCTACAGTGTTTCCGCCACTGTATTGCGTTAGAATTTATAGGGGATTACAGTTGGTATCAGAGCTTCGTTGCTCCCGACGCTCACACCTGATTTTAGGAAAAATACCTGTAAACGATTTCAACATTTGTGGACATGACATAGGTCCACCCCGACGCGGCCACGCGCGGGTTTGGGGAGGCGAATGAATCTCCATATGAGATGGTCAAATTGAAATTTAAATCGAAGTTGGAGTCGCCACCGAATTTTATGGTTATTGGGAACCGTTCGAGCCCACTCTATGTCGTAGTGGGCCGTATACAAAATACGGCCCATTTCCGATGTCAGAGTTTATTGGGCTCGTCCCTTTGCAGTTCGATACCGATGCCGACTTGATCGGTTTATCGTATATTGAATGACTCTCGTTGCCAATGGTTTCGGACATCCGGAAACCACGGTTCTGAGTAAGGGGTGAGGGTACGTGTTGGGAAGTTCACTAAGAACACCCAACCCCGCCCGCACATTAGCGGCCTCTACTAGGATATCGAATGATTTTTTAATACGCGCGTTAGTAATACGATGAATGATATGCAAACATTGTTTTCCTAAGCATGTGAGGAATTGAACGGGTTGCTAAGTCGGTTTAATGCATGAAAAATTAACGTCAAAGTTGAATTTAGCATGTGAGATTCGTTTTAGAATAATAAAACAAACGAAATAAAAAAGGATGAATTTGCTACAAAAGATGAACAAACGAGTTAGTATCGGTTTGTGAAGAAATAATATAGCAAATGCGAGATCAAGAAAATATTAATCGAAATCTAAAAAATATTTGTTAAAAGACATTGTTTTGTATAAAAAACGATGTTCGAAAAAATAATGAAAAAGAGGAAAACGGGTCGCGTTTCCAGCGTTGCCCGCGACTCGCCTGGGGTGCGCGCGACTCGCGCCCCGGCCTGTTTCGAGGTCAATTTTCGAAAGTTTGATGTTTTTATTAAACCGCGCACGAATATTGCATAGTTCGTGCTCGACTTAATATTTTCGATATTCGTTATATTTGATAGTCGACTACGAAATCAATATCAAATACTCGAAATAGTTTTAGAAAAGATGCAAATTTTGAGAAATCGTTTTGTAGAATAAATAAAAAAAACGAACGAAAAAGCTAAAAAAAAAGGATTCGGGTTTCAGGCCCGTGCGCGAGTCGCCTGGAATGGGCGCGACTCGCTTGCGGGTCAGTCCCGGTCGCGCTTGTTGTTCGAAAATTGATAAATCGCGTATAAATACGAACTAATTTATACTTGATTTATGTTTTCGATATTCGTCGTACCCGATAATCGATTATGAAATCGATATCGAATATTCGGAATGAATTTAAAAAAAGTTTTGTAAAAAGGTTTACTTCGAACGAAAAGTAAAAAAAAAAAAGAATTTTGAACGAAAAAGATGTTAATTCTCTCCGCGTATAAGATCGTCGACTTTTGTTAAAAAAGATGTGACGATTTATTTAGCATCAACGAGAATTAGTTAATTTTGTTCTTGTTAAATATGATATTCGATTAGAGAATCGATATCGTATTTTAAGAACGTTTGCTATACAAAAATAGTTTTTAGTAATATCAATATTAGAAATAATAAAAAAAAAAGTGACGAACGACCCGTAAGAAAACGACACATGACCCATGAAAAAAACGGACGAGGAGGAGAAGAGAAGAAGAAGGAGAAATCGGGTTTGGTACACCCTCAACCTACATGCTTCGGTTTACTCGGATCGAGGCTCGTCGGGACATGGCTTGGGCAGAAGAGCGTAGAGTTTAGCATCGATGGGTTATGGTGGTTCGGTGGGACGTGAGGCGTGTGAAAGGTGTCGGGTATCGGGACCGGTTTCCTTCGGGTTTTGGATGTACAATCGATTTTTCGATGCTAAGGTTTATGCTTTGTAAAAAAAGGTGTTGATGTTTTTCAGGAATTATGTATCGAGAAAAAAAAGTTGTGAGTATTTTTGAATGTTCGTGTCTCTCTGTGAATTGTGTGCAAAGGGTCCTATTTATAGGGGTAGAGGTAGCCTTGCCTGTACGACAAGAAATACCAACCGGGATAGGAAATGTAAGAATTTGTGAGGAACGAGAATTCCGTTACTTGACAAAGAAGAAAGGGAATCCCGGTTTGGGAAGGGGAGCTCGGCTGAAATTAGGCCACTCGGCCGAGTATCCTACTTTCGGCTGAATACTTGATTCGGTTTTTGGATAGGATTCCTACTTGATATCGAATTCTACCTTAAACGGAATTGTTTAATATTTGTGTAGCTGATTTTTTGTGGAGTTGGAGTCCGAACCAACCGTGTGAGGTGTCATGGCTGACTCACGAGTCTCGGGAAATATCTTTGACCGGGTTTTGACTCGGTCGCTAAAAGACGGTTTTACACCTGGTGTCGGATTCGACCCAAATTAGTGTTATTTGACTCGAAACGACCCACTGGGCCTGAATTTGAGGTTGGTTTTGTGAGATTTGTACTCCGTAAAAAGCCCAAGCTAAATATCCATGATTTCGAGCCCATTTCCGAGTACGTTAAAGCATGTTTGCGTCCGATCATCATCGGGTGTTTGTCGGAAACTACTATAGACACCTGGCAGCAAAATATGGGTGTCTACAGAGCCCCCACTCTAACTGAGGCTTGGACAGGGCGAAAGTCAGAGTAGCTACCAGGCCAATCAAAGGTTAAGACCTGGCAGACTTCCGATCAGGTCGTTTAAAGTCCTTTAGACCTGCGTAAAGGGCCCGCCGACCACAGACTAGAAATGTACCTGAGCTGATGATAACTCCGTGGGCGTTTGAACTCGTCGTATAAGACTTAAAATGGGCCTATATATATGGGCTCATCTTGCTAAATGCCGCTGGGGAGTTATGTGAATTGCACGGTCCTGCTTGAGTCGTCCTGTACATATTTTATGCAAAGTTGCAAAGTTTTGCATGTAACATTTGTAGGAAAAATGACTCGCGCTGGGGAATAAAAGTTTTGAGAAAAGTTTTGAATTTTTGAGTTTGTAGGAGTTTTTGAAAATTAGAGGATTTTGACTCTGAAAAGGAATAGGAATGCTCGGGATGACTTAGCTAAGCTTTAGGATAATGATTGTATGCTAAATACTCTAGGATTGGGAATCCTAAGGTGAGGAGGAGAATTTGGTTTTATGCTATAAATACCCCCTTCTTGCTTCATAAATTCTCATAATTCCCACAATTCCCTCTCTTCTTTAAAGAAAAAACAAGTCCTGAGAAATTTATTCTTACTTTTAGAAATCCAATTATGGGAATCGACCGATTAGTTGGAATGCTGCATGAATGGTCCAAATATTTCAGAGATGCCGATAGGGCCATCCTAAATCAGAATGGTGTTACCCAATTGTTCGTGATCCGTCAGATGCAAGTAGATCGTCACTTCTTGGATGCTTGCCTGTCCTATTGGGACGATACTTATCATGTATTTGGTTTTCCTCAAGGCGAAATCTGCCCTATCCCTGAGGAAATTGCTGCTGCAGGAGGATGGAATCCCATACTTTGCCCTGCTATCCCTTTTTCGATTTCTGACCCAAGGAGGAAGTTACGGGAATTTTTAGGGCTTTCTCATATGGAGGTATCCCGTATGCTGGAAGGAGATACCGTTTCCTTGATCGATCTAGCTGAAAAATTTATGAACCCGGATGACGTCTGGGTCAGGCCGGTCCACAACCGTAGGGCCTTTACTTTTTGCATGTTCCATGTCTATGCCTTCGAAGGGCATATGGATTTACTATCTTGCATATGCCATGTTAGACTTTTTACTGTGGCTGATTTAATGGAAACGGAGCATAGCCCGGCTTGGTTGATTACAGGAGAGATTATCCAGGGTTTGGATAATCGTAAAAGGGATCCGTCAATCCGGCTGACTGGGAGTACCCGTCTTTTACAGGTATACCGCTTTTTGATTTTTTTTCGGCTTTTTCTGATTTTCCATTTTTTTCCAATTTTCCGGTTCTGCGGTTTTCTCGGTTTTCACGTTTTTTTAACGTGATTTTGACAATTTTTCACGTTTTCGATTTTTTTTTGGGTTTTTCAGCTGTGGCTGTTCGAGAGGCAATCGATCTTGGATCCTCCCCTAGACGTGAGCCGGTATCAACCCAGGCAAGTAATGATGAGGAGACGAACTATTGCCTTTTCTCGCTTCAACACCCAAAAATACTGGGATGAGGTGCTATCCTTCCATGGAGGCCTACTGATGCGCTGGACCGTCCCATGGTGGCCGATTTATGTTTGGACCGGTTTGGAGTCTCGAGATAGGGCTAGATATCAAGTAATCCTATCTTTTAGACAGACAATTCACCTCTTTCCCGATCGCATACTTAGGCAATATGGTCGGGTGCAAAGAATCCCAGAGATCGAGGCAGTCTGATGGACACGAGCTGATTCAGCTAAAACCCGAGCTGCCTTGAAAACTGATGAGGCCTTTGACCTGTTACGCCGGGAACATGCTAAAGATAATAGAAGCCTCTTTGGTGAAGACACTACTCCGACAGGTCAGAAAGGGAAATCTAGGACTCAGACTGAAGGGTCCAGTACTAAGGGTGCACGGGGGAAGGTGAGTCCCCAGACGGAATTAGAAAGGAGACTAGGGCCAAAGCTGGCGGTCAAGGACCGACTTGGTCCTCGAGACAGACTTCCCGAGCTCGTCAGGGCTCGGCTTGGACCGGTGCAAGTGGTGGAAGACCCAAAATCGAAGAAGCGGGTTCGAGCAAAAGAAGTTCCTCTTGTGATTAGGGAACGTTCACCCCCGCCCCGTCGGCCTCGGGCTCCACGTGACCCAAAAGATAAGGGGAAAGGAAAAATGTACGAGTAGTCTCCTAAATTTATTATTTAAGTATTACTACTATTTTTGTGGTGTGATTTTGTTGTTGTTTTTTTTGTGATGTATTTTTTGAAATTCCCGAGTTTATCGGTTTTTCTTAAATAATAAAAAGACATATTAGTGAACACTGTTCCCGTCTTTTCGTTATTGCAGTGGTTGTACCCTTTTGAGGGGTTGCCTACGTATCCAAAATTAATGGAATCAAACCTTCCGTAGTTCATAAACTTTTGCAATTTTTCGAAATACATCAAGATTACTAATTCGAGATGTGCAAAGGTAGGATAAATAATCCTAACTTATTGACTTGCTTAAAATTTTTGAAAATTCATAAAAAGAAAACTTTATAAATTTTGCAAATGACATTGAGATAGGGCTTATGGGTAGTAGCGCTTCAGTTGGTCCAAGTTTGTTGGGTTGACGAACTCGTTCCCGTCCAAGTCTGTTAGCATTACTGCTCCTCCTGAAAGGATTTTCTTTACTAGGTACGGCCCAGTCCAATTGGGTTTGAATTTTCCCCTTGGGTCAACTGGTAGTAAAGCTCGAACAGATTTTAGGACTAGATCGCCCTCTTTGATATTCCTGGGCCTAACCCTTTTGTTAAAAGCCCGTTGGATCCTTTTCTGATATATCTGAATATTATTCAGAGCCCGGGATCGCCGTTCGTCTAAGAGGACTAGTGAGTCATATCGGGCTTGGACCCAATCTGCTTCAGGTACCTGGCTCTCGAGCAGAATCCTAAGGGATGGTACTTCTAGCTCGACTAGCTGGACTGCTTCCATTCCATATGTCAGATAGTATGGAGTTGCTCTGGTTGCAGTTCGAATTGACGTCCGATATCCCCACAAGGTAAAGGGTATCTTGTAGGGCCAGTCCCGATAATTCTCAGCCATTTTTTTAAGAATGGTGACAATTGTCTTATTGGCTGCCTCCACCGCTCCATTTGTTTGGGGACGGTAAGGTGATGATGTATGCCTTTGGATCTTGTACTTTTCCAGCAAAGTGGCAGTTTCAGCTTGGAAATGGGTCCCGTGATCGCTGATGAACTCGTGCGGAATCCCGTATCGACATATAATCTTGTTTTGGATGAAATTATCCACGTGTTTGGCATTCAAGATCCGGTATGACTCGGCTTCGACCCATTTAGTGAAATAGTCAATAGCCACTAGGATGAAGCAGTGACCTCTTGTCCCGGAGGGGTTCACTTTCCCGATTATATCGATTCCCCATGTTGAGAATGGCCATGGTGATGTCATTGTATACAATAGGGATGAAGGCATATGCTGAATATTGGCGAAAATCTGGCAGTTATGGCAGTGTTTGACATATAACTGACAGTCATTTTCCATGCTGTTCCAGTAATAACCGAGTCTCGTGATTTTTCGGGCAAACATATGGGCGCTCATATGCGGACCGTTTTCACCATCATGTACCTCAGCCATGACTCTTTCGGCTCGAGTTTTGTCAATGCATAGGAGTAAAGCCCCCTGTGCTGTCTTCTTATATAACTGTCCATCATCTGTGCGGATGAACTGAGTTGCCCATCTTCGTAGAGCTTTCTTGGCCCGGTTTTCAGCTCCCGGGGGATATTCCCCAGACGTTAAGTAGGTTAGAATAGCCTGATACCAAGGTTCTGGATCAGTTATTTCAATATCTTGGATAACGTGGATGTATGCCGGCTCAGACCGCCTTTCGACGCAAATGGGCATGCTGGTTGGATGTGCTGGGATATTCAGTAAAGATGCTAATTTTGAGAGAGCATCTGCAAACTGGTTTTCTTCCCGAGGCAGATAAATGTACTCCACTTTTTGGAATTGTTTTTCGAGAACCCTTACTCGTGCTAAGTAAGCCACGAGATTTGCGTTCCGAGTCTTCCATTTTTGTAAGGCTTGATTTATGACTAAAGATGAGTCACCGTGGACCCGGAGGTTTGTTACTCCTAAATCAGCGGCGGCTTGCAGTCCGTGAATGCACGCTTCGTACTCGGCTGCGTTGTTAGTCACGTCAAAATCTAGCTTGATAGATAGCGGGGTGTGTTCCCCTTGTGGTGAGATTAGCAAGATCCCGACACCAAATCCTCAGAAGTTGGACGCTCCGTCAAAATACAGATCCCATGTGTCGGTGTCGGTATGGAATATGTCTTCATCTGGGAAGGCCCTAGTATCGGTGTGTTCTTCCTCGGATACCGGACTATCGGCAAGGAATTCCGCTACTACCCGGCCTTTGATGGCTTTTAAAGGTACGAACTTGAGGTCGAACTCAGCTAGCATTAAAGTCCATCTGGATATACGGCCGTTGAGGATGGGCTTCTCGAATAGATACTTGATTAGATCCATTTTGGATAGCACATGTACCTCGTGACTAAGCATATAGTGTCGGAGCTTTTTAGTGGCCCATACTAAAGCTAGACACGTCTTCTCGAGCATTGTGTACTTGCATTCGTTTTCTAAGAACTTCTTACTGATGTAGTAAATAGTCCGTTCTTCGGAATCGACCGTCTGGGCTAGCATAGCGCCCATGGCCGTCTCGGTCGTTGTTAGGTATAGCGACAAAGGCAAACCATGCTGAGGTGGCATTAACACCGGTGGAGAGGATAGAATCTCCTTGATCTTATCGAAAGCCGTTTGACATTTGTCATCCCATAGTATTCGTTCTCCTATCTTCAGTTTTTTGAAAATGGGTTCACATACCATGGTTAGCTTTGAAATAAACCGGCTGATATATTGGACTTTCCCGAGAAACCCCCTTATCTCCTTTTCGGTTTTAGGCGGTTGCATCTCGGTAATGGCCTTGATCTTTGCTGGGTCAACTTCGATGCCACGCTGGCTGACAATGTGGCTCAGTAGCTTGCCCGATGTTACCCCGAAACTGCATTTTTGAGGGTTTAACCTCATGTTGTACTTGCGTAGTCGGGTGAAGAACTTCCTTAGGGCTGCAGTGTGCCCGTTTCGGTCCTTGGATTTGACAATCATGTCGTCGACGTAGACCTCCACTTTCTTATGCATCATGTCATGCAATAAAGCGGTGGCGGTCCGTTGATAAGTGGCACCGGCGTTAATAAGCCCAAATGGCATCACGGTATAGCAGTAAGTCCCCCAAGGTGTGATGAAGGTGGTCTTACTCATGTCTTCTTCCGCCATTTTGATCTGATTATATCTGGCATACCCGTCCATGAATGATAGAAGGGCATGGTCGGCCGTGTTATCCACCAGTATGTCGATGTGTGGCAACGGAAAATCGTCTTTTGGACTGGCCTTATTAAGGTCCCGAAAATCTACACATACTCGGACTTTGCCATCCTTTTTGGGTACTGGTACTATGTTTGCAACCCAGTCTGGATATTTAGACACTTGAATAAAGCCTGCTTTGAATTGTTTATCAACTTCTTCCTTGACTTTGAGAGACCATTCGGGCCTCATTCTTCGGAGTTTCTGTTTTACCGCCTTGTACCCGTCTTTGATGGGTATTCAGTGTTCAGCTATCTGCCGGTCTATTCCCGGCATGTCCTTGTAGGACCATGCGAAGACGTCTTTGAATTCCTGGAGGAGATCCGTGAATTGTTGTTTCTCCTAGGGATCTAAAGATAGGCCCAACTTAAGCATCTGAGATTCTAAAGGGGTTCCTACGTTGATGGAATCGGTTTCTTCGATTACCGGATTTCGGGACTCCCTTTGCTCGAGCTGCTCGATTAGATGCGAAGGCAATGGCACCTGTTCCTCGGGTTTCTCAATGTCATTGCAATTAAGATTTTTGAAAATATTTTGAAAATAGGCCAAGTCGTAAGCAGAACGGTTATCGTTATTATTGATAGTGAATTTTGAAAATAGCTCGAAGAGAGCTGCCATCTGATCGTTGGTCAGAGGCAGGATAGGGAGAGCCCTCGGGACAGACTCCGGGGCTCCTGATGGTGTGACTAAAGAAGGGATAGGGGTTACAGACTCGATCCTAGTACTGGACCCTCTAGACTTCGATTCAGACTCCGACTCTGACTCTGACTCGGACTCGGACTCGGATTCGGCAGCATGCATATCTCCTTCACCAGTAGTTAGCTTGTAGACTCGACCTTGACTGTCGGTCCACCTAGTTGTCTTCCTCCAAGCTCTCTTCCCAGTGTTGGCACCAACTTCAGAGATCAGCTTAGTTGGATCGAACCTGCTGCTGTGGAGAATCAGGCTGACTAACTCCTGTTTAGGGGTCGGGATGACCCTGTCTTCTCCGAATAGTAGTCCTAGGATGGGCTCAGTATTGCTCGTGCCCTCCTTTGATTCGGCCTGGATAAGGGCAAAGATATCATCTGGGATGAAATTGCATTCCCGAGCCAGTTTGGTCCGAGGATATGAGATGGTGGGCTGATAGAGGCCCATTTGAATAGCTCCGAATACTGGAGTGACGAACGTGATCGCCTCAGTTTGGTCCGTGCATCCCGACGCCATAGTGTAACCTAGACCGAGGCGAGATTACTCGCTGTTCAGAGCTTCGATAATCTTCCCAACTGGAAGATAGGGCCTTGATGTGACTCCTGGTAGGCAACCCAGATTCTGTAGCATCGTATCGATGCTAGTAGTGAAGTATGGCCGGAAAAGATATTCTTCCTCGATCATTCCCACAAAGTTGAAACCTCGTGGGTCAGCTGAGCCTGCCGTGTTGCAGCTTGACACGGTTATGGGAGTAGCTTCAAGAGTGACGATCCCATCTTGTAAAGGTAGCTTGACCTTCCTGTGAAGAGTGGAAGACACAGCTTTGACCGCGTGAATCCATGGTCTCCCGAGTAGCAGATTGAAAGATGAAGTGACATCGATTACCTGAAATTCTAACTCCTTCTCGATCGGGCCCGTTATGATTGTTAGTTTAACGGCCCAGCAACCGATTTTGGGCTCCCATCAAAAACTTGAATAGTTTGTGCAGTCGGAAGATAATCAGCCTCGGTAATGCCGAGGGCCTTGGCTCTCCTTAAAGGAATGACGTTTACTGCGGACCCGTCATCAATCAGGGTCATCGGGAGATACTTGTTGCGGCAGATCACCGTGATGTATAGGGCCAAGTTATCGGTGGTCCCGAATGGTGGAAGGTCGGACTCGGAGAAAGTGATAAGTGGGCCTTCTCCTTTAGACTTGTCCTTGAGGTGTGGCAAGATCGTGGCTACCATCTCGGTGGGGGTAACCGATGAGTCGACCTTGATTTCATCAAGGGCCCTGGTAAGTGCTGCCCGATGCTCCTGAGAACTAACGAAAAGCTGCCATATAGTAATATCAATTCAGACCCTCTTTAGTTGTCTGACTAGGGCCGTGTCAGCGTTTGGCTCTTCGGGAGTGAGTTCCGTCCTGGAAGGTTCAGTGACGGTTTCCGAAGTGGCGAGACCGGCCGTGATGGTGTGTGTGTCGGCCAGAGCTCTGGCTTTAGCTTTCCGGATTTCTTCAATGGTGACGGGGACAGCTTCCCCCTTAGCTAGGTAAACATCATCTTCATCGTCGTTCCATATTCCATTGATTTGGGGAATGAAAGGGGAAATGAGATGAGAGCAGTCGTCTACCTCTCCAGTAAAGATGGCATGAGTAGCAAGAGGATTATTTTTGTTACTTGGCTTGTCACTGGGTAGTGGTATCTTCCCACTTTCGATCAGATCTTGAATAAGATGCTTCAACTTCCAGCATTTCTCTGTGTCGTGCCCATTGCCTTGGATCGCTTTTCCACGGGAACTTCCGGAATTGGGCCTATCGGTTGGATTAGGCCTTTTGAAGACAGCCTTTGTAACGCATTAGCATAGGTTGTCCCTATGTCGGTGAATACCCGATTTGGAGTATTCTTTTTGGTCGAGGTGTCCAATGAGTTAACCTCGTCGAAGATGCTTCGGGCCGCCGTTGTGGTTGCGGGCTTGCTGGAGGATGAACTGGCTCCTTGATACCCCTTGGTAGAGGCCTTAGTAAGGTTCTCTAGCCTTAGATCATCTTCGATTCTAGTACCCATTTCGGTCAAAGTGGCGAAGTCGGGTATGATGGCGTATCGGAGATGGACTCGGTAAGCGGGGAGGAGGTTTTTGACAAAGGCCTCCACTAGTACTTTTTCGCTGGGCTTGTCCACCAGCTTGACACTTTCGGTCCTCCATCTTTGAAGGTATTTAGTGAAACCCTCCTTAGGCTCTTGGGCCATAACTTCCAGAGTACGCATGGTAGTCTTGATTTCAGCATTATCCGCGTAGTTTCGCGCGAATTCCATTGCAACATCGTCGCAGGTTTTGTATTTCTTGGGGTCAAGCCTGTAGTACCACGCCTTCGGGTGCTTTTCCAGAGAGGAAGCAAAGCGATGCTTGAACATGGTCGATTTGACCCCCTTAACAGCCATAAAATCCTTGAAAGCCCGAATGTGGAGTACCGGGTCTTCAGTTCCGTCAAACATTGGCAAGCCCGTTAAGTTGAGGTTAGCGGGCAATTCATCAGTTAAGAGTGAATAAATACGAGCATTTTCTGTGAGAATAGTGTTTCTGGTGGTCGAGTGGACCTGTTCTTGCAGCTTTTGGACCGCGCCGGCCAATGCGGCCAAGGGTCCGTCATCTTCGATCGAAGCATTGGGGGTTCCTTGTTCTACGGCACTAACCCGAGTGACGATGGCAATTTGGTCCTCCCTCATTTGTCGCAATTGATCTTGGATTTTGGCCAGTGAAGCCGTCAACTCATCGATGGATTCTTTCGTCATGGTTCGAGTGAAGGGTGGCCTGTCTGTAAGAACACCGCGTAATCAGCAACTTAACCCGAATCCTAAGAAAAGTACATCCCGAGCAAGGGAAAAAGAAGAAGACTAAAACGGTAATGACTCGGAAAAGACACCTAGACGGGTGACCTGTGAAAAGGTGGGCCTTCCTCAGGATCCAACTATGTGGGTTGGGCCCTGTTTGAAGGAAGGTTCACGTGAGACATTCTTAGACTTTAGACTCGATTGTGCAAATGGGCTAACCTTTGTAGGAGTATGTCCTACGTAGGTGGGCCTTGCCTTAGTAAAATAAGGCGGACTAGGATAGGGGGGAAATCCGTGATGTAAGATCGACGGAGTTTCGACGCTAGAGACTTCAACGACTTATGACATGACCCGACACTGCTAAATACGGGGAGTCCTAGGAAGAGGAAGTTTTGAAATATGATACTTTGAAAAGGCCCGAAAAAATCGGGGAGAACCGGCCCTTTTTCGAGGAAAACGGAAAAGGTGGGCCGGGTGATGGTTTGAAAATTTCGAAAATAATTTCGAATTTTAAATTGGGCATAATACCGGCTAGAAAAAGGCTATTTTGAGTAAAATCATAAGTCCTAAATTCGGTATATGTCCGGGGTTTTGAAATTGGATATTTTGAAAAGGATGCAAATTTTGAAAATGACGGTTTTTGAAAAAGTTGTGGATCAAGTAGCACGTAGTCATGGAAACAGTATAATGACGCCATGTATGCTCTTAAGCTAAGTCTCGGTCAGTCCATAAGGGTCTATACCAGTGTACATAGCCTATTCGAGAATCGGGGCGGACTTCCTAAGTCGAATTGAGCTTAGAACATGTCGTAAAACCCATACGAATCTGCTATGCACACCTTTTGACATATCCAATTTGGACTACATCAATGGTATATTGGGACGTCGGTCACCAGTACCGGCCCGAAAAAAATGGGGTTATGCATGAACCGTAAAACTAAAGCGCGTATTATATTAGTCAAACGATTTCTATTCGAGTCTCACCCTGAGGATGCCGAAGGTTAGTAACGCATCAGTTAATCCCCAGTGGAGTCGCCAAATTGTGGACATGACATAGGTCCACCCCGACGCGGCCACGCACGGGTTTGGGGAGGCGAATGAATCTCCATATGAGATGGTCAAATTGAAATTTAAATCGAAGTTGGAGTCGCCACCGAATTTTATGGTTATTCGGAACCGTTCGAGCCCACTCTATGTCGTAGTGGGCCGTATACAAAATACGGCCCATTTCCGATGTCAGATTTTATTGGGCTCGTCCCTTTGCAGTTCGATACCGATGCCGACTTGATCGGTTTATCGTATATTGAATGACTCTCGTTGCCAATGGTTTCGGACATCCGGAAACCACGGTTCTGAGTAAGGGGTGAGGGTACGTGTTAGGAAGTTCACTAAGAACACCCAACCCCGCCCGCACATTACCGGCCTCTTCTAGGATATCGAATGATTTTTTAATACGCGCGTTAGTAATACGATGAATGATATGCAAACATTGTTTTCCTAAGCATGTGAGGAATTGAACGGGTTACTAAGTCGGTTTAATGCATGAAAAATTAACGTCAAAGTTGAATTTAGCATGTGAGATTCGTTTTAGTATAATAAAACAAACGAAATAAAAAAGGATGAATTTGCTACAAAAGATGAACAAACGAGTTAGTATCGGTTTGTGAAGATATAATATAGCGAATGCGAGATCAAGAAAATATTAATCGAAATCTAAAAAATATTTGTTAAAAGACGCTGTTTTGTATAAAAACGATGTTCGAAAAAATAATGAAAAAGAGGAAAACGAGTCGCGTTTCCAGCGTTGCCCGCGACTCGCCCAGGGTGCGCGCGACTCGCACCCCGGCCTGTTTCGAGGTCGATTTTCGAAAGTTTGATGTTTTTATTAAACTGCGCACGAATATTGCATAGTTCGTGCTCGACTTAATATTTTCGATATTCGTTATATTTGATAGTCGACTACGAAATCAATATCAAATACTCGAAATAGTTTTAGAAAAGATGCAAATTTTGAGAAATTGTTTTGTAGAATAAATAAAAAAACGAACGAAAAAGCTAAAAAAAAGGATTCGGGTTTCAGGCCCGTGCACGAGTCGCCTGGAATGGGCGCGACTCGCGTGCGGGTCTGTCCCGGTCGCGCTTGTTGTTCGAAAATTGATAAATCGCGTATAAATACGAACTAATTTATACTTGATTTATGTTTTCGATATTCGTCGTACCCGATATTCGATTATGAAATCGATATCGAATATTCGGAATGTATTTAAAAAAAGTTTTGTAAAAAGGTTTACTTCGAACAAAAAGTGAAAAAAAAAGAATTTTGAACGAAAAAGATGTTAATTCGCTCTGCGTATAAGATCGTCGAATTTTGTTAAAAAAGATGTGACGATTTATTTAGCATCAACGAGAATTAGTTAATTTTGTTCTTGTTAAATATGATATTCGATTAGAGAACCGATATCGTATTTTAAGAACGTTTGCTATACGAAAATAGTTTTTAGTAATATCGATATTAGAAATAATAAAAAAAAAAAAAAAAAAAAGTGACAAACAACCCGTAAGAAAACGACACACGACCCATAAAAAAACGGACGAGGAGGAGAAGAGAAGAAGAAGGAGAAATCGGGCTTGGTACACCCTCAACCTACATGCTTCGGTTTACTCGGATCGAGGCTCGTCGGGACGTGGCTTGGGCACAAGAGCGTCGAGTTTAGCGTCGATGGGTTATGGTGGTTCGGTGGGACGTGAGGCGTGTGAAAGGTGTCGGGTATCGGGACCGGTTTCCTTCGGGTTTTGGATGTACTATCGGTTTTTCGATGCTAAGGTCTATGCTTTGTAAAAAAAAGGTGTTGATGTTTTTCAGGAATTATGTATCGAGAAAAAAAAGTTGTGAGTATTTTTGAATGTTCGTGTCTCTCTGTGAATTGTGTGCAAAGGGTCCTATTTATAGGGGTAGAGGTAGCCTTGCCTGTACGACAAGAAATACCAACCGGGATAGGAAATGTAAGAATTTGTGAGGAACGAGAATTCCGTTACTTGACAAAGAAGAAAGGGAATCCCGGTTTGGGAAGGGGAGATCGGCCGAAATCAGGCCACTCGGCCGAGTATCCTACGTTCGGTTGAATACTCGATTCGGTTTTCGGATTGGATTCCTACTTGAGATCGAATTCTACCTTAAACGGAATTGTTTAATATTTGTGTAGCTGATTTTTTGTGGAGTTGGAGTCCGAACCAACCGTGTGAGGTGTAATGGTTGACTCACGAGTCTCGGGAAATATCTTTGACCGGTGTGGACATGACGTAGGTCCACCCCGACGCGGCCACGCGCGGGTTTTGGGTAGGCGAATGAATCTCCATATGAGAATGGATCGAATTGAAATTTAAGTCGAAATGGAGTCGCCACCGAATTTTATGGTTATTCGGAACCGTTCGAGCCCACTCTATATCGCTATGGACCATACACAAAGTATGGCCCATCTCGGTTTTAGAGTTTATTGGGCTCGTCCCTTTGCATTGCGATACCGATACCATCTATACCGGTAATCGTGTAAAGAATGACTCTCGTGCGCCAACGGTTTCGGGCATCCGGAAACCGAGGTTCTGAGTAAGAGGTGAGGGTACGTGTTGGGAAGCCCACTAAGGACACCCAACCCCGCCCGCACATAGCGGCCTCTACTAAGACATCGTTTGACTTTCTAATATGTGCGTTAGTGATTCGGTGAAATGATATGCAAACAGCGTTTTAGCTAAGCGTGCGAATTAAATGTGAGCTACGTCATTTTAATGCATCTAATTTATTGTCGAAGTGATTTAGCATGCGAGGGTTCATTTATAAATGGTAAAACGTAAATAAATAAAGCAAAGCAACAATAAATCGATTACAAATTACACGGGCGGAATACAACCCGGAATTCACAATACAACGAGCAATAAAAGTAGAATAATCGAAATATATATAGCCAAAATGATAAGCAATAGTTAGAAACGGACCCGTGTATAAACTAGACCGTGAATTTGCGTAGGTGGACGAACTTCAATTAAATACGTATTGTTTTATGTATTAATCGAAGGACGGGGATATAGGACCTAGGCGTGGTGCTAGCCCGATCCCAAATCCCGATGCCTTGTCCCAACTTATCATGTCGGTAAATTGGAGCCTAAATTAATTATGCGTTGGATGCGTGACGGAGTCGTCAACGCAAGATTAATAGTGAGACCGTCGATCAAAGTTGTTTATGTGCGATGATATGCATGTATTTTGAAAAGGAGATCACGTGATTGACTTTACACGTGTCGACTAAGTCGCTTTTAAAAAGACGAGGCTCGAATGCTATAAAAAGAGCTCTCGGTTTTCTGGGCTACAGGACCCACTCGATCGAGTCGGGGGTGACTCGGGCGAGTGTGTCCTTAAAAAGGTTTCTGCCCACGATTTGGGGTGCTACTCGGTTGAGTAGCAGGTATACTCGGCCGAGTGGCACCTGTACGAGTTATGACTCGTACGATTTTATGCGTTTTAAATCGAGGGTTGGCCGAATTAAATAAAAATATCGACGAATTTAGATTTAGTTCGGTTTGCCGGTATTATAATCATGTCTTATATGATTATAATACCGTTATCGGATTTTTGTAAAAGGAGTTATCGTTAGTTTTAAAATTTTGATTAGTGACGAAATTGCGTCCCTCTACGTCATGACATCGATATTAATCCTTACGGATTAGGTGATGTCGATTTTCGTGTCAACGGGTTCCGTACTAATCTTTGAAATGGATTCATACGCGTTCAACTACGAGTGATCGGGATCGTGTTAATAAACGAACCTTAAAAAAAATTCATCGTAGTCAAACGAGTTTGGATCCGAGTTTTGAAATTATTACGCAAATATATATATATACATATGCGGTACATAGTATTATAATAAAATGTACATAACGATAATTAAAATGCGATAAGTAAAATGTTTAGCGTTAGATGTTAGATGCAAGAAATAAATGTTAGATGTTAGTAATGTCGTTACTATCGACTAAATATAATACTATAAGCATAAATATAAATATACATAAAAGATAGAGAAAAAGGATGAAGAAGGAAAAGTCGGTGTTGAATTGTCACACCCTCAACCTACATGTTCTTGCTTCTCGGGATACGGTTCGTCAAACGGCGGCAATGGCACGGGAACGTCGAGATATGTAGGAGGAGTTGATGGTGTGTATGTATGGCTCGGTTTCGTGTGTATTGTGATGTCGAGAATGGTGTTGCAAAGTGTAGGGTGTAAGATGAGTGCAAGGTTGGCTGGATTTTTGAAGGGTGAAAAGTGTTCCAAGAGTTGTGTTTGTGTCAAAGGTTGACGGGTATTTATAGGGAGCCCCGACACATGGGTCACTCGACCGAGTGGCGCGGATGCACTCGGTCGAGTGCCCTCGCGGATGCACCTGGACCATTTTTGTGAGGCTCCACTCGGGCTATTTTGGGCGTGATTGCCTTGATTTGCTCTTGATTGATTGTGATTGATTTGGCATTAATTTGTGTTGATTTGGCTGATCTTGGCTGATTTTGAACGTATCAGGTCGCTTTTTGTGCCGGGTTTGTCTTGACCGGGTTTTGACCCGGTCGCTAAAAGACGGGAATTATTTTTGGTGTCGGTTTTGACCCAAATTAGTCTCATTTTGCTCGGAACGACCCACTGGGCCTGAATTTGAGGTTGGTTTTGTGAGATTTGTATCCCGTTAAAAGCCCATGCCGGACATTATTGATTTCGAGCCCGTATCCGAGCGCGTTAGAACATGTTAGCGTCCGATCATCATCGGGTGTTTTTTGGAAACTACCATAGACACCTGGCAGTCAAAGTGCGGGTGTCTACAGAGCCCCCACTCTGACTGAGGCTTGGACAGGGCGAAAGTCAGAGTAGCTACCAAGTCGATTAAGACCCGGTAGACTTCCGATCGGGTCGTTTATAGTCCATTAGACTCGCGTGAAGGGCTCGCCAGCCATAAGTTAGAAATCATACCTGGGTTGATGATAACTCCGTGGGGAATCGGACTTGTAGCATAAGTCTTGGGTGTGCCTATATGTGGGCTCATCCCGTACCATTCCGGGGAAAATGCCGCCTTGGGCTTCCGCTGGGGAGATTTAGAGGGTTGCATGTCCCTGTTTGAGTCGTACCTGCATAAGTCACATAAAATGTATGCAACACGTAGGTAGTAAAAATGACTCGCGCTGGGGAATAAAAATTTGGACGATTGAAAATTTTTGAAAAATTTTAGAATGTATTATTTTTTTGAATTTTAGAATTTTGACAGACTGCTCGGGATGACTGAATTCCTGTGTCTGTGGGGAAGAGTCATGGGTCGGGCCTGTATGTCTA
Organism: Agrostemma githago; assembly: GCA_958450325.1. Classification (NCBI taxonomy): domain Eukaryota; kingdom Viridiplantae; phylum Streptophyta; class Magnoliopsida; order Caryophyllales; family Caryophyllaceae; genus Agrostemma; species Agrostemma githago. The sequence goes on from OY288249.1 coordinate 54,135,869, forward strand.
GGCCCGCTTGGGCTATGGAGGCACAGTTGCAGGGGATGCTCCAGGGTTTTGATGTCATAAATACATCACCCTGGCTCCTTCCTTTGTCACAACTCAAAAAAAGCTTCATCTTCTCCTCAAAAAAAAACCTTATTCCTTTCAAGAAAAAGCTTTATCATGGCTATCGACCGTCTGATCAATATGATGCAAGATTGGGCACACCGTTTTAGGGATGCGAGCAAGGTAGCCTTGAGACAGTCGGGCATATTCCAATTGTTCACGTTCCGTCAGATGCACGTGGACCGTCATTTTCTTGACGCCTGTCTGACCTTCTGGGATGACACTAACCATGTTTTCGCCTTCCCTCGGGGCGAGATCTGTCCTCTCCCTGAGGAAATTGTTGCCATAGGAGGGTGGAATCCACTGCTCCGCCCCGCCGTCCCTTTCTCAGTTCGGGACCCCAGGAGGAAACTACGGGAATTTTTGGGGCTCTCCCACGCTGAAGTATCCCGCATGCTTGAAGGGGATACCGTTTCTCTGCTTGCCTTAGCTGAGAAGTTCATGAACCCGTATGACATCCGGGTTACGCCCATTCATAGCCGTAGGGCGTTCGCCTTCTGTATGCTGCACGTGTATGCCTTCGAAGGCCATATGGACCTGCTGTCTTGCATGGGTAGCGTTCGTCTTCTCGTCATTGCTGACCTTATGGAGACGGAGTGTAGTCCCGCATCGTTGATCACGGGGGAAATTATTCAGGGCTTGGACAACCGAAAGAGGGATGAGTCAGCCCGTTTCACTGGGAGCACCCGTCTGCTGCAGGTATATCGCTTTTCTCCTTTTCGATTTTTTTTTTTTCAATTTTTTTTTTTCCGATTTTTTTTTTTCGCGACATGCTGCTACGGGGGGCATTCGACCGAGTCACCCTGGCACTCGATCGGGTGCTCTCGTAAAGGAGCATTCTGCCTCGTTTTAGGGGTGCCACTCGATCGAGTGCCCTTATGCGGATGCTGAATTGTCCGGAATCTCATAAACGTTGCTTTTCTTTTCAGCTTTGGCTATTTGAAAGGTTGTCAAAGATCGAGCCTCCTCCCAACCCGAGTCAATATTGGTTCAACCAGGTGATGACAAGGAGACGGCCTACCGACTCGTCCTGCCTGACTACCCAGAAATATTGGGAGGAAGAATTAACATTCCATCGTGGTCCATTGATACGATGGGTGGTTCCATGGTGGCCAATTTATGCTTGGACGGGTCTGGCGTCTGGAGACAAGGCCCGCTACCTGGTGATTCTGTCCTTTAGCCACACAGTTCACCTCTATCCTGACCGCATACTCAGGCAGTATGGGTGGACTCAGCGCATCCCGGAGAACGAGGCAATTGTGAGTGCACCTACCCAGCTGACCGACATTATGTGTGACACCTGGATTCAGAGATGGTATACCCGAACTACTTGGTCCGTTCCCAAGTCGCTTCATTCTACCTGGGTGTCTTATTCTTATGAAAGGTGGACCAAAGCCGAGACTGCCGAAGCTCGTGCTGCTCTGAAGGTTGATGAGGCCTTCGACCTGCTTCGACGGGAGAAAGTTAAAGATAACAGAGACTTTTTTGCTGAAGAGGAGGTTCAAGCTTCGATAGTCCGTCTGAGGCCAAGTCAGAGGAGAGGAGCTAGGACTCGAGCTAGGGGGTCCGATGCTAGAGGTGCACGGGGGGAAGTGAGCCCCCAGACAAATTTGGAGAGGAGACAAGGAGCCAGGCCTTTAGTCCAGGACCGAGTGGGTCCTAAGGACAGGTTGCCGGAGCACATACGGGCTCGACTTGGGCCCGTGACAATAGCTGAAGATCCTCTGTCGAAGAAGAGGACTCGGGCCAAGGAGGTTCCCGTGGTTATTCGGGAACGATCTTCTCCACCCCGGCGACTTCGGGCTCCACAAGACCCGAAGGATAAGGGCAAGGGCAAGATGCCCGGATACTAGTCTCCTGCTATTATTATTTAGATATTATTACTATTTTTGTTGTGTGTTGTTTTTTTTTGCTTTTTGTAATTTTGAATTACCGAGTTTATCGGTGTTTGTTTTCTGGAATAATAAAAGTACTATATTAGTGAAACCGTTTCTGTCTTTTTCGTTATTGCGGTGGTTGTGCCCTTTTGAGGGGTTGCCTACGTATCCACAGTTAGTGGAATCAAACCAAACGTAGTTCAAGCGTAGATTTATTTTTGCAATTTCGAAATACACCAAGACTATGAGTTCAAGATGTGCGACAGTAGGATAAATAATCCTAACTTATTGACTTGCTTATAAATTTTGAAAAAAAGGGGGTTTTAAATAATTTTTGCAAATGACATTTGAGATAAGGTTTAGGGGTAATAGCGCTTCAGCTGGTCTAGGTTGGTTGGGTTGACAAATTCATTCCCGTCCAGGTCCGTCAGCATTACTGCTCCTCCTTATAGAACCTTCTTGACTAGGTATGGCCCAGCCCAATTGGGTTTGAATTTTCCCCTTGGGTCAACCGGTAGTAAGGCACGAACCGATTTTAGGACCAAATCGCCTTCCTTGATATTCCTGGGCCTAACTCTTTTGTTAAAGGCCCGTTTGATTCTTTTTTGATATATTTGGATGTTATTGAGAGCCCGCGATCGTCGTTCGTCCAAGAGAACTAACGAGTCATATCGAGCTTGAACCCAATCTGCTTCGGGCACTTGGCTTTCTAGTAAAATTCTGAGAGACGGTATCTCCAACTCGACTGGCTGGACCGCTTCCATGCCATATGTTAGATAATATGGAGTTGCCCCGGTTGCAGTTCGGATCGACGTCCGGTATCCCCACAGGGCAAAGGGTATTTTGTCGGGCCAGTCCCAATAATTATCAGCCATCTTTTTAAGTATGGTGACAATTGTCTTATTAGCAGCTTCTACCGCTCCATTTGTTTGGGGACGGTACGGCGAAGATGTATGCCTCTGGATTTTGTATTTCGCTAGCAAAGTAGCGGTTTCGGCTTGAAAGTGGGTCCCATGGTCACTGATAAACTCGTGTGGGATCCCGTATCGGCATATTATTTTATTCTGGATAAACTTGGCCACGTGCTTGGCGTTCAAGACACGGTATGATTCCGCTTCGACCCACTTGGTGAAATAGTCGATAGCTACCAAAATAAAACAGTGACCTCCCGTCCCGGAAGGGTTCACTTTCCCAATTATATAGATTCCCCATGTCGAAAATGGCCATGGCGAGGTCATGGTGTACAATAGGGACGATGGCATGTGTTGAACATTGCCGAAAATTTGACAATTATGGCAGTGTTTGACATATGATTGATAGTCGGCCTCCATACTGTTCCAGTAGTATCCGAGCCTCATGATTTTTCGGGCTAGCATATGGGCGTTCATATGCGGGCCGTTTTCACCGTCGTGTACTTCGGCCATCACTTTTTCGGCCTGTGTTTTGTCGATACATAGGAGTAAAGCCCCCTGTGCCGCCTTTTTGTATAACTGACCATCGTCCGTACGAATGAATTGGGTGGCCAGTCTTCGCAAGGCTTTCTTGGCCCGATTTTCAGTTCCTGGTGGATATTCTCCCGTAGTCAAATAGGTTAGAACAGCCTGATACCAAGGCTCTGGATCAGTGATTTCGATATCTTGAATGGCGTTAACATATGCCGGCTCGGACCGTCTTTCGACACAGATTGGCATACTGGGCATATGTTCCGGGATGTTTAGTAAGGATGCCAATTTGGAAAGTGCATCCGCGAACTGATTTTCTTCACGTGGGAGATAGATATATTTTACCTTCTGGAATTGCTTCTCTAGAACCCTTACTCGTGCTTGGTAAGCCACGAGATTGGCATTCCGAGTTTTCCATTTTTGAAGGGCTTGATTGATGACTAGGGACGAGTCCCCGTGGACCCGGAGATTTGTAATTCCCAAATCAGCAGCCGCTTGCAACTCGTGTATGCATGCTTCATACTCGACCGCATTGTTTGTTACATCAAAGTCTAATTTGATGGATAACGGTGTGTGTTCCCCTCGTGGTGATATAAGGAGAATACCGACTCCGAACCCTCGAAAGTTGGATGCTCCATCGAAATACAGATCCCAAGTTTCGGTGTCAGTATGGAATATGTCTTCGTCTGGAAAGGCCCATGTATCGGTGTGGCCTTCTTCGGATATTGGGCTGTCAGCGAGGAACTCGGCTACCACCCGGCCTTTGATGGCTTTTAATGGTACAAACTTGAGGTCAAACTCAGTTAGCATTAAGGTCCATCTGGACATTCTTCCATTAAGAATGGGCTTTTCAAACAAGTATTTGATCGGATCCATTTTGGACAGAACATGTACCTCGTGACTGAGCATGTAGTGTCGGAGCTTTTTAGTGGCCCAAACCAGAGCTAGGCACGTTTTCTCGAGCATTGTATACTTGCATTCGTATTCCAGGAACTTTTTACTGATGTAGTAAATAGCCCGTTCTTCTGAATCGACTGTCTGGGCCAGCATAGCCCCCATGGCTTCTCAGTCGTTGTTAGGTATAACGACAAAGGCAAACCGGGTTGAGGTGGCATTAGCACTGGCAGAGCAGACAGGATTTCCTTGATTCTGTCAAAAGTCGTTTGACATTTATCATCCCATAGCACCCGTTCCCCTATCTTCAGTTTCTTGAAAATGGGCTCACACACCATGGTTAGCTTTGAGATAAACCGGCTGATATATTGGACTTTTCCGAGAAACCCCCTTATTTCCTTTTCGGTCTTAGGTGGTTGCATCTCGGTAATGGCTCTGATTTTAGCTGGGTCGACCTCGATGCCGCGTTGGCTAACGATATGGCCAAGTAATTTGCCTGATGTTACCCCGAAACTGCACTTTTGAGGGTTCAGCCTCATGTTGTACTTACGTAAACGGGTGAAGAACTTTCTTAGGGCAGCAACATGTCCATCTCGGTTTTTAGACTTAACAATCATGTCATCCACATAAACCTCCACTTCCTTATGCATCATGTCATGTAATAAGGTCGTGGTTGTCCGTTGATAAGTGGCCCCGGCATTAATGAGCCCAAACGGCATGACGGTATAACAATAAGTACCCCATGGCGTGGTGAAAGTAGTCTTACCCATATCTTCTTCCGCCATCTTGATTTGGTTGTACCCGGCATACCCGTCCATAAATGATAGAAGAGCATGATCAGCCATGTTGTCCACCAATATGTCGATGTGTGGCAACGGAAAATCGTCTTTGGGGCTAGCCTTGTTAAGGTCTCGGAAATCTACACATACCCGCACCTTGCCGTCCTTCTTGGGTACCGGCACGATGTTTGCAACCCAGTCCGGATATTCAGACACTTGTATAAAGCCTGCTTTGAATTGTTTGTCTACTTCTTCTTTGACTTTGAGAGACCACTCGGGCTTCATTCTTCGAAGCTTCTGTTTTACCGGTTTGCATCCATCTTTGATGGGTATGCGGTCTTCAGCTATTTCCCGATCTATCCCCGGCATGTCCTTGTAGGACCATGCGAAGACATCCTTGAATTCTTGGAGGAGGTCTGTGATTTGTTGTCTCTCCTCGGGATCTAAAGATAACCCTATCTTAAGCATCTGGGGCTCTAAGGTTGTTCCCACATTGATAGACTCGGTTTCTTCGATTACCGGGTCTCGGGATTCCCTCTGTTCTAGCTGCTCGATCAGATGCGGAGGCAAGGACACCTGTTCATCGGGTTTCTCAATGTCATTGCAAAAAATATTTTTGAAATTGGAAATATTTTGAAAATAAGACAAGTCATAAGCGGAACGGTTTTCGTTGTTATTGATAGAAAATTTGGAAAACAGCTCGAAGAGAGCAGCCATCTGATCATTGGTCAGAGGCGGGATTGGGAGTGCCTTCGGGACAGACCCCAAGGCTCCAGTGGTAGTGACTATAGGGAGGGGGGTTACAGTTTGGACTCTAGCACCAGACCCCTTAGACTCGAATACAGACTCAGACTCTGACTCAGACTCAGACTCAGACTCGGAATCAGTGTCCGGTATGTTTCCTTCCCCGGTAGTCAGCTTGTAGACTCGACCCTGGCTGTCGGTCCACTTGATGGTCTTTCTCCAGGCTCTTTTCCCAGTATCAGCACCGACTTCCGAGATCAGCTTTGAAGGATCGAACCTGTTGCTTCGAAGGATCAGGTTCACTAGATCTTCCTTTTGGTTCGGAATAGCTTTGTCTTCCCCAAACAAGAGCCCCAGCACGGGCTCGGCATTGTCATTACCCTCCTTGGATTCAGATTGGATGAGGGCAAATATGTCATCTGGAATGTAGTTGCATTCCCGAGCTAGTTCAGTCTTGGGATATGTGATAGTTGGTTGATATAGGCCAACTTGAATAGCCCCGAATACTGGTGTGACGAAATATTCAGCCAACTTTGGGCTATAAGTGCCCAAGTAGGTACCCTTGATGATGTTGCAAGCTTTCTCAATGCCTGCCCGGACCACATTTCCCGGGGTTATAGCATACCCTAGACCGAAGCGAGATTCTCCGTCATTTAGGACTTCAATAATCTTCCCAGCTGGAAGATATGGCCTCGAGGTAGCCCCCGGTAAATATCCCTAATTTTGTAGCATTGCGTCAATGCTTGTGGTGAAATAGGGCCTGAAAAGGTACTCTTCTTCAATCATCCCCACAAAATTGAATCCCCATAAGTCGGTGCGGTCCGTGGCGTTACAGCTAGCCACAGTCATAGGGGTTGCTTCTAGGGTGATGATGCCGTCTTGCAAAGGCATTTTAATCTTTCGGTGAAGAGTAGAAGACACCGCTTTTACAGCATGAATCCAAGGCCTTCCCAGGAGTAGATTGAAAGAGGAGGTGACATCGATCACCTGGAACTCTAGCTCCTTTTCAATTGGACCCGTTGTAATTGCTAATTTAACGGCCCCGGAAACCGCCTTTGGGCTTCCATCAAAAGCTTGGATAGTGTGGGCGGTTGGTATGTAGTCGGCCTCGGTGATACCGAGGGCTTTGGCAGTCCTTAGAGGGAGGACATTCACAGCAGACCCGTCGTCGACTAGGGTCATTGGTAGGTACTTACCCCGGCAAATTACCGTGATATATAGAGCCAGATTGTGAGAGGCCCCGAACGGTGGTAGGTCGGCATCCGAGAAGGTGACTACCGGGCCTTCTTCTTTGGACTTGCCCTTGAGGTAGGGCAGGATAGTGGCTACCATTTCAGTAGGGGTAACCTGGGAGTCGACCTTAATCTGATCGAGAGCTTTTGTAAGTGCCTCTCGGTGTTCTTGTGAGCTAACCAAGAGTTGCCATATGGTGAGGTCAACTCGGGTTCTCTTCAATTGTTTGACAAGAGCCGTATCGGTACTTGGCTCTTCGATGGCTTCTTCCGTCCTGGCAAGTTCAGTGACGGTTACCGGGACTGAGATGTCCTTAGAGCTAGTGGATGAATAAGGACGACCGGTGGTGGTGAGGTGGTTACTGGCTAAGGCCTTGGACTTAGCCTTCCGGATTTCTTCGGGAGTGATAGGGACAGTTTCCCCTTTGGTGAGGTACACATCTTCCTCATCATCGAACCAGATTCCATTGATTTGTGGGATGAAAGGAGAGATAAGGTGAGAACAGTCGATCACTTCACCGGTGAAGATAGCATGAGAGCTAAAGGGGTTGTCCCCGGGCAACGGTATTTTCCCGCTCTCAATTAAATCCTGAATCAGATGCTTCAGCTTCCAACATTTCTCGGTATCATGCCCATTGCCCCGATGATATTGGCAATAGGCTTGGGCATTGTAGCCTTTGGTGCGTTTTTCAACTGGGACTTCAAGAATTGGGCCTATCGGTTGGATCAGACCTTTGGAAGATAGCCTTTGTAAGGCATATGTATAGGTAGTCCCTATATCAGTGAATACCCTAGGAGGGGTAGTCCTTTTGGATAAGGCATCCAAGAGATTAACCGTGTCGAAGATGCTTCGGGTTGCGGCCGGAGGCTTGGTAGTGGATGAGGAGACTCCTTGATATCCCTTGCTAGAGACCTTAGTCAGGCTCTCTAGTCTTAGATCGTCTTCAATCCTCATGCCCATTTCAGTAAAGGTGGTGAAGTTGGGTATGACAGCATAGCGGAGGTGGACCCGGTAGGAGGGGAGAAGGTTCTTGACAAAAGCCTCCACTAAAGTCTTCTCACTGGGCTTATCGACCAGCTTCACACTTTCGGCCCTCCAACGTTGGAGGTATTTAGTAAAGCCCTCCTTAGGTTCTTGGGCCATAACCTCTAGAGACCGCATTGTGGTCTGGATCACGGTGTTGTCAGCATAGTTCCGAGCAAATTCCGTAGCCACATCATCCCATGTCGAGAACTTCTTGGGATCTAGCCTGTAGTACCAGGCCTTTGGGTGTTTCTCTAGAGATGCAGCGAAGAGGTTTTTGAACATGGAAGAGTCCACTCCCTTAATAGCCATGAACTCCTTGAAGGCCCGTACATGTATTAACGGGTCTTCAGTCCCTTCGAACATGGGTAAGCCCGTGAGATTCAGGTTTGCGGGCAATTTGTCACTTACCGGCGAGTACTCCCGACTGTTTTCCCGGTGAATATTGTTACTTCCAGTCAGGTGGACTTGCTCTTCCACTCGGCGAACCGAGCTAACTAGTTCAGCTAGGGGTTCCGTGACCCCAGTATTTGGAGTCCTTTGCTCCACTGTAGCCAGACGAGTGATGATAGCAATTTGCCCAGCCCTCATCTCATTCAGTTGGGCTTCGATCTCGGCCTGTTTGCCGACCATGGCGTCCACAGAGGTTTTCAGACTGCCTAAAGTAGCTTCCATCCTGCGAGTGTGCCTGGTTGCCGGTGGCCTGTCTGTAAGAACACCGCGTAATCAGAAACTGAACCCGGACCTTGGGACCGAAATAGTACATCCCGAGCAGGGAAAAGACTAAAACGACTTGAAAGAGACTCTTAGACGGGTGACTCGTGGAGGACGGGCTTTCCTTAGGATTCGACGAGTGGGCCGAATCTTGTTTGAAGGAAGGTCGACGTGAGACGTCCCCAGACTTTGGACTCAAATGTGTAGACGGGCCCTCCTTTGTAGGAGTATGTCCTACGTAGGTGGGCCTTGCCTTAGTCTAATAAGGCGGACTGGGATAGGGAGGAAACTCGTGATGTAAGATCGACACAGTTTCGACGCTAGAGACCTCGACTACTTATGACATGACCCGACACTGCTAAATACGGGAAGGTCCTAAGGGAGAGGAAAGTTTTGAAAATGATTATTTTTGGAAAGTCCGAGAAAGCTCGGGGAAAGGCCCGATTTTTTTTTTCAAGAAAATCGGAAAATACATCAGGCCTCGATTTTGAAAGTTCGAAAATATTTTCGAGTTTTGAATTGGGCAGCATACCGGCTAAAAAGTGGGGCATTTTGAGTAAAATCATAAGTCCTAAATTCGGTATGTGTCCCAGGTTTTGAAATTTGAATATATTTTGAAAAGATGCGTTTTTGAAAATGACGGTTTTTGAAAAACGACACGGAAACCAAGCAGCACATAGTCACGCAAGCATTATAACGACGCCATGTATGCTTTACACTAAGTCTTGGTCGGTCTATAGAGGGTCTATACCAGTGTTTATAGTCTAGACGAGAAACGGGACGGTCTTCCTAAGTCGAGTTGAGCTTAGAACATGCCGCAAAGTCCATACGAATCGAATATGAACACCTTTAACGTATCCAAGGCGGAATACATCGTGGTATAGTGGGACGTCGGTCACCAGTACCGGCCCGGGAAAATATGGGGTTATGCATGAACCGTAAAACTAAAACGCATATTGTATTTGTCAAACGATTTCTATTCGAGTCTCACCCTGAGGATGCCGATGGTTAGGCACTCATCGGTTAATCCCCAGCGGAGTCGCCAAATTGTGGACATGACGTAGGTCCACCCCGACGCGGCCACGCGCGGGTTTTGGGTAGGCGAATGAATCTCCATATGAGAATGGATCGAATTGAAATTTAAGTCGAAATGGAGTCGCCACCAAATTTTATGGTTATTCGGAACCGTTCGAGCCCACTCTATATCGCTATGGACCATACACAAAGTATGGCCCATCTCGGTTTTAGAGTTTATTGGGCTCGTCCCTTTGCATTGCGATACCGATACCATCTATACCGGTAATCGTGTAAAGAATGACTCTCGTGCGCCAACGATTTCGGGCATCCGGAAACCGAGGTTCTGAGTAAGGGGCGAGGGTACGTGTTGGGAAGCCCACTAAGGACACCCAACCCCGCCCGCACATAGCGGCCTCTACTAAGACATCGTTTGACTTTCTAATATGTGCGTTAGTGATTCGGTGAAATGATATGCAAACAGCGTTTTAGCTAAGCATGCGAATTAAATGTGAGCTACGTCATTTTAATGCATCTAATTTATTGTCGAAGTGATTTAGCATGCGAGGGTTCATTTATAAACGGTAAAACGTAAATAAATAAAGCAAAGCAACAATAAATCGATTACAAATTACACGGGCGGAATACAACCCGGAATTCACAATACAACGAGCAATAAAAATAGAATAATCGAAATATATATAGCCAAAATGATAAGCAATAGTTAGAAACGGACCCGTGTATAAACTAGACCGTGAATTTGCGTAGGTGGACGAACTTCAATTAAATACGTATTGTTTTATGTATTAATCGAAGGACGGGGATATAGGACCTAGGCGTGGTGCTAGCCCGATCCCAAATCCCGATGCCTTGTCCCAACTTATCATGTCGGTAAATTGGAGCCTAAATTAATTATGCGTTGGATGCGACTACGGAGTCGTCAACGCAAGATTAATAGTGAGACCGTCGATCAAAGTTGTTTATGTGCGATGATATGCATGTATTTTGAAAAGGAGATCACGTGATTGACTTTACATGTGTCGACTAAGTCGCTTTTAAAAAGACGAGGCTCGAATGCTATAAAAAGAGCTCTCGGTTTTCTGGGCTACAGGACCCACTCGATCGAGTCGGGGCTGACTAGGGCGACTGTGTCCTTAAAAAGGTTTCTGCCCACGATTTGGGGTGCTACTCGGTTGAGTAGCAGGTATACTCGGCCGAGTGGCACCTGTACGAGTTATGACTCGTGCGATTTTATGCGTTTTAAATCGAGGGTTGGCCGAATTAAATAAAAATATCGACGAATTTAGATTTAGTTCGGTTTGCCGGTATTATAATCATGTCTTATATGATTATAATACCGTTATCGGATTTTTGTAAAAGGAGTTGTCGTTAGTTTTAGAAATTTGATTAGTGACGAAATTGCGTCCCTCTACGTCACGACATCGATATTAATCCTTACGGATTAGGTGATGTCGATTTTCGTGTCAACGGGTTCCGTACTAATCTTTGAAATGGATTCATACGCGTTCAACTACGAATGATCGGGATCGTGTTAATAAACGAACCTTAAAAAAAATCATCGTAGTCAAACGAGTTCGGATCCAAGTTTTGAAATTATTACGCAAAAATATATATATATATATATATATATATATATATATATATATATATATATATATATATATATATATATATATATATACACACATATGCGGTACATAGTATTATAATAAAATGTACATAACGATAATTAAAATGCGATAAGTAAAATGTTTAGCGTTAGATGTTAGATGCAAGAAATAAATGTTAGATGTTAGTAATGTCGTTACTATCGACTAAATATAATATTATAAGCATAAATATAAATATACATAAAAGATCGAGAAAAAGGATGAAGAAGGAAAAGTCGGTGTTGAATTGTCACACCCTCAACCTACATGTTCTTGCTTCTCGGGATACGGTTCGTCAAACGGCGGCAATGGCATGGGAAGGTTGAGATATGTAGGAGGAGTTGATGGTGTGTATGTATGGCTCGGTTTCGTGTGTATTGTGATGTCGAGAATGGTGGTTCAAAGTGTAGGGTGTAAGATGAGTGCAAGGTTGGCTGAATTTTTGAAGGATGAAAAGTGTTCCAAGAGTTGTCTTTGTGTCAAAGGTTGACGGGTATTTATAGGGAGCCCCGACACATGGGTCACTCGACCGAGTGGCGCGGATGCACTCGGTCGAGTGCCCTCGCGGATGCACCTGGACCATTTTTGTGAGGCTCCACTCGGGCTATTTTGGGCGTGATTGCCTTGATTTGCTCTTGATTGATTGTGATTGATTTGGCATTAATTTGGGTTGATTTGGCATTAATTTGGGTTGATTTGGCTGATCTTGGCTGATTTTGAACGTATCAGGTCGCTTTTTGTGCCGGGTTTGTCTTGACCGGGTTTTGACCCGGTCGCTAAAAGACGGGAATTATTTTTGGTGTCGGTTTTGACCCAAATTAGTCTCATTTTGCTCGGAACGATCCACTGGGCCTGAATTTGAGGTTGGTTTTGTGAGATTTGTATCCCGTTAAAAGCCCATGCCGGACATTATTGATTTCGAGCCCGTATCCGAGCGCGTTAGAACATGTTAGCGTCCGATCATCATCGGGTGTTTTTTGGAAACTACCATAGACACCTGGCAGTCAAAATGCGGGTGTCTACAACCGGGTTTTGATTCGGTCGCTAAAAGACGGTTTTACCCCTGGTGTCGGATTCGACCCAAATTAGTGTTATTTGACTCGAAACGACCCAGCGGGCCTGAATTTGAGGTTGGTTTTGTGAGATTTGTACTCTGTAAAAAGCCCAAGCTAAATATCCATGATTTCGAGCCCATTTCCGAGTACGTTAAAGCATGTTTGCGTCCGATCATCATCGGGTGTTTGTCGGAAACTACTATAGACACCTAGCAGCAAAATGTGGGTGTCTACAACATTAATAAAATATTAGTGAGAGAAGGGTAGAAATCAAATTAAGGACTTAATTTTTAGGTTTACGTGTTCTTGTAACTCAATGATTAGCATTGCATGTTTGTTTTAAATGCCCAAGAAGAAGATTAGTGGACAAGATGTTGATGTAATGCTGCTCCAGATCGGGACAAGACCTACTTAGCACTTCTAAGACCTGATGACTCGAGTGGACGACTTGGTGCTATAAGGAAGATGCAATGGTGACTTCTCATCCCAGATTCAGTTTGCTCAAGCTACAGGCCAGATGATCAAGAGTAGATTTCAGTTCCATGATGGTGCAGTAGACTCCGATGTGATTTCACTTTGGACCCAGGTGCGACTTCATTTAAGATTGGATCCAGATGGCCGGAGCGACCGAAGACTGGTGTGTTCGTTTCTCTACAAGAAGATGAAATGATCCAACGAGTTCCCTTGTGAACTCTGAGACATGAATATTCTACTCTGGTTCAAGACCTTAGTAGTTTAGGATCCTTGTCCTTTTTTCCCAGTCTCTTCTTCTTCTTCTTCCTCTTCTTTCATTCTTCTACTTATTTTCTTATTCTTCTTCTCCTTACGGATATTGTTGCATCGTGGTACTGCTCTCCCTGCAGGTTTTCTCTTCTTCTTCCGATCCTCCTCATATAAATTGTCACATTCCTTCTCGTGGCGAATCCTTGTTTTATTCTCCCATTTTACCCTATATTCTTCTGAGATTCTTTGGTTAGACTCCTGCCTTAGTGAACCCCGCGAAAAGTTAAAGATGTTTGAGGTTTAGTGAACCCCATTACCCGTGGTTTGAGGATTTTGAGTTGTACCTTATTTTCTAAGTAAGTAAGAACTTCTTGAGGATTGATTTCAATGGTACTAATTGATTGATGGAATTAGGATTGTTCCTTAAGTGGTGAACTTGGATTATAATTTACTTGATTAAATAAAGTACTTAAAGAGGATAAACTTTCAGATAGTATGATTATATTTTATTCTGATGGATATATGGTACCTAACCTAGAACCGAACATAGAATTGAACTAAGTGTATCTGGTAATACTACTTTGGGATTCCCACCTAATGATGACTTAATGGACTAGTCGTTGACTGTTGAGATCACAGATCATCATTTAGAGTTCTAGCCTGAGCGTTGTGGTACCAATTCAGGTTCTCGTTTAAGGTTTTTGGTAATTTTGGTTGACATAGATTAAACCTTGGTTTTTATGGATGAGATCATTGAGTCTGATAAGGTCGTAACCTATAAACTTTTGAGTAGAGTGATCTAAAAATTCATGAGTGAATCCTTGTTAACTTTAAGGAAGTGAAAGGTCATGCACAATCACGATTCGGATTTACACTACTGTTTTGAGGAATATTTTAATTGGTACCAACCACCTTAATGGAATTTACAGTTCAGAACTCTTAGGCAAGCATGCTTATGGCTTCGTGGAATTATTAAATGTATTGTGGTGGCGTTGTTGCGATTTGAAATTTGATGGACTTCTAAGGAACCTTACTCGACTGATGTATGTCTTGGAAATGTGAGTGACTGACATTACATGTAAAGTTGTAAAGTTGGAAATGTGCTTAAGGTTTGATATATTATACTAACTTTTGTTCCCTTGTAATGTTATGAGCATAATCGTGGAATCATTTTGAAGACTTAGTGCCCGAGCTTTCTTAAAATTGGTGGATCTTGTTTATTGTTCCTTACTCGAGAAATTTGGAATACACCTCGAGTACAACCTGGTGAGCTTCAAACAGGTTTAGAGCTTTGTTGGTTAATTGGTTTGATAGTGTTGTGGCAGTTTGTAGAATTTCGGTAGCATGATTTGATTCTGAGTCAGTTGGTGGATTCTTACCCTAATGTTTGAGTGATTGTATGAGCAAGTGAAGCCTTGTATTAGGGGGTTGTAGCGGTTGATAGTCTTAATTTGGAAGTTATAGCAAGTGATAATTTTGGAGGTTGCAGACTGTGTAGGACAACCCATTTTTCTGATATTAATGGACTTAGTATTATTTTGTGGAATTAGGAACCTGAGTTTGTGGGAGTCGTACTTGGGAATCTCGAGAATCTTTAACTCCTCTGTAATCCTTAAGAGCTCTGATTGACTCTCGTTGTCGTTCTTCCCTCCGTTTCTCTCGAATTCTTCTCCTCCAATTGCTGTTGGTATCCCTTCTACCCATTATCGAGTTGAAAATTTTTGTTTCGACTTAATCCTTAAACTTTTAACCAAACTACCAGTTTTGAAAAATATTTGACTAAAGTTAACTTTTGAGCTATCATTCCTAAGTTACAATTTCAAGCTTTAAAATTTCATTTTGCTTTGTTCTTGGTTGATGCTTATATTTTTGTTCTTTCAAAAATATCTTTAAAATTTGTCTGAAAGTATATTTCAAATCTTTGTTTTTAAACGATCAAAATTTTAGGAATATTTTCGTAACATACAAATATTTGTATTTCTGCGACAATTGGTCTGTCTAAGGAAATTTAACTTTTGAAAATAATTTCATAAATTCAAAGCTTTTACTTTTTGTTGGTGAACTTTTGGATCTGTTATTGGAAGCATCTGATGATTGGTTTGAGATTTCCCAACGCTAAGCTCGATTTCTCCAATTTTGATTTTGTTGTCTTAAATCGACTTGCCGAATTTCTTAATCAAATTGTTTTAATGTTGTTTTGAAAATATTTTGGGTACCTTTTTTCCTCGAGTTTATTTTATCAAATAATTTTACCTTGCATTTTTAATAATTTGAAAAATTTTAAACTTCGGCTAGCTTAGCCCAACTCTTCTCGAAATAAATTTGTGCATTCGACTTCATATCACGTTTGAAGTATTAAAATTTCTTTTTAAACCAAGATTTTGATGCGAGTTAAACATTCTCATTTTGTTCAAGTGAAATAACTTTGTTTTGTGTTACATTTTCGTGTTCCTGTAAGTATCGGGGACGAAACTTTTTTTAAGTGGGGAAGGTTGTAATACCTTTGATAAGTGTGTCTTGTAGTGCTTATTTGTTGTGTTTGGTCCCGGTTTCTCTTGTTGGAATCGCTCTTTGGAGCGGTTTCTAGGCTACTTACGCTTCTTCTAGTTCATTTTAGGTTCCCAAGGCCTATCTTGGAGAAATGGAACGATTTTGACTCGTTTCCGATGCATATGGAACCAATGAAGAGAAGCGACGATGATTCGGTGGCTTAGACTCGGTCCCGAGTCCTTGGAGCCCATTCCCGAGCACCGAGAGTCGATAAGAAGCCTAGGAGGAGCAAGTAGGGGCCTACATGGCCGTGTCAGAAGCCTACATAGCCGTGTAGTGAGTTGGGAAGCAAAGAAGAGAGGAAGCAAGCTACAACAGGGCGTCATGGCCGTGACCCATGACCATCATGGCCATGACGGGGGTGCCTCATGGCCGTGAGCCCCCTGTTTCTCCTCGCACTTTGTCACTTCATTCCCCTTATTCTTACAACCCTATAAATACCCCCCTCTTGTAATCTTATGTTATGTTAGACCTTACCCAAAAAACCCTAGCATACTTTAGCCTAGATTAGCCTAGTTAGTGTAGATTAGTCTTTAGTTAATCGTTAATCTTAGCTTAATCCTTGTATTAAGGGAATTCTTCAAGATTCAACCAAGATTGACAACCTTGGGAGATTGTTTTGGGTTTTTCTTATTAATGCAAGTTTCAATCTTTCCTCCTCTTGTTAGTAGGTATAATCTTCTTATTCTCTTTACTCTTAATCCTTGTTTAATCTTTCAAGTTTTAATCTTTGATTATTGTTCTTGTTCTTGCTAGTTTCATTATGAATGTTTTGTTGTTTGTGTTGATTTCTCTTGTTATGGTTAGGATTAGTTTCATTATGTGTGAGTAGACTTGTTGTGGGGTTAGTAGGGGGATTAAGTGTTGATTATGGATGATTAGGGTTTGATTGTGGGTAAAGGTGGATTCTTTGTTACTAGTCACATATTAATAGCACCATGTGTTTGTTGAATTGCTTGTTAGAGGAGTAGTTGCAAATACTTCTCTTGCTTGTCTTCCTCTTCTCATTGTGTGATTGATTTGTGGTTGAATCCTTGTGTATTGGGTAATATCTTGCATGAGTATTCGGGTTTTGTCTTTGACAGGAGAGTGCGGACATTGGCTTTGACGCGAGAGTGCGGACCAACCTTAGTAACTAGGTGAAACCTACACCCTCGATCTCCCAACTATCCTACTACACTTATGAACCCGACCTAACCCTACTCTCTCCTTGTTTGATTCCTCTAGTTCGATAGATTCTTTAACCTTTAGTTGTTATCCCGAGCTTAGTCTTAGTCATAGTTTCATCCCCTTCTTATCGTTCTAGTTTAGTTTAGTTCGTTGACCTAGTCTTGTATTTGGGTGAAACTTGGTTTAAACCCTCTTTACCGTCCCCGTGGACTCGACCCGACTTGCCCTATCTACGTGTTAGGTTTAGTTGGTTATTATTTGTTGGTGGGGATCCACGGCAAATCCCTCCCATCAATTTGGCGCCATTGCCGGGGACGGTGCTAGTTTAGACTTTGTTTGCCTATTTACTTGACTTTGTCTTTGTTTTTCTGTTTTTCTTTGTTTTCTTTTGCTTCTTTGGTGTGTGAAGTTTATTTCCTTCTTGTCTAGTGCCCAAAAAGCACTAGACTTCTCACGTTTGCTCCTAGTCTACAGTTTTTGCCTAGAGGTGGTGACCATCCTCTTCTTTGCAATTCAGAGCCGCATTAACGGACAGTTGCTAGTTTGAGAAGGTCCTCAACCGGGTACGAGCCACGATTTTCGAGCAATACATGAGATTTGATCTAAAATCCCCACACTTAGAAGCCACCATGAGCTACCCCTCTTCCTCTATGGATTAAAGCTATGACATGATGACTCCTAATTATTATCAAGCTTCTTGGGGTAATCAAGAAACCCGTGGGTATGAGCTTCAAGGACATGGAAACGGCTACCAACAAGTGAATGCTTATCAATCCTATGATCATGGTGGCTATTACTCAAGCAATCATTGTGAACCCACCATGTTTCATCATATTTCTTCACATGGAAGCCAATTTCCCCAAAACCCACCATATTACCCTTTACCTCAACCACAATATGAGCCCCAAAACCCACAATACTACCAATCATCTCAACCTCACTACCAACAATATGATGCCCCAACCCTTGGGCATCATCAAGATATTCAAGGAGCTTTACAAGACCCCAATAACTACCAATTGCCCAACTTGGAGTTATATCAATCGATTCTTCAAGTGCAAAAGAGCCAAAAAGAAATGGCCATCCAAATGCAAAAGGTACAAGATGAATTCATGGCCCAATATCAAAGGGAAAACGAGGCGATGGATGCTCGATTAAATGCGTTAGCGGTTAAAACCGTAATGTTTTTAACCCGAACGTCACAACTAGATGAAGGGTGCTCACTTGAGCAAGAGGATCAACCTAATCATGAAGCCGCCGATGAAGTTCCTTTTGGAAGTGAAACTTGCTTTGAAGAACCTCAATCGTCTACCAAGAAGAGACGAATGAAGATATGACCCTTGGTGAAGGCATTGTTGGTGAAGAATTGAAGGAGGTTAGTGGGTTGAATGAGTTGGTGGAATTTGTGAAGTTTTTGGGTGAATTGCGAGAATATGGAAAAACATCAAGAGCCTCTTGTAAGTAAGCGAAGAAATGGTTTGGAAGAGATTGAAACCGCCGGTAGAAGTTTCAATTCTCTCCATCAAGACGATGTGGGGACAAGTGTTGTTCCGTGACTTGAAAATGGGGAACCACAACTTGAGGAAGGTATGGGGATGTGCAACAAGGAAATGAGGCGAAAACCGCTTTTTGTGCCTCGTGTCAAGGATTTGAAGCTTGCTTGTGATTGGAGACGGTGCCTAGGGAGGAAGAGGTCAATAAAGCTTGTAGGATGGAAAGACCCCGGAGACCACGTGAAAGATGACATTGGGTCCTTGGATTACTACTTCTTGCTTCCGACTTGGAGGCTTTGGAGGATAGCTTGGCCCGGGCACTCTTTGAGCCTTCATTATGATGTGGCTCGTGCGTTTGACTTGCTCCTCCGAGCCCTTGAGGGCTATGGTTGAAGAATGAGAGTCCACCATCCTCGGTTTGGCGGAGTTCCTAAAGAACCGTCATGTTGTATATTCCTCTTTCCCTCTTCTCTTGAGTTTTTGTAATTGTGTTTGTGTGATTTGATTGTTTGATTCTAGGATTTGTTTTGCTTTGTGGAATTCTCGTAATTTGGTATTTTGAGGAGTGATGTGAGGGAGGGATTTTGATGGTGTTTATTGAGTTTATTTGCTAGGTTAATAGTGGAGATGAAGTTTTTAGAAGAGTGGTTGATGATAGAAGCTTGGAGCTTGGGCAAGGGAGCCGGTTTTTGAGTTTTTTGTAAGCTTAAGGGGCGGGACTTTGGATCCCGAGGTATTATTTTGCATTTGGGTGGAAGGCTCGGTGTGCTAATAGTGAATGAAGACTTGGGTTGGAACATGGCCATGTCGAGTGAGACATGGCCATGAGGCGACATGGCCATGAGGCGACATGGCCATGAGGCGACATGGCCATGAGGCGACATGGCCATGAGGCGACATGGCCATGAGGAGGCCGTCATGACAGTGAGCTAGAAGTCCAAAAGTCACAGCATACTGTTCTCGATCATGGCCATGAGGGGCCAAGTCACGGCCAGGAGGGCTCCCGACCGTGATGGGCCAGGGCACGGCCAGGACGGGTTCTTGTGCCAGATTCTGCGTCCTCATCTCAGCAACCAGCCCACTCCCCCTCTATTATTATATTACCCAGCCCACTCCCCTCACCTTATCTTTGCCCAGCCCAACTCCACTCCCCTCACCTTACTACCCAGCCCATTTCCCCACCTTATTTTTGCCCAGCCCAACTCCACTCCCCTCACCTTATTACCCAGCCCATAACCCTTTCCCCTCTCATATAACCCAACCCGCCCAGCCCTCCCATCATTCAACCCGACCCGCCCCTACTCCCCTCACTTACCCAAGCCAACCCACCCTTCTCTACCTAGCCCAACCTCACCCCAGTCCATCTTTCATCCTCCCATTTTATTTACCCAACCCATCACCCTTCTTTTATACACCCAGCCCGCCCCACTTATATTAACCAAACCCATTTTTCTTTTCACCAACCCAACCCACCCCATCTTATTACCCAGCCCATAACCCTCTCCCCTCTATTTACCCAATTCATTTACACCCCCACCCAACCTCCCTTTTCACCTAATTCACTATCATAAAATCCAAATTTGCAAGTTCTTTTCACTTTCTTTATTTTTATTTTCTTTTGGTAGAATTTAGTCGGATTTAGGCGGAATCCGGGCTAGGTGACTTGATTACACCTAGCCCTCCCCTCCCATTTCCTTTTATTTTTCTTTTTATTTCTTCCCCCATCCATATCTTTTCTCGTCTCGGCTCTTGGTGACTTGACTACACCCCGGCCGGACACATTTTACCCCTTTCTTCGCTTTTATTTTTGATTTTTAGCATTATTTTCGTAGTTTCTTTTCCTTTGTGTGGGTCTTCCACACACTACCGATCGAGCATGAGGACATTGCTCAGCTTAAGTGTGGAGGAGCGATATCCTAGTCTAGCTTAGTTTTATTTTCGAAGTTTTTTCGAAAAAAAAATCTTTAAAATCCCTAAAAATTTGAAAATTTTCATAAAAAACCAAAAAAAAATTCCTTTGTGTCTTTTTCTTTTGTGTCTTTGTGTTGTATACTTGTTGTGTTGTGTGTTTTGCTCCTCCGAATTCCTTGTAGGTTGCGCGATCTTCGATAAGTTTCAGAAGGCTCTTGACATCCGGTATTATCCTTCTTTCTCCTTCTCCTTTTTCCCTTTTTGTGGAGTTTGGAGGATGTGTTGTGATGGTGTGTGCTCGGGTGGAGCTTTGTGAAGATTTGTGGTTGATTGGTTGCTTATTTGGATGTTTTGGGGTGATGTTTGTTTTCTTTTCTCTTATTATGTTTTGTTTTGTTGTGTGTGTCTCATTTTCTTTCGTCCTTGTTGTGTCTTGTTTAGTTTGTGTCTTGTGTAATAAGGTTTTCGAAAACCCGGTTTTGAGGCTAGTGCGCAAGTGTTTACTTTCCCTTTCTAGTGATGTGAATCGAGTCTTGGACTTTACTCTAGTAGAATGACTTTAAATCAATGATTTCGTTGGTTTCTTACCTTGAGTCCACCTAGTCTACTAGGGATTTACTACGGGATTTGCATTTTGACCATTTTGACCACCCACGGTGTGAAAAGGCCTTGGTTGCCGAGTCTCGTCTCTTAGGTGACCATGTTTGAAATTGTTTGATTAGTCCAAGTTTTCCACCTTTTTGTGGGTTTGAAGGGAAGGACGCTCCCCGAATCACCCATTTCACTACCTTCTACACATATCCACAAAATAAAGTTGCAAATTGTTGAAATCTCTTTCTTAGTTGCAAAAACAAATGCCTACAATACAAGATTTATCCAAAAGGCAAACCAAGTCAAAAAGAGAAAGAAAAAGAAAAAAAAGAAAGAAAGAAAAGAAAGAAAAGAAAAAAGAAAAAAAGGCACAACAAATCAAAAAGAAAATACAAAAGAAGAAAAAGAAATGGCATAGCAATTCAAAAGCCGAATACAAAAGAAAAATGCCAAAAGAAAACCATCTCACAAAAAGATTCCCACCCTCTCAAAAATAAGCCTTTTTCCGATCGTTACCGTGAAGAGCCTACCAAAGGACCGAGTCCCTAGGAAGGATGATAGCGGTAATGATCGGTCTTCCCTCATTTTGCAACCATATCCACCTTTTTACTTGGAATAGTTGGGCGATTTTTGAGCATGGGATGACCCTCTTGGCTTATCGCTAAAGGGGGCGGGGTTTCACTTACCTACAGTGTCGACTAACACCGTGGTTCATCCTTTTTCCATCCCGTCTATCGTCCCGTGGTACGTTCTTAGAAGGTTAGGCGGAACTTAGGTAAGTTACCAAGGTTTTTATTGCTTTGTCGTCATACTATTAGGATTTTGTCCATTTCGGTTTGTATTGCTAGCTTGGGAACATTGTCACTTGCCTTGAGTCCTTAACCGGTGTCTCTTTTACCGCTTTTTTGAGGGAAGCGGTATTTGTTTCTTCTTGGATGCAACCGTTTGGTGTTTGTGTGTTTGTTTGTGTGTTTTTGTGTCCGCTTGTATCCACAGTTTTGTCGCAAGACCTCACTTGCCTTGCGGAGAGCACTTTTCCTCTAAGTGTTCTCGCGTAAGTTAAAAGGGCGTAGGGTGCGCTAATACCCGCTCGGTTAGTAGTCTAGTTTCTTTTAGTTATTAGTTAGTTCGTTCTTACTCGAGGGCGAGTAAGGGTTAAGTGTGGGGGAGTTGATAAGTGTGTCTTGTAGTGCTTATTTGTTGTGTTTGGTCCCGGTTTCTCTTGTTGGAATCGCTCTTTGGAGCGGTTTCTAGGCTACTTACGCTTCTTCTAGTTCATTTTAGGTTCCCAAGGCCTATCTTGGAGAAATGGAACGATTTTGACTCGTTTCCGATGCATATGGAACCAATGAAGAGAAGCGACGATGATTCGGTGGCTTAGACTCGGTCCCGAGTCCTTGGAGCCCATTCCCGAGCACCGAGAGTCGATAAGAAGCCTAGGAGGAGCAAGTAGGGGCCTACATGGCCGTGTCAGAAGCCTACATAGCCGTGTAGTGAGTTGGGAAGCAAAGAAGAGAGGAAGCAACCTACAGCAGGGCGTCATGGCCATGACCCATGACCATCATGGCCATGACGGGGGTGCCTCATGGCCCTGAGCCCCCTCATCATGGCCGTGAGCCCCCTGTTTCTCCTCGCACTTTGTCACTTCATTCCCCTTATTCTTACAACCCTATAAATACCCCCCCTCTTGTAATCTTATGTTATGTTAGACCTTACCCAAAAAACCCTAGCGTACTTTAGCCTAGATTAGCCTAGTTAGTGTAGATTAGTCTTTAGTTAATCGTTAATCTTAGCTTAATCCTTGTATTAAGGGAATTCTTCAAGATTCAACCAAGATTGACAACCTTGGGAGATTGTTTTGGGTTTTTCTTATTAATGCAAGTTTCAATATTTCCTCCTCTTGTTAATAGGTATAATCTTCTTATTCTCTTTACTCTTAATCCTTGTTTAGTCTTTCAAGTTTTAATCTTTGATTATTGTTCTTGTTCTTGCTAGTTTCATTATGAATGTTTTGTTGTTTGTGTTGATTTCTCTTGTTATGGTTAGGATTAGTTTCATTATGTGTGAGTAAACTTGTTGTGGGGTTAGTAGGGGGATTAAGTGTTGATTATGGATGATTAGGGTTTGATTGTGGGTAAAGGTGGATTCTTTGTTACTAGTCACATATTAAGAGCACCATGTGTTTGTTGAATTGCTTGTTAGAGTAGTAGTTGCAAATACTTCTCTTGCTTGTCTTCCTCTTCTCATTGTGTGATTGATTTGTGGTTGAATCCTTGTGTATTGGGTAATATCTTGCATGAGTATTCGGGTTTTGTCTTTGACACGAGAGTGCGGACATTGGCTTTGACGCGAGAGCGCGGACCAACCTTAGTAACTAGGTGAAACCTACACCCTCGATCTCCCAACTATCCTACTACACTTATGAACCTGACCTAACCCTACTCTCTCCTTGTTTGATTCCTCTAGTTCGATAGATTCTTTAACCTTTAGTTGTTATCCCGAGCTTAGTCTTAGTCATAGTTTCATCCCCTTCTTATCGTTCTAGTTTAGTTTAGTTCGTTGACCTAGTCTTGTATTTGGGTGGAACTTGGTTTAAACCCTCTTTACCGTCCCCGTGGACTCGACCCGACTTGCCCTATCTACGTGTTAGGTTTAGTTGGTTATTATTTGTTGGTGGGGATCCACGGCAAATCCCTCCCATCAACCTCTAAATTTTATAAATTAAATTTGTATTCATATTTTTATTTAGTTTGCGATTTAATGATTTAACTCGTACTCCATTTTAGTTCTTCTCGGATTTACTTTTAATTCGTTTTGAATTCCTAAAATCTTTATTTTAGCTCGAATTTCTATTTTCAACTCGAAACTCGTTAAAACATTTTATTATTTCCTCGAGAAATCATTTTATTAAACTTTCGTCGGATTGTTATCATTTTGCTTTCGAGAAATCACTTTAATTCATTTTCCTTGGAAACTATTTCTCCGTCGAGAAAACTTATTTCCTTACAAACAATTATTTTAACTCGAGATTGACCCATTTAATTTCTCGAGTCAACTAATTATTGTAATCAACTTCGAACCTGACCCAAACAATGTAACTTTACGACAAAATAGTATTTTACAACTCATTTCACAATTTGGACCCAATTCTTTCCTAACACGACTATAACCCGATTTATTCGTAAACCAATTATTTAATTTTACTAATGATTTTCGATCAAATCGTAAATTATTTTCTGACCCAAATCGAGTCTGTTACCTCGTCACTAACTAGATGAGTCACTAAGATATTTTATTTATTATGAGCACATGTTTTATTTATTTATTTATTCATTCATCCTAATTCTATTCAACAACTCCATTTTTGGTTGTTGCTTAAGTTACGTTACTTCTCCAACTCTTTATTTTTATACTCTCTCTCCAACTCTTCTACTAGTTCTATCACATTACGTAAAACCCATCCTCCAATTTTGTTTAATTATGTTATTACTGCTCAGCCTATTTTGTACTCCTCCAACCTCTGTTCAAAGATGTTGTTGCTGCTCTTGGTCAGTTCTGCTTCCCCTTCTTATTCTCTTTCTTCTTCTTCTTATTCTTCTTCTTCTTCTTCTATTCTCCTCTTATTATTCCTGATATGTCAGTGTTTGTCGTTGTTGTTACTATCGGTTTGCTACTACCGTTGCCGATTGTTGTTGCTGCTGCTATGACGTTACTGCTGCGGTGACTGATGTTCCGTGTTATGGTGCAAGTTCAGCTGTGCTTCGCTACTGTTTGTCGCACCAATAAATCAACCTTTACCTCCTATTTCGTTCATTAATTCGATTCCAATTTGTCCTTCATTTATTCTAATCCCGATGGTAATTAATTACTCTTATTCTCCGTCTTGTTTCCCTCTTCCTATTCACTTGTTATATGGTTTTAATACCATATGTTTATTTATTTCGTAGGCTATCGTGCTAGATCCGACGAAGGCAGTTATTTTATTAATTTGGATCTCGATGAAGGTAACACATGATGGCATGACTCGGTATTGCATGATATATGTGTTGTAGTTGCTTGTAGTATCGTTTTAAAATCGAATTCTTATACTAGTAAACGTGTTTGAACTATATTATGATAATATGTTACGAATCTTCTAAAATTATTATAAGGCCGAGACTAAAACATATAAATAAGAATTAATTTTTTAATTTTCGTGATTTTTAATATGAATTATCTAATTGAAAGTTTTATTGTTTTTTAGTAAAGTTACAGCATGTTTTCGAATCTGTTACTACTTTTGTACGATTTATTACTCCTATTTAAGGACTTTATTTTCAAAAACTTTTAAAAGAGACTGTTCTTTATTTTAAGTCTAGTTTGTGTCTTTTAAGTTTCGTAAATTAATTCCAAGTATTTAGGTCACAATAAATCGTTTATGAAACTGTGTCGGATTAGTCCGCGAATCTGTCATTGTCATAAAACCTAATTTAAAACTATGATAAACTTTGAATTTAATTTGGGTAATTTATGTACCTAAACTTTGAAATATATATTTAATGTTCTTAATTTGTTTTGCTTCAAAATAAATTATTAAACATATTTTATTAAATAAATACGATCGGTGTCGGATTCTGTTAGTTTACAAAACTATGAATAAAAATCTCTCTTAAATTAATAATTTGGATTTTCTCCAGAAACAAAAGTTGTAGTTAAGCTTCTAAAGTTTTCAACCACACTGATTTTAATAATTTATTTATGAAGTTTATAGTGAGACAGTGCAAATCTGAAAAATCTGTAAATTTGTAATTTATTACTTTAATTACTTAAACTCCAAACTTTTGAGAAATAATTATGATTTTTACTTTCCTTCACTTTTAATCATTAATTATACATTTATCTAAATCCTTATGTCTCAAGAACCAATATTAAATATTTTATATAACTCATATGTTAAACGATTTCTAATTATAATAATACGTATTTTGGAAAGTTACTATTTGAAGAAAGTTTCTATATTTGGAAGGTTACTATTTTGGGAATGTTTAAGATATCTTCGGATAAAATACTTATAATGTTTGAATGTGGAATAATGTTGGAAATGAGAATGTACAGTATATAAGTCTAGGATATGTTGTTTGTTGCCATCAGCTATATGGTCAGTGTATTTGCGTCAGGGATACATTGATTGTCGAACTGAGTATCGTTTATGCTCAGGAGTCATGCGCATGTACTTAGGCTAGGACCTCGCTGAACGCAGTCCTATTATAGTTTGAGTTCCTTAGGACTTAGGAGTCGCTTCGTGGGCACTGAGTTCCTTAACTAGTGAGGCTTAGGAGTCGCTTCGTGGGCACTGAGTTCCTTATCTAGTGACACTTCGGTGTTGTTTTGACATATCTTTAGTAGTAAAAGCTGTACTGATCATCGGTTTTATATTCCATTTTTAGTTTTTGACGCCGTCAGGCTGCTGAATTGTTTTCTGGTTTTGAATTTATTTTGATATATATAATGCTTTGAGTTTTAATCTATTTTCATATATTATGCTTCTATTGCCTATATATTATGTAATATGGCTTGGAGAACTGCATGGGGTTACTCCCTACTGAATTGTGGTTGTTATCTTTATAACATGACAGGTATTCTGTGTTCCGGGGTTTGGTGTGCGCTAGCGAGTGGCATGGATCCTACTCTGGTTGATTTATGTTTGATTATGGATTGTTAAACCCATTTGGAGAATTTTTATTTTAGCTCTTTTGTAAAAAGTGCCCTTTGTATTGACTGGCCGTTCTTTTTGTAAAATTTAGAACATCAGTGTGTCTTAATCCCAAATCTACAATGTTTACGCCATTGTATTGCGTTAGAATTTATAGGGAATTACATTCCTCTTCCGTCAACCTCGCCAAATCTAGCTAACAACACAATCCTACACCAAAATCAACATGTTATAATCTAAACGAAACATATGAAAAAAAAAAACAACTAAATAAATTAGAAAACCTTGAGAGAATCAGAAGCTTTCTTGAGCTCAATCTCAACTTCCATCATAGTAATAGCGTTACCAAACCTAATAAGTAATAACGGATGCCAAAGCTCGTATACCAGCCACCGCCTCTTCAAAATCTTGTTGTTTTCTACCGCTATTGAACTCATCCACAACTCCCTCCCCCT
This sequence comes from Agrostemma githago, assembly GCA_958450325.1. Lineage (NCBI taxonomy): Eukaryota > Viridiplantae > Streptophyta > Magnoliopsida > Caryophyllales > Caryophyllaceae > Agrostemma > Agrostemma githago. Next base: position 54,162,998 of record OY288249.1, read on the forward strand.
CCCTCCCCCTCATCGACAACATCGAGGAGGAGATGCAAATTGAAGCGCAATTTTGAAGCACATAAATTTTTAGACTTTTTTTGGAAATGCACATCTGCCATCTATGAAGAGAAGAATGAGTGTGATGGGGAGAGAGAGTGAAGAAAAACTAAAGAGAAGTAGACCTGGCAAAACTGTTCGACCCGAATGACCCGACCCGACCCAAATAAACCAACCCGAACCCGTCCTAATGTAACACCCCGGCCCAATCCTAGGACCGGAGATGTTAACTGCGGTAGTCCGCCAGGCTTTGTACTGGTCCCACAGACCAACACGAGTTCTTTCCAACACATTTTGTCCTCACTCATGCGCATCCCGGAAACCTTCCCAGGAGGTCACCCGAAACACCCCCACTTGAAGAACGCAACGTCCTCGTTGCGCCTGGCAGCATAACCGCTGACCCAGAATCCACCCCCGCTAGGTGCCAAATGCACGGTCCAGCACATTTTGTCCTCACTCATGCGCATCCCGGAAACCTTCCCAGAAGGTCACCCATCCTAAGATTGCTCTTAGTCAAGCACGCTTAACTGCATAGTTCTTATCATGGGCAAACCAGAAAAGAAAATGCACTTTGTTGATATGAGTAGTACTTCAAATCCCTTTAAGCAAAGCTCATAAATAGGACATCTTCAATCAATGTGGGTTGTTTCACCTGACACCCGAACTGAAGACCCGATTTTGACCTGTGCCCCGACTTGATCCAACTATTATTATTAGAAAACGAGTCGATATCCCTAAAACCGTTGAAAATAGCAAACCCGAAAATGACCCAAACCCGAAATGATCCGACCCGAAGTCAACTAGATTATTATAACCCGAAAATGACCCGACACGAATATGACCCGACTGGTTGACTCGTTATTTAGGTCTAAGGAGAACGATGAAGTATAAGTAGCCGGTTAAATATTAATTAGGTTGGCTGCTAATTACCCAATGTAGCAGGTTATAAAGTCAACTATACTACTCTATTTTAACTAGTTCATATAATACGTATTATTCTCAGATTTATTAACATTAGTACTATTTTGGGAAGACGTCCTATAGTTGGTATTATTGTCGTTAAATAACTTTTTTTTACAACAACTTATGAAATAGCTGAAATTGTCTTCTCCATGATATGCAGTCATAACCAAATTACATCATCGGCATAGAAAAACGAACATTATTTTTTAAAAAAACTTTCTGAGTTATATTATCATCGTTGTTTCGGAAAAATCATTGTTCATGAAAATAAAACGTTTACTAGTGAATGTTTGAAACGTAACTCTAGTAAAACATTTCAGACATTAGCAGTTCGACTGATTTGGAATGTAGATGGAGAGTTGAATAAAAAATTAGGGTTATAAAGTGAGAAATATATGAGTATATAAGGGTAAAAAAATCATTTGAATAAAGTGGGGACGTGGGAAGTGCAACTCACCGATGGGTATTGGTGGGCAACTTCCCACATCATCCCAGAAATTGCACCTCATTGGTTAAGTTTGAGTTCTCATTTTTTCACTTTTGGTATAGCCAAAAAATTCTTCAAAAATATAATTCATGGGATCTTGCACTTCCGGAGAAGTAGAAGGGTAACCAAACGAGACCTTATTAATTCATAATGGAAGGATATACATAATATCTTTCTTAATTAATGCATTAAAATGATCTACGTAATTGAAATTTGAGGGGGAAAAATCAACCAAATGTTAACATTTTAAAACCAAATGGTAGGATATATAAATTATTTTCCTTAATTAATCCATTGAAAAGATACAAGTAATGATAGTTATTTTCCTGAATTAATATATTTTAATAAAATCCAAATCGTTGTGCAGCCATATTAAGAAGGTAATGTTGTTAGTGAAAATATAGAATTAAACGTGATATTAAATTGCATATTGTAAAGTATGACTACATATTGAGTGATTGTCTGATTATACGGAATATAATTTATCTTCACAATTAAAATTAATATACATGTTGTCGTAAATAAACGGAGTAATCATATACGGAGTATATATGTCTAAAATATGCTTAGTATAAAAAAATAAGAAAAATAATATTGTTGTCGTAAATAAAGTTAGAAAGTTAATTAAACGTGGTGTAAACGTGATACGGTAAAATATCACTAAATATACGTAGTATAGAAAAATATGATTAAACTACTGTGACCGTAAATAAAAGTAAGAGAGTTAAACCTAGTTTAAAGCTAATACGGTAAAATATCACTGCATAGTGAATGTTCTTATATATTGAAATTTCCTTATAATAAAAAAATCATAAAAGCTTTGTTGTCGCAACTAAAGTCCAAAAAGTAATTACGTAAGAATGGACTATAAAATTTGGTTGGTATAAAAAAAAGTAGAAAAATGTATTACTATAACTTTTTTGATTATGTATTTGTTTAAATTATGGTTAAATTGTCATTAATTAATATGGTAATGAAATAATAAAAGATTAATTATTTATGACAATTTTGTATGATGATGACACGTGACAGATAAATATAGTCACCGATTTCTGCTTTAATATAGTGTAACTGAAATTTTTTTCATTGAATTGAAAATTTTGCTTGTGAGTTTGAATCAAATGTCCTTAAAGAATGAACTGCGATGCAATTGAGCTGTGAAAACAAAGAGGTACTTCGAAGTAATGGTGAAAACCGAAGAGAGGAGGTATTTTGAAGTAAGTGATGTTTCTTGTATCAGCTCTTGGTGTCGCTGTGTTAAGAACCGCCTGTCAAATATTCGATGAAATGCCTAAAAGAACTTTCAGGCAACCAACAACAGATGTGATCTTTGGAGGGGTTTCAGCGATTAATTTTGAGCAAGTATTATCTGAGATTGCCCTTAGTTCCCGCAGAAGGTTATGCAAAACTACCAATATTATTAAGCAGACGAAGTGAGAGGCGTACAAAGTCGGATACTAAGATTACATGCAACACACTGACAGTCTGACACCAACAGTTTTGATGCATGCATCATTCAAACTCTGGCAACTAAAGTAAGTAGTTGGATACATATTAATCAGAGTTTAAACCCCTTGCAAGCTTTGCATTTCTCAATAGCAACGTTGTCCAACTGAACACTCGTGTTGTATACCACTCCAGGCTTCCATTTGGCAGGAAGGACTTGGTTAGTATAGAAGTATTGTGCGTCATAGCCTGAGTAGACTATAAATCTTAACTGCAACGATCCTTTAGGTGCCGCACTTGTGTCCCATACTACTCCATAGTTGTGGCTCATGGAAATCCAGTTACTTGGAATATCAACCTTATTACAAAAAACAAAGACACAAAATGAGGCACAGATAGTACTTAATTCTTTAAACAAACAATGACCCTGCCCCCTGAAATGAGATTGATTGACATACATACCCCAGCTACTTCAGCTCCGACGATTCTAGTTTGGCCTCCTTGGTATAGAACCTTGATTGCTAGGTAGTTAGGTGGTTTGCTGAACTCTTCCACCTTAATAGCTAAATTCTGACCTTTGTAAACACAAGCCACCCTGTTGCATACGAGAAGTAAAGCCAATTTGCGTTATTCATCTATGTAACCCCGTTTTCAATACTCTACTTCACATTATCTATCAGCTGAGAAACAGCTGAGAAACTTGTGTAGTAAGAGCATAAGAGCGAGCAATAGGTAGTCTATCTATTCAATACGAGTATTAAAATTTGCAAAATGATGAAAAGCCAGCTTTTGATTCCCCTTTACCTGTTACTCCTACGACAATAGGATTAAAGAGAGTGTATGTAGTGTATATCATACCCACGCAGAAAAGCGTTGGGGGGCAACAATCAAACTCAATAATCCCAATAAAGTTTACTTTTGCTAGAGATGCATCAAACACACACAGGAGTCAAGCAATGATGCATGGTGGTGTTTTTCCTTCTTTTTTTTTTTTTTTTTTTTTTAAAGTTTCCTCATATGCACATTTGTTTTCCATACTCGATAATCGATATTACTCCCTTCATTTTTCTACTTTCTTTCCATTTAAAACCATTTTCCACAGTAAAAATATATATTGGAAAATATAATTCGTTAAAACAAAAACTAGAAATTTTAATTAAGCATAGAATAAGGGAGCCAAAGTTGCATTGATTAATAATTTACCTCTTATACTCGACGTCGACAATCCCAAGACCTAAGAGGTGTTTGTCTTTGCCAGGCAAAGCCATAGCTCTGAAAGCTCTGCTGCTCAACACAAAGTCTGTGAAGTTGGTCTTAGCATTGTGGAAATCGGTCACCACTATGTTTGTCCCTGCTTTGCTGCACACTCCACTATTTTGGCATCTTATCTGCTCAAATTAACACCATCCTTATCAATTTCCAACATTTTAACCACGTTTTGGCTGGTGAAATTGTAATACTACTCTGTATGGTTTAAAGTAGTACTCGTAGTACGACCAACTGTCCAAGGCCTGTAATTCCAAGTGTGGGAGCCAGGAGGGACTCAACTGGACTTCAAGGATCTTCATGTTATTCTAATCGTACTATATGAAATAGATTTACTTAAAAAATTTAGAGTTCAATAAAGCCGTCGACTTAAAGTATCACATTTCTATTTCTTCCCTGTCGATTCTGTAACCGGTGGCTTTCTCCACTCATCATAGATTTATAGGCATATCGTATTGCAGAAATGTTGGACCGATTCTCCAAGCTTTCTCTCTTCACTACATGATTCGAACACTTTAATTATAACTCAGTTTCTTTGGAATTGCCTTGCTTTTTATGACCCAAGAGGAATATTTTAATCTGTGGGCAATTACTAAGAAACAGATTGAGTATAATTTATTGTGAAATGTTCTACTATGTGCAGTAACTAATTATAGTGTCGCATTATAATGAGTATTATGGAGGAAGATTCAAACTGAGACCTACTGTCCAAAGTACTTGGTTGCATTATTGATATGACTTAAAATCAGCGACTTGTGGATTATATTAGGTCACTTCAAATTATACATGTTGGTTCAAATCAATTTTGGGAGGGAGGTGGGTCAACATTTGGTCAATAATCAGGGTTTAAATTGGGGCCCGGCCATTGAGGTTTGTTGGGTGTAAATGCAAAGTGGGCAAAACTTGGGATACCCGTGAATTATCCGTACAAAATGAAATAAAGTGTAGGGGGAAGATGTAGAGGAATAATGAGTGAGTGCGCATGCAGCGGGTACCACATGTGAAGAAAGAAGGAAATGTACAGTATGTACGCAGTAGTGTAGTACTATAGTGTAGACAAAAACAGAGACATGTTTCTGGGGAAAAAAATGGGAGTATTGATTTAACCTACTAGTGTACAAACTAGTCCGTACAATTAGCAGTGAAGTTGAAGCAGCAGTGGAGAAAGAAGGGCACTTGAGGGTTGAGAAGGGCGGGAAGAAAGTAGTGGTACCTGATAGCAAGCGCCACAACCTTGAGCATTACTGTAGATATTTTGACGAGCAGCAGCAAGATGGCCACCATACATCTTCAATGCCAATGAACCATACCCACATGCTCCAGCTTCATCAATATCAATATAATTATTATTATTATTATTATTCCAAAAACATCATCGAATCTTTAAATTTTTACTTGTAATAATAGGCCTTCCGTCCTGCTCATTTGTCTACTTTTAGGGCATTATTAACAGATCAGAGTTCATCAAAGTGGTTTGTTTATCCACTATTCTAGACGGACTCTATTGTTGGAGTTGAGGTTGATGAATAAAAAGGCAGGCCAGGCAGGGTTACTAGCTATATATATTCACAGATTTGTTACATCACTTGTTGGCCGTAAATAAATGGGTCTCCCAGTAAATATAGCCAGCCAACAACCAGAATTGTTATCCTATCTTCTCTTTTCCAACTCCTCACATTTGCTTAAAATATCTAGCCATCAAGAAGTATACAACACTCCCTCCAAGTCTTACAAAATGTTTCATTTACTTTTGAACAAATATTAAAAATTGAAAATGAATGTCACTACACAAAGCGTTACCAAAATAAAAATTGGACAATTTTATGAATATGACAAAAATGGAAATGGGACAATTCCTAAGACTTAGAGGAAGTATTTTGTTTCTTCTGATCCCACCTGATATATACTCCTAGTATTTAGTTTAATCCGGAAGGAGGAACGTTGAAGAGAAGATAGCGAGGAAAAAAATGCATAATCTGAACTCTGATGTGGGTCATAGAAGCTTGAAAACTTTGTCTATTAGGAGTATTATTATTGGAGTGCTGTTTTTCGTCGTCGACATTTCAGCCACGTCGTCGGCGCTTTTTAAAGTAAAAGACGATCTTGCCCTTGCCTTGCCCTTGCCTTAATTAGATTAGTTAACTAATGTTATGTAATTTTAGAAGTTAGATTAGTTATTGAAACTCGTTAATGAAGCGGTTTTTTAATTTTTCAAACCGTTCCGTTATTATCTTGTCCTTATTATATATCCACTCAAACTCCACTCACCATATTTAATTTAATTTTCTCTCACTTAAAATAAGCGTCTTTTCTTTAGGGAAACCCGACTTTTCTAGAAACCCGACTTTTCTAGAAATTAGGTTGTCGGCGATTTTTAATGTGAAAAGACAACAACGTCCTTCCCTAATTACATTCACTAACTTTGTTAATGAAATTAAAAAGTTTAATCATGTTGATGAAACTCGATAATAAAACGTTTTTTTTTTTTTTTGAAAACCGTCATTTTATTATGTTACGGATTATGTTATATTATATATCCTCCCCCATCCACAACAACACTAATATTATTAATAATATTTAAATTGTATTAATAGGCGATTTTAGGAGGTTTTAGAATCAAATATAGATAATAGTTTAGTAAGGTTTATCAACAATGTTCAGTTGTTTTAGTGGTGAAGAGGCTCATTTGTGTTTCAAGAGGTTATTGTTTTCTATATTCGATTTTGGTATCGATTTGGCTGATGGTGGGATCGATTTCTGCGAAATATAAATTTCCTAAACATATTCCCGGGATACATTGAGACACGTGTCTCGGAGACCGTTCAATAGTCCAAAAACCGACATTTCATATTAGTCGGGAATATATTTGTTACGTTAGTTAAGAAACTTCATTAAATTCATTAGAATATATTACATAAGGGTAAAAGAGTTACGTTGAGACACGTGCCTCAAAAACCGTTCAAGAGTACAAAAACCGTAATTTTAATTTACTCGGAAATATTAATTACATTAATTAACAAACTTAATTAATATCATTAATCATAATTAGGGGAAGGGTAAAAGAGTAAAATTCACGTATAAAGCGTATAAAGCGCCGACGACGTGGCTGAAATGTCGACGACGTGGCTGAAATGTCGACGACAAAATGTAGTAGCGTTATTATTGTAGAGGTAAGGGAGTTGTCTCTTGTTAAGTCCCGTCCAGTCCTTGGAGTTTGTCACGTCAATTTTCTACTCACATCACACTACTCCATCCAACTCACCACATGATATAGTACTTGTAAGTTGCAATCCCTCCGTCTGTATAGAAAATTTAGATTTGCTTTATAGTCACTCCTTTTTCGCTATCACAAATTTTTTTTGTGACAGAGGTATCCGTCGTAAATATATAACGAATTAAATACCATACCATATACATGAATGAGACAAATATGATCAACCCAATATATTTTTATCTTTTTAGTCAGTCTCCTGTGAGACGGTCTCACAATATGGTTATTGTGAGACCTCTCACATAGGAGTATTTTATTATTTTAATAACTTCCTCCCATGTGAGAGGTCTCACAATAATCGTATCGTGAGACCGTCTCATATGAGAATTTGTGTTCATACTATTTGACCCACGTTATAACCTTGTGACGGGTATACGAATATACCCGTCACAAGGGGGACTCATTATTTGACTATCATCGTGTTAGGGCATACAAGTTTAGGGAAAAGAAAGACGTGGTTAGGCTGAGTGAGACAAAAAGTGGGATAATATTAGTAGCGAACCCCGTATTTTATACTCCATTTTATTTACTCATTTATTTAAATTTTATATTTATTTTAATAAAAAATAAATAAATGAACGAAACAAAGAAACAACGCACAGAAAGGAAGAAGATCCCCGGAGATAGAAGGGAAAAGAGAAGAGGACATACAAGAAAGGCCAGTAGAGGTGGCAAAGAAAGCAGCTTTGGAAGTGTCACATTGTTCACATAACTGAGCTGTTGCATACCATGAGATTTGAAGAAGAAGAAGAAGAAACATCATAATCAAAACACCACCCAATCCCATCTTCATTCGCTCTTCCTTCCTTTCTTTCTTTTATTTTATTTTCTTTTTCTTAGTTTTTTTGGGTGACAAGTGATGATGTAAGAAGATAGAGATAGGCATCCATGGTTGCTATTTATAGAGATAAAAGCAAACTATTTCTTGGGGTTTGAGAAGGTGGAGTACAGGCGAGCACATGGGAGAATGGGACACATACATGAACATGATACAACAACGCTGCGCTACTCGATCAAACTTGTCTCTATCCATTTCCACTTTATTTTAAGTCTCTTTTACCCAATGTGTAGCACGGGCCGCTTTTTAATATCATCGATAATGACTCGTAATTATGTTAATAATGAATATGTTCTGACCGTCGCCCGAGTTATAATAATGAATAATATTGGTTAAAGTATCAACGAATATAACTCCATCCGATAGTAGATTAATCGTAGTCGAGGCTACGCTAATGTAGATAAATATAATGCAGTACAAATTTATGAGGAATAACTATCGTTAGGTAAATTCGTGAACACCTCCTTGTAAACGATGTTTCTCGTGTGTCCCTTGAATTGTTGCTCCCTGTCATCGATGTAGAACTTTAACCCCTCCGGCGACGTCGTTCTCGAAGCAGCCACGTAAAGTTGGCCATGGCTGAAAACCGGTTGCGGGAGATAAACTCCAACATGTTTAAGCGATTGGCCTTGACTTTTATTTATCGTCATTACGTAGCATGTCCGTAAAGGATACTGTCGTCGCTTGAGAACAAAGGGGATCTTTGGATCCTTTGATGTCATGATTATCCTGGGGATTAAGACCTTGTCGCCGACCCTTGATCCCGTTATTAGCTTGCCTTCCACAACGAACTTTCCAAACTTTGTTATAATTAGTCGTGTTCCATTGCATAATCCTCGGGACGGGTTAATGTTCCTCAATAACATAACAGGCATACCTACTTTGAGTCTCTGTTCGTGATGTGGCAAACCCTGTACATCGAGGCTGTTCAAATACTCAGTCGGGTATAACATAAGTTGTTCTTTACACTCTGTTGATGAAGAACATATCTCGTCACAACTCCTGTACAACATTTGCTCCCCGGGAAGCAGATCAGACATAAAACTGTTTATTAAGTCTGTTGTCTCATTCAGAGGCGTAAGTATCGCCCTTTCTCGGAGGTAGGTGTCATCACGGTGTCTTTCACAAAAGTTATGATACATTTCCGCCACCACCCTACCGAGATGCAGTTCCCCCAGGAACCCGATGTACTCCTCAGGTATCTGAACCCACGTTGCTTCTGTCTCGCCTTCCTCTGCCTTCGCTTCAAGAGTGCCACCGCCCAACGCTAGTAGCCATTCGTTGGACAACTTATTTTTCCGTTGCCTCTCCACATCCCCACGTTCTTCAACAACTCTCATGCTTTTCTTTTGTATGAAGACTTTGCAATCGTTCCATATATACGACCTGCTTATTGACGCATGGACGACATCTTGTCGGGAGCCTCTAGCAATGATAGGAAGGACTTGACGGAAATCGCCCCCGAGCAACACAACTTTCCCCCCAAACGGCCTTGACGCTGCCGTGGGTTCTTTAAACCCCATTATATCTCTCAGCGTCCTATCCAATGCCTCGAAAGCAAATCTGTCATCCACCGGGGCCTCATCCCAAATTATCAATGACGTTTGTCAGATGAGCTCAGCGAGTTGGCTTTGTTGTGAAATGTTACACGTCGAGTTCTCATATAAGTCGATTGGTATACTGATATGGGTCAGTCGCGTCACCGTAATCAAAATAATCCTAGATTACTACTAACGTGTAGCTAGCGGTAAGCAGGGTCGATTCCACAGGGAGACAGGTTGAAAATTATAAGTCAGTCAATTAATTTATCGGGTCACGAATTATAACGATTTGGGATGAACTGACAGTAACACAGAATTAATAAAAGTATGAATTAATGAATTATGGAAATCACCAGAGTCGTCGGATCATTACAAATCAAAACAGGCAAACATACGATTTCCAAATAACCAGTTAAGACGAGTTAAAGAACATCGACACTGTCCTCTCGGATCACTAGTCATCCTAGAAGTCACCTAATGGGCTCTCGCTACGTATTAGGGAATTCTATCGATTACAACGAGTCTTATCCTTTCCCGGGCTTTCGCTACGTAGGTCGGGATTACGAGATACAAACAATCAATTACGGCCTATAATTAATTATTTGTCATTAAGATGTTGCAAGAGCGATTTAACTCATAAAGGTCGATTATTTAGTCATCATAAATAAAGCTGTTTCAATTCGTAATTCACCTAAAACTCTAGTGACGGAGAATTAGCTACTCATATTTACAGTAATAATAACATAATAAAACATGATGAATAAAGAAAGCAGGATGAATGAGAATGAATAAAAAGGAAAGATAAAAGAAAATAAAAGAAAAGTTACAGGAAATGGATAAATCAAGAAAAGAAGAAAAAATAACAGTAACTGTAATTAAGAAGGAGAGGAGATTAGGGAAGAGGAAGAAAGTACCGGATTGGAATAAATAAAATAACAAAGATGGAGAATTAGAATAATAAAATAACCCGATCGAGAATATGAATACCGGAATTCTTAGAAATAAACTTGATAAAAATAAAAGCTAAATATTTACAAGAAACTAAACTAAAACTAATGTGGGTGAATGATTGAATGAGAAAAAGATTAAAAGATGAAAGATGAGATGATAAGATCCTAGAATTAAAGCTCTATTTATACTGCTCAAGCCCTCCATAGCTCCTCCTTAATTCCCTGCTTCCACCACCCCATTAACTTAGGAAGAATTGCATTAGTGGGGCGTAAGAGGGGGAATAGTGGGTAACGTCAAAATAGCTGAATTAGTCTTTGGAGTAGTATCCCATTCTGCAGACTTGGATTTTATGTCGGTGGACTTGAGATCCAAGTCTGCAGACTGAGTTATTCATTTTATTACTCCAACGGACTTCTCCTTGGTCTACGGACGGTTTGCTGCACTTTCTCAGTTTATAGGCTTGTTTCCCAGTCTATAGACTTGTGTTTCAGTCTACAGCTTTCTTACTTCCTTCTTCTCAGTCTATAGACTCACAGTCTAGTCTATAGACTTAGCTTCCTTCTTAGTCTACAACGAATCGGTTTTAGAGCTTTAAGATTTTTGATGCAATTTCTAGCTCTTTTAATTACTCGGTCTCGATTCTGCAGAACCACAAAAGAATACCCGAGTAGCATATATGGGAGAAAATAACGTAATCCGACTCCTAAAAATAATAAAACGACACGGAAATGCGTGCCAAAATAGGTGAAAAAATGAATAGAAACAGCATGCATCAAATCTCCCCAAACCGAACCATTGCTTGTCCTCAAGCAATCAAACACAAAATATGCAGGAATGGTATACAACTCAAAGCTATTTACCCCAACTAGACACGCTACAAAAACTAACTCAGGCTAGCGATACTTAGAAAACATGAACTGACTCAAACTATGGCATAATCGAGAGAATAACAGTGAACCGTCAACCTTGTTAGGCTTATTATTGTCGGACTCTCGCGGTTACACTCTACTCTCATGAAGGGGATATGGAATATAAATGTGAGATTGAGAGAAAGAAAGACGCTCGCCTAATCTGCGACCTATAAACACATGCATGCAGTCTAATGTGATGACAATCTCTACCAATCATTTGTGCATCCTAAATAATCGAAACCGAACACATATCGAGGCGGAAAATGGTGAAATGGGGTATGGATTAAGTGACGGGTAAGAAGGGGTTATAATTTTGGGAATGTGGAGTTAATAGTCGAGCTAGACAATCCAAACTTCCAAAACTTCTTCACCAAATTACCAAATCATACAAACAATAAAATCAAGACGATTAATGACGGCATCCACCATATCATACTTATTTCACCCAAATCGACTCCATAATATTATCACAATGAAGCATCGGAGTCCACAACTCAATTCTTTTTCCACTTTTCTTTTATTCTTTATTTTTTTTTTTTCTTTTTTTTCTTTTTTTTACTGCCTTTTTTTAAACATATATACAAGAACCGAAACATATATATACACCAAACCGACTTATCTCAACAAAATATCAATATCACCATGACTAGCTCGACTAGGGTAGGAAATTTAGGCTTGTGGTTAGTTTTGTAGTGAATGGATAATTCGATTTTTGAGTGAAAACGAAAACGGGAAAGGGAAATAAAAAGGGAAAAAGGAAAGCCCCAATACATGTTATAGTTACGACCCGAATGCACAAAGATTTTAAGAGACTGACTTCACACTTACGCGATTTGATGTTACATGCGAAATAGGGAGAACTACTCTCATTCCTAAATAAACCGATCATGGATGTCATCGGTTTCATATGTCTCTAGACCTCAGAATTTAAGTAGTTTGCCAACAATTTTAAGCCAAGTTTATTCGTTCACTGAAATTACAATCGAAATATGCCACAACCTAAGACTCGATCAAGCAAACTAAGACATCACTAAAATAAGATAGTAATGAAACGAGTAAAGAATGGGCAAAAGCTATTATTTCATCATCGTCGTTTAACCCGCTCCGACACCAAATATGACTCAAAAAATGAAAAAAATACATGCTGAAATGCAGAAAATATGCAACTAATGCAAATTAGTTACCCTCCCCAAACTAAACAATACAATGTCCTCATTGTATACACAAATTGGACAACAGCATAGAGGGAAAAAGAAACCTAATAAGCAACTAAAGAGTGAGGGGAACGAGGAGTACCAAATACGAGTATGTAGCAGGAGGTTCCCCAAACCGAACTATAATCATGGTCAAACTTCGAACTTGATTTCCGTGCTGCAATGTTCCGACGTGCATTCTCGGGTTCGGTTCTGACTCGGTGTATTTGATTGTACCTGTAGAATTTAGAACACTCCAAAAACACGTGAGAATTGAAAACCAGAAACCCGAAATAAATCAAGCAACGAGTAAAACTTGATGAGCATGACGGTGAGGGAGACACGGCAGTGGACTGAAGTAGGAAGGCGAAGTGAGGGCGGGGTGAACGGAACAGGGGCGAAGGAAGGTGGATGACGGAGAGGCGGAGAAGGGTTGGATGGCGGTGGTAGGCGACAAAGAGGGAGAAAGGTGGAGGACGAAGTGGATAAGACTGGTGGAGGGAGATGACGGTGGTCGAGAGGTGACGGAATAGGATGAGAGTCAGGCGAGGGAAGCACCGAAGTCAGGCGAGGATTGGCGCAGGGATGGCGGCTGAGTCGGACGGCGGCAGGAGTGGGAGTGTGGTGGAGGAGATGGCGAAGTCCGGCAATGGATGAAGATGAAGTTTGAAGTGATGATGAGGAGCAGCAGTGGGCAGTATAGGTGGCCGACGGCAGGGTGGTTAGGGTTTGGTAGGGGGTTATTGGTATAGAGGCGACTGGGACAGGGAGTCGGAGAGGGGTGAAGGGTTGGAAGGAGTTTGAGTGATTGAGTCTATAGACTCAGTCTATAGACTGGGGTGAGTCTATAGACTGCGGTGAGTCTATAGACTGGGTAGGTAGGTTGGAAGATTGGGTAAGGATGAGTCTATAGACTAAGTCTGTAGATCAAGAAAGCACTAAGTCTATAGACTTGGGTGTTCAGTCTGTAGACTGGGTTTTTTTATCCTGCGCTTCTCCTCTAGTCTATAGACAGACGTGCCCAGACCCAGTCGCCTTTTCTTGCTTCTTCTTGCCAGTCTGTAGACTGGCATCACCAGTCTGTACTAATTCACTAGACTCAGTCGGGTATACTGTAGCTCAGTAATCCCTGCACACCAACTTGATATATATGTATATAAGTATCCTCATCGTCACTCGATAAATGCAAACTATGTTATTTATTTACAGAAAAAATGCAAAAAAATGAAAATACTCGGGTTGCCTCCCGGCCAGCGCTGGTTTTTATGGTCCCGCACGACCGTGATTCGGCTCACTTCGTCATTTTCATTAAAAAACGAATCAACGCTCTCAGTAACATGTCATATTCCCGAGCACAAGAAATATGAATGCAGATGTATGCCCATGATAAGATGTTAGCTGGAAATATAAGAAATATGGAGCGAGCCATCTTATCACGAGGCGGTGGACTAATTATTCCCACCTGAAACACTGAACTAATCCCCTTGTCAGCAGGATATAAGAAATCAATGTTAAAATCAGAAAACAAAGTGTCAGTGTTCATAGGAATATGGTTAGGAATTAACAAAAGTGGGGCCGACAAACATGAAGGGGGAAAAAGAAGTGGAGCGGAAGGAACAAAGGACAAAACCGTAGAAGGAGAAGGGATAACGGGCAAGGAAACCGATGACTCCTCTACAATGTCTCCTCATACTCGTTCCATCGAACCTCAATATTGTCCTCGAACGTGTCATTCTCATATCGATGCCACTTGACCTCATGTTCCAGATCAAAAGGTTCTTCACGAACCTCATCAAATAGATTCTCACAAAATGGTTCCGCGAGACTCGTGTCATAGCTTCCGTCACAGCCTGTTTCACAATCAAAACAAGGATTCTCAAAAATATTCACATTACTAGTCTCACCAACGGGTTCATCACTAGGCAAATAAAATGAAAAACTGGGTTTCACACTCTCTTCAGCTAGCCAGTCGAAATAATCTACTGCCTCGTCGTAGGATTTACTTTCGAAATCCTTACATTGAGAATATACATAGGCCTTAGTAGACTTCGTCATACCCTTCAAAACGGTAAGAACAAGTGTTTCATCAGTGAAATATTTTCTATTTAGAGAGCCAAGCCAACTGCAAAACCGTTGTATGTAAGCTCCAAAAGTCTCATCGGACTCCTGCGGAAAATCTACAACAATTCTCATGGAAACAGTGAGATCGGTCTCAAGGAACAAGTATTCCTCGAGACGAGAGATAAATTAATTAACTAACAAATAAAATTGCGTCGTCTCCCCGGCAACGACGCCAAAATTGATACGGGTCAGTCG
Organism: Agrostemma githago; assembly: GCA_958450325.1. Classification (NCBI taxonomy): domain Eukaryota; kingdom Viridiplantae; phylum Streptophyta; class Magnoliopsida; order Caryophyllales; family Caryophyllaceae; genus Agrostemma; species Agrostemma githago. Next base: position 54,178,220 of record OY288249.1, read on the forward strand.
CGTCACCGTAATCAAAATAATCCTAGATTACTACTAACGTGTAGCTAGCGGTAAGCAGGGTCGATTCCACAGGGAGACAGGTTGAAAATTATAAGTCAGTCAATTAATTTATCGGGTCACGAATTATAACGATTTGGGATGAACTGACAGTAACACAGAATTAATAAAAGTATGAATTAATGAATTATGGAAATCACCAGAGTCGTCGGATCATTACAAATCAAAACAGGCAAACATACGATTTCCAAATAACCAGTTAAGACGAGTTAAAGAACATCGACACGGTCCTCTCGGATCACTAGTCATCCTAGAAGTCACCTAACGGGCTCTCGCTACGTATTAGGGAATTCTATCGATTACAACGAGTCTTATCCTTTCCCGGGCTTTCGCTACGTAGGTCGGGATTACGAGATACAAACAATCAATTACGGCCTATAGTTAATTATTCGTCATTAAGATGTTGCAAGAGCGATTTAACTCATAAAGGTCGATTATTTAGTCATCATAAATAAAGTTGTTTCAATTCGTAATTCACCTAAAACTCTAGTGACGGAGAATTAGCTACTCATATTTACAGTAATAATAACAGAATAAAACATGATGAATAAAGAGAGCAGGATGAATGAGAATGAATAAAAAGGAAAGATAAAAGAAAATAAAAGAAAAGTTACAGGAAATGGATAAATCAAGAAAAGAAGAAAAAATAACAGTAACTGTAATTAAGAAGGAGAGGAGATTAGGGAAGAGGAAGAAAGTACCGGATTGGAATAAATAAAATAACAGAGATGGAGAATTAGAATAATAAAATAACCCGATCGAGAATATGAATACCGGAATTCTTAGAAATAAACTTGATAAAAATAAAAGCTAAATATTTACAAGAAACTAAACTAAAACTAATGTGGGTGAATGATTGAATGAGAAAAAGATTAAAAGATGAAAGATGAGATGATAAGATCCTAGAATTAAAGCTCTATTTATACTGCTCAAGCCCTCCATAGCTCCTCCTTAATTCCCTGCTTCCACCACCCCATTAACTTAGGAAGAATTGCATTAGTGGGGCGTAAGAGGGGGAATAGTGGGTAACGTCAAAATAGCTGAATTAGTCTTTGGAGTAGTATCCCATTCTGCAGACTTGGATTTTATGCCGGTGGACTTGAGATCCAAGTCTGCAGACTGAGTTATTCAGTTTATAACTCCAACGGACTTCTCCTTGGTCTACGGACGGTTTGCTGCACTTTCTCAGTTTATAGGCTTGTTTCCCAGTCTATAGACTTGTGTTTCAGTCTACAGCTTTCTTACTTCCTTCTTCTCAGTCTATAGACTCACAGTCTAGTCTATAGACTTAGCTTCCTTCTTAGTCTACAACGAATCGGTTTTAAAGCTTTAAGATTTTTGATGCAATTTCTAGCTCTTTTAACTACTCGGTCTCGATTATCTGCAGAACCACAAAAGAATACCCGAGTAGCATATATGGGAGAAAATAACGTAATCCGACTCCTAAAAATAATAAAACGACACGGAAATGCGTGCCGAAATAGGTGAAAAAATGTATAGAAACAGCATGTATCATATACCGAATCTACTGTGTGCGGTTCGTCCTCCTGGTAAAAGCAGCGCCGCTATACCTGCAACATTAACACCAAATGACGCGTTCATATTTGAATCTACTAAAGAAAAATCAACTATAGAACTGTGATCTGTAATTGTAAACGTGATCGTAAACCTAATATCACCGTAAGCTACAACACAATCGTAGAAAAGTAGAGGTGTACATGATACCTGAAGACGCTATGTTCAGCACTATTTTACTATCCGCACGCAACCTTGATGAGAGAGTGTTGTATAGGAACGTCTTCCCTGTACCACCATGACCGTATAGAAACATGACCCCTCCCTTATTATTCGTAACTGCATCCATTACCTCTGCATACACCGTCCTTTGTTCCGTGTTCAGTTGCTCGATCTTCAACAAACAATCTTGATGTAGCTGTGCTGGATCATACACCCTTTCATCTCGTATGAGCCTGTTATCCATCCCCCTGACACACTCTAGGCTTGACAGTGGCATCTCCTTGACGTCCTGCAACGTCTTGCCATATCTCATTAGAACTTTATCAATCTCGACCAGTGTGTACGACCTCTTTGCCTCCTCGTGAAGTATAAGCGTCGGATGATTGAACTCCTTTCTTTTCTTCCTCTCAATATCTTCAGAAAGCATGCTATAAGAATATTCCCACAGAGACTTGATGTCAGTCACTTCACAGAATAAGATGATCGTAACGAAAAGATCCTTTAGCTGAGACGGCATCGCCCACAAACGCGCCTCCTTCAGAGCCTCATTCCACTCCTTGTCGTTACTAAGGAGACCGAGTGCTAAACAGGCTTCCTTATACGAAGGATAAAGGTGACCATCTACGGTTCTGATGTCCTCGAACGAAGTCGAACCTTTGACCGTGTTGAGTAGAAGACGAAGGTAATACCTCTCTCCGGCCGTTGGGTGCACGAATGCCACTCTGCCTATACTCCTGCCTCTAGATCGCTTAACCCACCCAGCGTTCCATACATATTTTGTTGGAAACTGTTCATACGTTAGTGTCCTCGCCTCTGGATCTCTTGCATTCATCGCCAACCATCCCGTTAACATTGTATCACAGTTGTTTGCCCTTCCTATAACACGTTGTAAATTGGATGTGTCGCTTAACACAACGAACTGTTCTCCCGGCAAATGTATGGCCAAACGTGTAACTGAGGGGTTTCGCTGGTGGATGTCGAAACCATACAATCTTCAAGAGGCTTCACATGCCGAGAGGTAATGACAATCTAGGTAGGCGCTTACCTCGTCCTCTTGGTCATTTTTCAATGTAAAAGTTGCTTTGTCGTGTTGAGTAGAAGACGAAGGTAATACCTCTCTCCGGCCGTTGGGTGCACGAATGCCACTCTGCCTATACTCCTGCCTCTAGATCGCTTAACCCACCCAGCGTTCCATACATATTTTGTTGGAATCTGTACATACGTTAGTGTCCTCGCCTCTGAATCTCTTGCATTCATCGCCAACCATCCCGTTAACATTGTATCACTGATTAGTGTAGTTTGTAGTGCCTATTTCGTAGTATTTTGGTCCCATTTTCCTTGTGGAATTGCTCCTTGGGAGCGGTTTAGGGGCTTCTTATGCTTCCTTTAGTTCGTTTCAGGTTCCCGAGACCGATTTGGAAGAGTTGGAGCGATTCCGACTCTATACATACACATTTTGGAGCCAACGAAGTAAAGGAACGATGACTCGATGCTTCGAAATCGACCCCGAGACCTTGGCACCCAATCCCGAGCCTCCGAGACCCGATCCCGAGTCCCGAGAATCGATGAGAAGCTCATGTGAAGCAAGGAGGAACCAAAAGGGTCATATTGGAGGCCTACAAGACTCATCCCCGACGGGTATGCACCTCATCCCGTCGGGGATGAAGTGCACTTTTGAGGGTGCTACTGCAAGGCCGTCCCGGTCGGGATGGTGGGTCCGTCCCGGTCGGGATGACCCATCCCTGTCGGGACCACCCAGTTCCAGCCCGCATTTCTTTCTTTCTTCTCCCTTCCATTTGTAACCCTATAAATACTTCGTTCCCTCTTGTATTGTTTATGGATCTTACATTAGTTTAGCCTCTCTACAAGTTATAAACCCTAGATTTAGTTCCTCACATTAGTTTTGAATCTCTCTTTAATTCTTAGTTAATCTTAGTTAATTAGTTCTTGTATTAAGAAGATACTTGAAGATTTCTCCAAGATTGACAACCTTGGGATTATTTGGGTTTCTCTTTTTATGCAAGATATCATCTTTTCATCATCCTATTGTTGGTATAACTTTCCTTTCTCTTGTTTATTGTTATTGAATCAAGCTTGAATCTTTACTTAGTGTTTATTGTTATTGATTGTTATTGTTCTTGATGATGAATGTTAGGGTTATGATGTTGTGTTCTCTTCTTATTGTTGTTAGTTTTTCTTTGATTATGAGTGAGTAGATTACTTGTGGGTTAGTAGGGGGATTAAGGGTAGATTATGGGTGACTAGGGTTTGATTAGGGGTAAAGGGTAAATCCTTATTGTTAGTCACATTCTTGGCACACCATGTGTTTGTTGAAATGCTTGTTTGAGTTGTAGTGGCCATGCTTCTCATGCTAGTTTTCCTCTACTCATTGTTTGTCTAGTATGTGGACACCCTTGACCACCCAAGTCACCCTACTACACTTATGAACCCGACCTAACCCACCTCTTTTCCATATTTGATTCACCTTATTAGTTAGACTCATTCTCTTAGTTTGTTAGTTGGCTTGTGTTTAGTTAATCTTTTATAGTCTTGTTTTAGCTTAGTTCATTGTTAGTCTAGTTCTTACCTCTCATCCACCATAGTTTTACATTTAATGCTTATTTGTGTTTGTTTGGTAGCGTAGTCTCGTTCTAGGCCGACATAGTCTAAACATTGCGACACCGTCTCCGTGGACACGACCCGACTTACCCTAACTACCGTTAGGTGCTAGCCGGTTACTATTTGGCGGTGGGATCCACGACAAATCCCACCATCAATTTGGCGCCGTTGCCGGGGACGGTGCATTGTTTAGACTTTGTTTGCTTATTTCTAGACTTAGTTACCCTCCTTTGTGCCCTTCGATCATCTCTTGTGAATATTCTCTAGTTTTTCTTGCTTTCTTAGCTTTCTTTTCTCTTTTTCTCTAGTTGTGCTTGTTTGTTGTCGTTACCTAGTGCCCATAAAGCACTAGGTATTCTCACGTTTGTTCTAGTGTGTAGTGTATGCCTAGGCGGGGAGGCGAATCCTTTCTCTTTAATTCAGAGCCGGAAAGGCTTTTTCGAGCTTTTCGCCAACAGACGATTAACCGGGTTAGGATCTCTCAACCAAGTGCAAGCAATGCCCATCAAGAGCAAGCTCAAGGAAGCGATATTGAGGAAGCATTTCGAGAGACGGCCGAAGGGAATTTCACCAATCCCTTTGGAGATTCTAGTCCTAGCTCCCCTTCTACATCTACTTCAACTTCATCTACACCATCTTCTCCCTTACATCCAATAATGCCGAAATTTTCCTCTCACTCTACATTCACGGAAGACGTCTTGCCGGGACCCAATACTCTACCGGCCGCTTATGCCGGAAATTTTACGGCCAAGACCCACTTCATTCAACTTGTGGAAAGGAATCAATTTAGTGGTTTGCCCACCGAAGACCCGCACCAACATATGGAGACCTTCTCCGATTATTGTGACGCTATATCTCAACCCGGGGTTACTCAAGATCAAATTCGTTGGGTACTCTTCCCGTTTTCTCTTATTGGAAAAGCGAAGCAATGGATTAAAGGTCTCGATAGGGCAACCATGGGCATCGACACTTGGAAGAAGCTTGCATTGGCGTTCTACGAAACTTTCTATCCTCCGGAAAAGACCAATTTGCTTAGGTCCTCCATCACCGGTTTCCAACAACGGGATGAAGAGAGCTTATATGAAGCTTGGGAGCGGTTTAAGTCCTTGGTTAGATCGTGGCCTCATCATGGACTTTCACAATGGTTCTTAGTCCAACAATTTTGGAATGGTCTTTATGAGGACTCAAGAACTATACTCAACATGAGCTCCAATGGTAGGTTCACCGAGGTCGATGATGACCAAACTTGGGCGAGAATCGAAGAGATGGTGGTGCATAATTCGCAATACTCTAGGCCTAGGAGGGCAAATCGAGGAGGTAGGCACGAGGTTGATGCTATAACTCAATTAAGCATTGACCTTGGGGCTCAATTGAAGACACACATGGAATGCATTGACAAGAAGCTTCAAGGTCACCTCACTCAAGTCCAAAGCATCGGTTCCTCCAACCAAGCCTCAATTCATGAAGTGAATGCTTTGGGATTTGCACCTCCTTTGCCTTATTATGACATGTGTGACACTTGTGGAATCGTTGGTCATGACCCTATGAATTGTAGAGGGAGTATTGAGCAAGTGAATGCCTTTCAAGCATTCAAGCAAGGTGCTTCCTATTCTAATCAATACCAAGCTTCCAATCAAGTCCCTCAACAACAAGCTTTTCAACACCAACAACAACATCGTCCTTATGTTCCACCTCCCTTAAGGGACAACAACCAAGGTTACCAAGGCAACTCAAGGCCTTTCAACAACTTCAAGCAAAGTAACCAAGGTTCATTCAACAACAATCAAGGGTTCCAACAAGGGAACTTCAACCAAGGCTATCAAAACCACAACCATGGCAACAACCAAGGCCTTAATCAAGGCAATTCTCATGGGTTCCAAGGGAACCGTCAACATCAAGCAACTCAAGGCAATCAACAACAAAGCAAGCTTAGGAGCCGGTCTCCTATTCATGACTATGGTACTTCATTAGCCCTCACCGATACTCCGCATAATCCATCATCTCCACCTCGGGGATTCGATATTCAAAAATCCATGATGGATATAACAAGAAACCACCAAGAGATCTTTGCTTATATTCAAGGGGAAAACGCGACAAGAGATGCCCGTATGAAGATGCTTGAAACTCAAGTATCTCAACTTGCTTCGGGGAGCTCCTCAAGACAAAAAGGACAACTACCTTCTCAAGGCGAAACACCGAAATTTGAGCATGTCAATGCCATCACCACAAGGAGAGGTACATCTTATGAATCCCCTCAATTTCCTAGTGAGCAAGAGCCAATCCAAGAACCGACAAGGAAAATGACACCTCCAACTCAAGAGAGCTCAAGCTTTGGGAGCAAGTCTTATGGGAGGTTGAGAAACCTCAACAAGACAAGCTTCTCCCACTTCAAGCTAAAGATAAGGGTAAAAAGAAAGTGTCATTTGAAGAGTCCACCCCGATTGAGCAAAATAAATACCAAGTCAAGTTGCCTTACCCAACAAGGCAAATGAAGACCAAGGTAGACTCTCAATATGACAAGTTCCTTAGTATTGTGAAGAAGTTGGATGTGAGTGTCCCATTTACCGAGCTACTTACCCAAATCCCGGCATATGGAAAATTTATGAGAGAAATATTGGCTAGGAAGAGATCCGTCGACAAGGAAGAGACCATTGCGTTCACAAGGGTGGTGAGCGAGCTCATTCAAGGTTCTACGCTTCCAAAGTTGAAAGATCCGGGTAGATTCTCGATCCCTTGCACCATAGGGCACTACAAGATCGATAGAGCATTATGCGATTTGGGTGCGAGTGTGAGCATCATCCCTTATTCTATTTGTTGCCGACTTGGGATGAAGGAGCTTAAAAGTACTTCTATCACGCTCCAAATGGCCGATAGTTCATTCAACCGACCATTGGGGATGCTAGAGGATGTACCGGTGAGAATCGGTAAGTTCTTCATTCCGGTTGACTTCATCGTGCTCGATATGCCGGAAGATGCCAACACTCCCATTATTCTTGGGCGCCCATTTCTACACACCGCCGGTGCTATGATCGATGTGAAGAATGGTAGGATCACCTTCGAGTTAGGCGAAGAGAAGCTAGTGTTTGACCTTCAAGGTAACACTTCGCCTACCAATGATGAGTCTTGCAATATGATCCAAGCCAAGAAAAACATTGATCTAGGGGTTGAGTCGGGACAAAGCTTGAACAAGAACTCTTATGTACTTGAGGATGATGACTCCGATTTGGAGGGAGATGAGTGCCCATTTCATGGGCCTGTTGACAAATTGAAAAGCAAGGAAAAGGATGAGCCTCCCTTGGGGCCACATGAAGACCGGTGGACGTTTGGGTATGTCCCCAAAGACCAAAAGTACAAGTTCAAATCGTTGAACTTGGAAGATAGGGATGCCCCGGGAACGTCAAGGCAAGGCCATGAAGAGCCTTGGTATGTGGTCGGTTATACTTCAAGCTTGATTGAAGACTTCGCTAGGGCCTTCGACTTGTTCCTTCGTGCCCTTGATGGAGATGGAACTAGTTTTGGTTGTTGAGAAAAAGATTGAAGGAAGTACCACCTTGGTTTGACGGAGTTCCACAAGATCCGTCTCTTTGTATATATCTCTTTCTCTTATAGTTTGATTGGTTTTGTGAATTTCTTGATTATATGGATGATTGATGAGCGTTGTGAGGGAGGGAATTTAATGTGTTATTTGAGTTTATTGTGATAGGTGTGTAGTGGAAGTGATTCCTAGGGAAGAGTGGTCATTGTTTGAGCTTGGATTGTGTGAAGGGAAGTCGGTTTTTGAAGCTTGGAACGAGCTTTTGGGAGCTATAGAGGGTTAGGAGACTCTTCCCGGCCTAGAAGAGGTCATCCCGTCCGGGATGGAAGGCCCATCCCGACCGGGAAGGATGTCATCCCGTCCGGGATGAGGTGCACAAAAGTTGGGTTCACTGACAGTCCATCCCGACCGGGACGAGGTCTTCCCGACCGGGACGAGGTCTTCCCGACCGGGACGAGACAGTCATCCCGATCGGGACCACCCATCCCGACCGGGATGGACCCCCTGTCCTCCGTTGGCTCTTTTCTTCGTTGTTTGAGACCACCCAACCACTTTATACCCCCTCCCAACCTCCCTACATATCCTTACTCTCCTTATATGACCCTTACACCTCACATACACGTTTTCACCTCACTTTCTCTTCACTTTAAACCGACTTTCGCATCAAAAACCCCCTCACTATACCTTTCTACCCCAACCATGGATCCGTATCGCGATTGGAGAGGAAGAACAATGACGATGACAAGCAAAGTTCCTACATTGACCATTGAGACGATGGAGCGAGTGAGTTGCTAACCGATGGGTACGGCAACTATCCTTTCTTTTCCGTCTATCAATGCTTGTTTTCTATTGTTTGCCCTCCCTTTCCCTTGAGTCATGGTGTCTCAGTGGCCTTCGAGGCCTTGGTATTGGTTGCTCCCGACTCTCGATGATGTGACTACATCGAGAGTCATTTCAAAATCCAAATTTTCAAGAATTTTCACCCCTTTTTTGTAGGATTTAGTCGGATTTGGGCAGAATCCGGGCTAGGTGACTTGATTACACCTAGTCCTCCCCTCCCATTTCCTTTTATTTCGTTCTTTTTATTTTCTTCCCCCATCCATATCTTTTTCTTGTCTCGGCTCATGGTGACTTAACTACACCCCGGCCGGACACATTCTACTCTTTTCTCCATTTTACTTTTTGATTTTTAGCTTTATTTTTGTAGTTTCTTTTCTTTTTCTTTTGTCTCTCCGCACACTACGATCGAGCATGAGGACATGGCTCGGTTTAAGTGTGGGGGAGCGATATTCCATCGTAGTTAGTTTTATTTTCGTAGTTTTTCCAAAAAAAAATCTTTAAAAACCCTAAAAATTTGAAATTTTTTCACAAAAATCAAAAAGATTTTCTTTTTGTGTGTTTTCCTCTTGTGTCATTGTGTTGTATATTTGTTTTGTGTGCGTGTTTTGCCTCCCTTTCCCTTATAGGTTGCTTTAATCACCGATAGCTTTGGAGAGCCTTCAAGACTTCCGGTAACATCTTATCCCTTTTTTCCCTCTTTGTCTCTTGTGGAGTTGGAGGAGATTGTGATGCGGTGTGCTCGGGTGGAGCTTTGTAATGCTTGAGGTTGATTTGGTTGCTCATTTGGAAGATAGGGGTGGTGTTTGTGTTATGTATGTGTTCGTTTTGTGTTGTTCTTGTTTTGTTGCTTTTGTTTCTTTTTCTTTCATTTTCGTTGAGTCTTTGTTTTGTGTTTTGTTGTGTGTCTTGTGTGTAAGTGGTTTTCGAAAACCCGGTTTAGAGGCTAGTGTGTGAGTGCTTACTTTCCCTTCCTAGTAGTGTAAATCGAGTCCTGGACTTTAGTCTAGTAGAATGACCCTAAATCAATGAATTCGTTGGTCCTTTACCTTGAGTCCACCTAGCTTACTAGGGATTTACTACGGGATTTGCATTTTTGACCATTATGACCACCCACGGTGTGAAAAGGCCTTGGTTGCCGAGTCCCGTTCCTTAGGTGACCATGTCTAGAATCGTTTGATTAGTCCAAGTTCTCCACTTTTTGTGGGTTTGAAGGGAAATCGCGACCCCCGACCCACCCATTTACCTACCTCCCACACATTTCCACACAATAAAATTGCAAATTGTTGATTCCTCTCTTTCTTGTCATACAAAGAAATGCCAAAAAGCCAAATCTTGCCAAAAAGGGCAAAGAAAAGAAAAAAAAAAAGAAAGAAAAGAATGAAGAAAAAGAAAAGGCACAAAAGCCAAAAAGAAAATAGAAAAGAAGAAAAAGAATGGCATGGCAAAACAAGGCAAAAATGCAAAAGAAAAGAGAAAATGCCAAAAGAAAATCGTCTCACAAAAAGATCTTAACCCCACAAAAATAAGCCTTTTTCCGACTTTTGCCGTGAAAAGCCTACCAAAGGACCGAGTCCCGAGGAAGGATGATAGCGGCATTAGTCGGTCTTCCCTCATTTTGCATGTTTTTCACTTTTTACTTGGACTAGTTAGGCGGTTTCGGGCATGGGACGACCCTCTTGGCTCTTCGCTAAAGGGGGCGGGGTCTCACTTACCTACAGTGTCGACTAACACCGTGGTTCATCACTTTCCATCCCGCCGATCGTCTCGTAGTACGTCCTTAGAAGGTTAGGAGGAACCTAGGTAAGTTACCAACGTTTTTGTTGCTTTATCGTCATACTATTAGGGTTTAGTCCACCTCGGTTTGTATTGCTAGCTTGGGAACGTTGTCGCTTGCCTCGAGTCCTAAACCGGTGTTTCTTTCACCGCTTGTTTGAGGGAAGCGGTATTTCTTTTCTTTTGGGTGCAACCTTTTGTGTGTTCGTTTGTGTGTTTGTTTGTTTTTGTGTCTTGTGTCCGGTTGCATCCACATTTTTGTCACAAGACCCGACTTGCCTTGCGGAGTGCACTTTTCCTCTAAGTGCACTCGCGTGAGTTGAAAGGGCGTAGGGTGCGCTAATACCCATTCGGCTAGTATAGTAGTTAGTATGTGCTTACTCGAGGGCGAGTAAGGGTTAAGTGTGGGGGAGTTGATTAGTGTAGTTTGTAGTGCCTATTTCGTAGTATTTTGGTCCCATTTTCCTTGTGGATTCGCTCCTTGGGAGCGGTTTAGGGGCTTCTTATGCTTCCTTTAGTTCGTTTCAGGTTCCCGAGACCGATTTGGAAGAGTTGGAGCGATTCCGACTCTATACATACACATTTTGGAGCCAACGGAGTAAAGGAACGATGACTCGATGCTTCGGAATCAACCCCGAGACCTTGAGACCCAATCCCGAGCCTCCGAGACCCGATCCCGAGTCCCGAGAATCGATGAGAAGCTCATGTGAAGCAAGGAGGAACCAAAAGGGTTATATTGGAGGCCTACAAGACTCATCCCCGACGGGTATGCACCTCATCCCGTCGGGGATGAAGTGCACTTTTGAGGGTGCTACTGCAAGGCCGTCCCGGTCGGGATGACCCGTCCCGGTCGGGACCACCCAGTTCCAGCCCGCATTTCTTTCTTTCTTCTCCCTTCCATTTGTAACCCTATAAATACTTCGTTCCCTCTTGTATTGTTTATGGATCTTACATTAGTTTAGCCTCTCTTAAGCCTCTCTACAAGTTATAAACCCTAGATTTAGTTCCTCACATTAGTTTTGAATCTCTCTTTAATTCTTAGTTAATCTTAGTTAATTAGTTCTTGTATTAAGAAGATACTTGAAGATTTCTCCAAGATTGACAACCTTGGGATTATTTGGGTTTCTCTTTTTATGCAAGATATCATCTTTTCATCATCCTATTGTTGGTATAACTTTCCTTTCTCTTGTTTATTGTTATTGAATCAAGCTTGAATCTTTACTTAGTGTTTATTGTTATTGATTGTTATTGTTCTTGATGATGAATGTTAGGGTTATGATGTTGTGTTCTCTTCTTATTGTTGTTAGTTTTTCTTTGATTATGAGTGATTAGATTACTTGTGGGTTAGTAGGGGGATTACGGGTAGATTATGGGTGACTAGGGTTTGATTAAGGGTAAAGGGTAAATTCTTATTGTTAGTCACATTCTTGGCACACCATGTGTTTGTTGAAATGCTTGTTTGAGTTGTAGTGGCCATGCTTCTCATGCTAGTTTTCTTCTACTCATTGTTTGTCTAGTATGTGGACACCCTTGACCACCCAAGTCACCCTACTACACTTATGAACCCGACCTAACCCACCTCTTTTCCATATTTGATTCACCTTATTAGTTAGACTCATTCTCTTAGTTTGTTAGTTGGCTTGGGTTTAGTTAATCTTTTGTAGTCTTGTTTTAGCTTAGTTCATTGTTAGTCTAGTTCTTACCTCTCATCCACCATAGTTTTACATTTATTGCTTATTTGTGTTTGTTTGGTAGCGTAGTCTCGTTCTAGGCCGACATTGTCTAAACATTGCGACACCGTCTCCGTGGACACGACCCGACTTACCCTAACTACAGTTAGGTGCTAGCCGGTTACTATTTGGCGGTGGGATCCACGACAAATCCCACCATCAATCACAGTTGTTCGCCCTGCCTATAACACGTTGTAAATTGGATGTGTCGCTTAACACAACGAACTGTTCTCCCGGCAAATGTATGGCCAAACGTGTAACTGAGGGGTTTCGCTGGTGGATGTCGAAACCATACAATCTCCAAGAGGCTTCACATGCCGAGAGGTAATGACAATCTAGGTAGGCGCTTACCTCGTCGTCTTGGTCGTTTTTCAATGTAAAAGTTGCTTTGTTCGGACCTTTCAAAATGTATTTGAAGAGATACTTTATAGCTCGTGCTGTATTACACCATTCAACGTTTATATGGGCGTTGAACATTAAGAACAAGCCGGGGTTGTACGGAACTATGTGTCTGTTGTCCATCAGATGCTCCCCTTTTCGAATGTGCCTGCAGATAACGAAATTAATTGCAATAAGAAAATGATCATATGTGACCTCAATAAAGGTGCTAATTGATCCTTAAAGAATGTGCACCCAATTCGCCCAGTACCTGTTATTCTCACGTCGTCTATATACCGGATAACCATTATGATCAATGGTCATATGGCTGTTGAAGTTCTTCGGATACTCTTTAGTACAAACGTTGTTTACCATGCAAGGGCACCTGGGGTTTGCGTCCCCACAAGGTCCGTGAACCATGAACTGAGAGACAGAATTGTGTAGTTCCCCTTCTGCCAGACTATCAGGGATCTCTGCGTGGATTATGCTCTCTATATAATCTGGAGACAGTCGAGCGTCTGCCGGGTTTAACCACAGGAGAATGTGAGCATGTGGGAGACCTCGTTTATGGAATTCTATCGTATGTACGTCTGCAAAAAGGAATCGAACATAACAATTAAGTGGAAGATGACGAAAATAGGGAAGAAGTACGCAGAACCCGTAATAAGACTTAGCTATGTGACATACCCGCGACAACTTCACCGAAATATTTCTCCTTTTTTAAGCAATCCATTAGCTGCTCAAGCTTCAGCTTGAATACTCTCGTCATGATGTTTGGTCTGTCCTCTGGTTTCTGGTCTCCTGTGTGCTGGAGCATTTGTTCCACCTCAGGCCACTTTGGATTAGCCGTGAAGGTAATGAAAAGGTGTGGGTTGCCATGGAACCTACACACCGCGCATGGAGTCTTGGTAGTTTGTTTGCATATACCTCGGTCCACCCGTGAAAGACGATGGGAGGAAGATCCGCTTTCCAACTTGCGCGCCTCTATAATCCCCTTTATCAACAGCATCACAAATGTTATTCAGTATTTCACACCTTATAGACGACTGATTCCTTTTGATGTATCCCAATCTCTCAGACTCTACTGCGCAGTAGCAATCAACTATGAACTGTTGTAGAAGTTTACCACCTCGTAGTAGTGCCTAGCCGTCAGACTTCCTTTGTTGCAAGCGATAAACATAATATTCTCTCATAGTTACACACCCCCTCTTTCTATTATTTGATGTTCCTTCACCGTAATGGTAAGGTATATCAGTGTAGTAACTATCTTCCCCGTAAGGTAAAAGTATGGGATATTGTAGAGCCAGGTACGACGGGTGCAACTCACTTATCCTCTTCAGGCCGTCACTTTTATGCTCTATGACTATATCTCTTCCACGACCACTGTCGTCTGATGTAGCACCTATTATTAATGCAGCTATTTCGGATGACGTCGATTTGTTATATACCTTGGGCTTATTCTCTCTCGTCCCAATTAACTTTATTGATAAATCGATGCTCGCGTCATCCTTAATCTTCTCTTGTGCTGTACGGAACATGTGTGCTAAGGGATTTACGTCGTCAAGCATCTGTTTTAACCCGGAAAGAATCTCGGCGTCTAGCTCAGGGCTACCCTCTTGCTGCCGAACTAATTTTGCTCTTAATTTTATTTCAGAGGAGCTGTCATGGACATACAGTTGCAGAAATGACGGTGCCTTACCTGAAGTAGGAAGAAGCGACCCAGCCCGGTGGACAACCTGGCCACTTATTCTGAAAGTGTAGCGGCCCGGTAGCTTGTTGATTGATGTATCAATGTTGGACGCCATCGAAGTGAACTGAAAACAGGAGTTGTACATACGAATGAACTGTCGGAATTGACCCCCCTTCCCTCGCTGTGATGTATCCAACAACGTCTTCAACATCTCTGGTGGTTCAGATAGTACGGGCAATATGATTTTCCCGTCGCTGCAACACAAGTTGAAATTCGTACGCGTCTTGGTGCTCGTCCTCTTGATCCTTTCCTCGTACCACATAATCGCTCCACATCGTGTACATGTATAATCCGCATTACTTAAAGCACGATATTTGAACACATCAGACAACTTTGCTCCTGTTAAAGACGACAAATATTCACTCAGAAGTCAGTTCAGACACATTAATAATTAATAATTATAATAATAATAATATCATTATTGTTAAGACTTAATATGTATAATATCACTCCGTAATAATTATATATATATATATATATATATATATATATATATATATATATATATATATATATATATATATATATATATATATATATATATATATATCATAAACATGAAACTTAACGATAAACAATAAATGAGAGAAAAGATGAGAGTTGTATCAAAGGAGATGATTTTAAGGAACTTGAATGAAGAAGAAAAGATTAAATTATAAAACTTAATTAAAAGAATAATTAAAACTAAATTAAAAGAAGATTAAGAATAAAATAAGGAAGAAGAGTTATTGCCTTCTACGGAGGACTCTGCTCCACTACTGCTACTCCCTAATTCTCTCTCATCTAACCTACTGAGCTGCTACTTTGCTCTCTACCCGTTTTCTGCTACTTTGAGATTATTAATGTTATTTATTATTTAATGTTAATAATATTAATCATTAATAATAATAATTATCATTAAATATTATTAGTATTTATATTAGTTATTAGTATTCTTAATTACTATTATTATTATTTATTATTTATGTCTATTATTAGTTATTTCAATTATTCATTACTTTTATTATTTGTATTAATTATTACTTTTATTATTTGTCTTATTATTTATCAATTTTTTTATCAAAAGTAATAATAACATGAGTAATCTGGAATTATTAAGAATTTGTTAATATTATATATATTTCCTAATCATCACCTATATTGACTATAGCTTTACTATCTCAATATAATCTTATACATTTATGATTTGGAAACCAATTTTTAATAAATCAATATAATCTCCTATAAATAGTATGATAGCATATAATTTTTACTAAGATTATATTGAGGATATTTTTATTGTCATTGTAATAATTTCCATTTGTGCATTTCTACGCTATTTAATATCGTTTTCTTGTATTTCTTTTGGTCTTAACTCTTAACCCGCTTCTTTTTACCCGAAAAAAAGTGAACTTTTATTTGTATACTCGGTAATAGAGTTTCATCGACTTGTTAAAATTTCTTGATGTGGTATAATTTAATTCAATTTATAATCTTAAGGGTTTTTAATTTTTTCTTTTTTTATGGTGGAAGAGTACTTAATTATTTAAGTATAATTTAAGTATGAGTTTTTAATTATTCATTAGTTAGTTCTATTATTAGTTATTTCAGTTATTTATTACTTTTATTATTTACTACTTTTATTACTTTTCTTATTATTTATCAACAACAATAATAATGTTTAGTATTATAATAACAATAGTAATAATAATAATAATAACTGAACTGACGGTTAAGATTCAACCGGTAGGGTCAAGGGCATAATCGTCTCAGTAATCAACGCCTCTGGTTGATTATTATTATTACCACCGTAATGATCATAATTATCATCATAATTATCTACATCAAAATTGTTGAAGTGTCGATCATCGGTCGATAGGTGATTAAGTGGAAAAGGGAAATTGTTGACTTGTTGTTAGATAAAGAAGAAGATGAGGTTGTATTAAAATATTGAGTAAGTTTCCATGATATGATATAAGAGAGAATACAGGTAGATGATGACGATGTGTAGGATAAAAAAAAAAGGATTATACGATGATAAAACTTTACATTAAAGCTCAAAAAGACAGCAAAACTCTAAATCTTTATGATAAAACTCAAAATCTTAAAACTAAAACCAGTTGTACCTAGATCTATGTACAACTGGTTGTATAATCCTCTAATTGGTGTAGGATGTGTGCTTTTTAATTCGGTGAAGAGGATAATTTTTATATTAGTGCGTTTTGGTTGGGGTTGAAAAAGATGGCTTATTATTTTATTTCATCTTCACAAGTCTTGTACTCCGTATTAGAATTTTATTAGACGCCTTATGTAGAAGTGATTACCAATTTAGTAACCGTATCCTATGGAAACTTATCCGCTCTCATATTAAAACTTATTCTGAGACCGTTTTATAAGAGTCTTCTTGGATACTTTTAGATAAGATAGAAGCCATGCATGACAGCTGATTTTTATTTTTTATATTTTGATTTATAGCCTTACGAGTATATTAATTATTTAAGTATGATTTAAGTAAGAGTTAATAATTATTTTCTATTATTAGTTATTTCAATTATTTATTTCTTTTATTATTTTTATTATTTACTCCGTATTATTTGTATTATTTTTCTTATTATTTATCAACAATAGTAATAATATTTAGTATTATTACAATAGTAACAATTATTGTTAATCATTATCATTATTATCATTATTATATATTTTTTATTTTCTTTCAGTTCAGGGCTTTATGGTAGAAGATGCATTATACTAACTCCTACAATTACACTAAGAGGGGTTTTCATAAAAGGAATTGAATGAGAACTAAATATTAACTCATGTTATTTGATTTGTGAAACTTTAGAGGTAAACCTTTGTGTTCGTGATTCACTCATTCACCTTCCTAATCATGAATCGATTTTCTCTCAACCCATACTCCTATCCTAATTCATCTTTAAAATCTACCATGTATATTCCTTGCTTAACATACCTGTTGGAGTGGTTGTTGAGCCCTTCTTTTGCCGGGCCCTATTTGTAACCGCTTATCCTCGACAAATGTTGTCTCTTGCGCACGATGGGTCACGTATTGTAGACTCGCCTGGGCAGAGACTCAGTCAGTCAAAAGGAATCATTAACAACACACCTTAATAAGTGAGCACGAACAGGAAACGTGCACAACCGATGAACTTAAATCAACTGAAGTACTTACCTGATATCATAATTGGAGCAACATTATGTGCCTCTGTCGTTGAATGTTGTGGGATATCCATGACTGCGTCATCGGGCAACTGAGGTTGCAACTTTCTTTTTTTAGTCGCTCTATGACACACCGATTCCGGAAGTTGATGGGATGACAGGACTGGAAAAGAGCACAACGAAACTCAAAATAGTTAGTCAATAGAGAGGAAAATATAGACTAATTGTGTAACGCACCGATTATTCAAACCTGGAAATGAACTACTCGCCCCTTCAGTGAGCGGTTGCTGATCATCGACACTACGCGCTTGTATGGTCGCACGGGCTTGTGTTCTGGGTCTCTTCTTGTTGCTCTTATCGGAAGTCATTACTACTAATGGAGTAATTGAATTATTGTTTGCACTATTCAAACATGTGGATGCCCCAATGTATTTATATAAAGATTGATGAAGAGAATACTCTCATTAATAGAAAAACATAATTGTAGGAGGATTAGGAAACAATCAATATTCCTTTTTTTAAAAATATTTTATTATGGTAATGCCAATGTTGATTATTATTGCTTGTTACTATAGTGCCGTAAAAATAGGTAATATTACAAACATATAAACAATGTTTCGTAAACATATAAAAATATGGTAAACAATATTTATTATGTTTATTTATCATTACGGTAAACATAAATATGGTCAACATTACGAAACAATGTTTATTACCTATGAATGAAAAGTTGTGTTTATTTATGTTTATTATGGTAAACAATGTTTATTTTATAGCTCCGTATTATGGTAATATTTTATTATAAAAATATTATACCTATGTTTTGGTAAACACGACTCATTGAGTTCGTTCCATAATTATTATCATCATCATCATCATCATCATTATTATTATTATTATTATTATTATTATTATTATAATCACTCGTAATATTTGCTAGGAAATCTCAATGATCACTTATTGAATTATGTACAGGAATCAATTTACGCATAATATTTGCTACCTCAAAAGAAATTATACTACCCACACGTTGCTTCTTGTTTTTTTGATATTTTTGACATCCTTGAGAGATGAGTATTTCTTTTTGCTACTATTTCGATGCAAATTCAATGAATTCTTGAGATTGTTACTCGCTTGGTTCCCCATTTTAATCAACGAAGGCTGTACAACCATGTGTTAACAAAAAAATACTTTAAAAAAAATCAATTTTTCCCAAAGAACTCAACTTCATACCAAAAAAACTGTGAGAAATAATTGAATACGTCTACTAAGAGATGATTTTTTTATTAAAAAATCAACCAAGGCTCTACAACCATGTCTTCAGGAAAAAAATCAAATTTTTTCACAAAGATATCAACTTTTTGTCCTACGACATCTACAACTTGTATATCGAAATTGAACAGATACAATACTATAAAATTTGGGTGAAAAAAACAATGATTTAAATCATGTCACAAAGATTTCAACTTTATACTAATTCAATGATAAATAATTGAAAAAAACAATGATTTCATTAAATTGATAACAGAAAAGAACAATGATTTAAGGGAAAACGAAGGGATTCCCGCAAAATAATTAGCGACTACTTTAACCACAACCCAATTGAGAAAACAGCCATTAGAGTCTTAGAGATATTGAAGTGGAGAGCAATGGAGGAAAGAGGGAGGAAATTAATCCTATTTTTAATTTGATTAAATTGATTAATATTAGTAGCGGTGTATAGTGTACTATGGAGAATTGAACATTTGATCTTTGGTGTATGAATGAATTTATTAAATTGAAATAAATTGAATTGGTCAGTAGATAATGTAAGTTGGCAAAATAATAATTGCAAGGAATAAAGTCGTTCAGATATATCTCGTTAATAAATATAGATAGGTGATGGGAACTAAAAAAAACTAAACACAATAGTAGAAGTAGCATCATTAGCTAAAGAATATGACAATCGTATATAATTTGAAAAGTAGACTATATGACGGATTTTCTCGATATCCGAAACTCCATAGACAACAATGTATCTTGACTAGTACTAATCTTGTTTGATTTTAAATTTTGATGACTTTGTCTTCTTGGTACTAATTGTAGCTATGGTCACATCTGTATTATCATCCGAGGAGGTGCTGTCATCATCTGTTTCTTGTAAAATCGTAAGAGTCCTCTTCCTTAAAGTTGGTGGTGATGTTGTGTTAGTGTCCACCTGCAGATATAGATTCATAATCACACAAATCAGCATCTTAGGATAATGAATACATAATCAGCAACTAATCTGATTCGGAATGATCTTCTCCTTTGTTTAATATATGTGAGGTATATTTTAATCAAAGGGGAACATCATTCTGAATCGGAGGTAGTACTTCATTATGTCATATTACGCTTCGTACCTCCTGTGGCTCATAATTGAATATATTGGCAACGGTAAAGGTCTGCCTGTACTGGACGATATGGTTATATTCTGTGACCTTCACCTTGAACACGAACTGTTTTTTTTTCAGAGGTATTACGGAGCAACTTCGGCACTTTATCAGCGACGGCGTCGTCAGGTGCATCCTATATATTTAAGGTACAAATTAAATCATCAAGCTCAGTGGTCTACACTGAAAATTTGATTACTGTAACGAAAACATAATTTATTTACTACCTCATTCGCGTGAGCATCATACAACGTGCTTGCATCTTGTTCGAGCAACCTTTTCGCCTCGTCGTTAAAGATTACAAATACAGCTGACCCCATAACATCCTTAACTAGTAATTCCACTCGATACCTACAAATAGTGAAAATTGAAAATATTGGTTACATTAGAACTATTAATGCCAAAGTCACAATTAAAAATTGAATCAACCGTAAGAAACAATAACAAATTGTCTTACAAAAGTTTGGCATTATCGAGCACTTTCTCACAATGATGGCAGTAGAATTCGTTCAATGTTAGTCTGAGTTTCTTATTACAACCAGGACATGATGGGTAGTGCCATGGTAAGTTGGCCAATACTTCGCTCACCTCCACTATGAGGTAGCATGTAAAATCCTACATAGATAATTCGTAAATTATCATAGAGATAATTGATTAACTCATTAATAATCAATCGCATTGTCAGAAAATAAGATTAATGGAACAATAACATGTGAAAGAAATTCACCTTTTGATAAGACGATTTGCAAATGCTCAATAAAGTTAAGATGTCCTTCTTATTTGCAAGTAGATCTTCCTGATCTAAGATTCCACTTTTTTGGATCTTGAATTTACCAAGGACCACATCTTCTCCTTTATCACTGGATTAAAAGTGTAATATATTAATAACCCAATTGCATGTAGGCAGATGTAGGTGAACAATGAGAGCTAACATAATGCTTAATTAGTAAATATACATAATAAATTAATACCTCCAAATTGTCTTGAATTCTTCCACTTTGGGAATTTCAGCAGGATTGATATATATCTTGGTTGCGGGTGAAGTATCAACCCGGAGAGTAGCTGTGAGAGTGAAGGTTAAAAGCAATTGTGAGTTGAATGTATTATGATATGTATTATCATAGTGAGTGAAAGGTAATTTTACAAACATTATAATATTCATAGTGCATGTAATACATGCTAAATAATGCATGTTATAAATCATTATTATAACATAATGTTTTTAAATTTTTTATAGACAATAAATAGTCCGCATGATAATTTATAATCTTATCACCTATAATCGATGATAATATAGAAATTATTTAATATAAAATATGTAATGTGCATTACTATAGTCATCATGGTCATAATGTAACCGGAAATGGATAAAATATTATCATCATGGAATCTTGTTAAGTGGACGATCAGAAGAATTGTCTTACTTGGATTAACACCCTTGACCCTAGTAGAAGATACAACAATAACAAATAGTTTGCATCCGGTATCCTCAAGCTTCTTCTTCAGATCATAATATGTTTTGATACAATCATTCCGAAGTTGCACTTTCAAATATTGATTAGTGTTTCACAAATATACAAATACGGAGTATAAATAAGGGGAATATATCACATTGACAAATATTAGTAGGGGTAGGGACATACTGTTTGTCTTGAAGCTCAAGAACTATTGCTTTCTCATCCCCATGTTCATTCACAAGAATACCAATAATAACGTCTATAGAATCAAGGTTGATGTCAGACATGCTAGACGAAACACTTATTTCTTAAACGTGTTATATAAGTTAACAAATAAGTTACATAAAAAATCAAGAGATTTGAAAGTAAAATTAGGAATGGATGATAGAAAGTAGAGAGCTAGGGTACGTATTGATCGGTTACCTTTAAAAATCAACAACAAATAAATAAATCAAGATCAGAGAAGAGAGATTAGAGATAAATAATGAAGAGTAGTGTAATCATGTATATTGTAAAACAATGAATGGGTGTACGTAGACCTGTCAAACGGGTCGGGCGGTCGGGTTTCGGGTTCGGTCATTTCGGGTTCGGGTAAAATACGGGTCGGGTGTATTTCGGGTTTGAAAAATACGGGTTTTATACGGGTCGGGTTTATACGGGTTTCGGGTCGGGTTCGGGTCAAATACGGGTTATTAACGCACTTTAAAAACATTAATTTTCTTTACATGTTTTTATCATAAATACAATTTTATTCTTAATTTTCTTAATGAACTCATTTAATATAATATATTAGTGAGAATAAACATGTTTTATTTAATATATTTTTTAGTATACATTGATATTTTATTTCTATAGGAAGTACGAATATATATGACGAACTTTGACTTGATTTATTGATATTTTTTTTTTCATTATAATAATCATGTGATAAAAATATGATTTTAAAGATATATATAAATATTATTTCTTAAAATTTTGAAAATAAAAAAATATTTCTTAGTTTTTTTGAGAAACTTTAGTGTATAATCGCAATATTTTTTTAATTTATCTATTTTCGGGCGGGTAACGGGTTCGGGCGGGTTTTGACCCAATATATTCGGGTTTTTATCGGGCGGGTCACTTTCGGGTTTTGGTCATTTTCGGGCGGGTTTTTTCGGGTTTTTTTTCGGGCGGTTTCGGGTCGGGTTTTCGGGTCGGGTCAGTTTTTGACAGGTCTAGGTGTACGTTATCATTATTGTTACTATACCAATCATGTGGAATATTGGGCATCAATGACTTTTAAATCGTACGTGTCCATGCCTGATAGAACTGCATCATTTAGACGACGGTATTCCAATTGGTGGAAGTGTACGAAGTCAAATTTGTGCATCAGAATATTTGGTAGGTCCTTCTTTATTGGTTTCACATTAGTTCCATAAATAAAATTCAACAACTTCTTACTATCGCTTACAACGCGATAATTATGTTTGTTCGGCTCTACTTTAAAGCCCTCGATGAAAAGTATAGAGCCTTCTACAATTTTTGATCGGTAGATTCTTTATAATGCGCTCGCTATGGTAGCATGTACATAATCCCCCTAAATTGAAAGTGTACATATTGTTAATTACTCAAGAGTATATATAAAATTGAGTATATTGAATATGAGGAGAGATAAGGTAAAAGTACATCTTCGTCGATGAGAACCATGTCCACGCATATGAGACTGTTATTATTTTGGAAGTTAAGAACTTCCCAGAGTCTTGACACACGGACCTTGATTTTCCAGTACGTTTTGGATGAATCTAATTCCTTCAGTAATGAATACGACCTGTGAAAAAAATAAAGAAGAAATAATTATATTCCTATTAAGAAATACTCTATGCTTACCAACTAATTCTAAAACATGCACGCATGCAAACATTAGTATCTATTAAACTACTAATTGAAAACAAAGTTCAATGACATTAAAAAATACTACTACTATTTACGAGAAATATATGAGATTATTACGGTAGTGATGGTGCCATTATTGATTGTTAACACTTCGATGGAGGAGTATATTCAATTGAACCATCTCATTAACCTTATATAGTTACATCAATAGGTCACACTTTCATTTTCTTAAATCAATAAAATATTTTCCTTTTATGTATGTTAGCAATTAGATTGGAAAAAATATATTCTTTTATTGCTTATGTTAGCCAATAGTTCAGAATTTCCTTTAATTAAATAAAAAAAATATACTCAAAAAAATATGAATCAATGTATATAAAGGAAGGTGTAAATTGTGTACGTCTTACACCAAAATTGTTTAAAAAATTATTGTGTAAATTTTAGGACTATTACCTAAAATTTAGGACTAACAATAGAAGATATGACATCCCCACCAAAATTGTTTTAAAAATTAAATTAATAATATCATTTAATTTTTTTTATTAATGATATTTTCTTAAATTGAATTTGATGCGACAGACCAATCATATCGCTCGAAAATTTTCATTAACAATATTTTCCTAAATTGAGCTGTGATACAACGGACAAATCATATCACTCGAAAAATTCTGACCAATCAGATCGCTCGAAATCTTCCTCCTTTATATATATATATAAATAAATAAATAAATATATATATATATATATATATATATTGATTAGATACCCAGTTTCGAAAATGGACTTTTTTTTTCCCTAAGTTTAGGTCCACGTCTCGGGGTTAGATGTTGGCAAGTCTCATATATATAGACCTATCAAACGGATCGGGTGGGTAAGATCAGAATATAGGTCGGATCAAATACGGATCAGGTTAGATTTAGGAATATTTTTGAGAGTAATTTGCGAAACACTACCTAACATTTACCCCTATTTGCAAAGAACTACCTAACATTTTTTTTTGCGAAACACTGCCTAAACTTCAATGAGTTTTGCGAAACACTACCAAGTGACGGTTTTCGTTAAACTTTCCTCATAGTGGGCCATGTTTGATGATATTTTCCTCCATATTTTCCTTCCCTTTTTCCCTCCATTAAAAAAAGATGGATAAAAAAAAAAGGGAAGATAAAAGAAAATCGTAGGAAGTATAAAAGTTTAATAATACAGACAAATGGAAAGATTTTGTTAAACAATTAATAAAAAAATAAATAATAACGGCAAATGATTCTTTTTGACGAAATAATTAATATTTTAATAAAAATAAAATTTAATAAACTAATTAATACGGGGTAATATGCTATTTATATAAAGACAAATGATTTTTTTGATGGAATTAATTGATATTTTAATAAACAATTTATTTAATTTCGTATTAATTAAATTAATAATTAAGCAGTCAGTAGCGCAAGTGCCCGTCCCCAATGACGCGTCAACGGTGAAACAAAATAAGGAGGGGAAAGAGAAGGAGGGCTCAGAAGGCAGAAGAGGATAACACTGACAGTGGAGACGTCGTTGTAGGTGATTTCGTTAAGGTGACTAACATAATAACGGATCTCCGTGAGAGCGGAGTTCTGTGTGAGGGGTTGGTGGAGGGACTTGACGTGGGTGTTCCTGACCGGGAGGTCCATGAACCGTGGGTCGATGACCCTGATGAGGACGAGGACGAGGGAGTCTTCGGAGGTGGGTATGTGTCACCGAGCCTTTGTGATGATGGCCTTAACGATGACGATGACTACGACGACGAGATCTTACCACCGTTGTCGTGGTAGCTTTGCGACAAGCAGGTTGGGAAACCGATGATGCGCGATAGGCGGTGGCTGAGGCAGACATCTCAGGTGAAGTAGCAAACGAAGTAGCTCCCGAGACGAAACAAAGCTCGCCAGCTGCTGTAGGGAATGTTGCTGGTGCCGAGACGACTGAAAAACCGGTCACCGCAAACATACTGATAAGCTAATCATACACCTATAAAAGATAACCAACTTAGATCTAACTAAAAATATAATCCACAGGGAGAGAAATATATTCTACTTGCAATTTAAGTCTACCTAAGTAACAAATTGGGGGGGTTTATGTGTTTGACTAATCTAAAAGTAGTGAGGGGAAGAGAAATTAAAGAGAAGAATAACTAAAACGAATAAGATGAATAAAGACGAATAGATATTGAGAGAAAACAAGGATTTTCGGTTCACTGTGGGTTTCCTATGGTCACGGTCTAGGTCACAGGTTTATCGCAAATATTGGTCTAAAAGGTAGTGAAAATGTTTGTCTGGTCTATTATTCACCCTAACATGCGTCTAAAGGCTCCAGGTCTTATTAGAGCACAGTAATGTGTTGTAGCTGGTCTAACTTTACCAGGTTTCCGATCTTAAGTTCAAGTTTACCAAATTCAATTAATCAATCATGCGCATTAACTGGCTAATCGCGATTATATGCTACAATTAGCAATTCAAATTTAATATCGTTGACAGATCTATAAACTATTTAGCGACCATATTCAATTCACAGATAACCTAAAGCCTAGCATGGAAAATTAGCTACTGATGTAAAATTTAAATGATGGTAGCTAGAATAATAGATTAAAGATAAAGAGAAAGGAGAATTAAATTACCAAGTTCAAGAAAAGGAGTAAACAGAAATTCGAGATCTAAGAAAGAATTAATGTAAACCGTGTTTGTAGTCTATGAGAATAAAATCTTAAGATTTGAAGAGTAAAAAGTAGAAAAAGAGAAGAGAGGAAGAGAAGAAGAAGGGAAGAAGAAGAAGATGGAAGGAGGAGGAAGAGGGGAGAAGAGAAGAGAAGAAAGAAGAGTCACCTCCAAACTAATCTAATGGTTTTCTTAAATACAAATAGTAATAGTGTAATCCCCTAGAAAATCTAAAGCAATACATTGGCAGAAACACTGTAGAGTTGAGATTAAAACACACTTACAAACTATATCTTATTAAAAGAAATGGTAAGTCAATACAAAGACTTCTTTTTACAAAAGGGCTAAAAGGAAATTCTCTAAACAGGTTTATACAAATCCATAAATCGTGAATGAATAAAGAGTAGGATCCACGCTACTCGCTAGCTCACACCCAAAACTCAGCAAGAAATACCTGTCATATTATAAACATAACAGTCACGTCAGTGGGGAGTAACTCGGACGTTCTCCCAGCCATATTATATCATATGGAAAATAATTGTATTATTATATCCAAAATATTTAAAATGGAAAAACATTAAAACGATATAATCAAAATAAGTTTTCAGAGAAACTTAAAGCACTTGTGAACCTGCAAGTCAAAAATCAATCGACAATAATAATATTCAAAAATGGCGTTATGGAAATTTGATTAGTGTGCACAAGGCTAGACTTTCACTAGGGATATATTAAAAATTAGCTTCGAGAACTTCAGTCTTAACACATATCAGACTTCAGTCTCTAATCTAGGCAACTCAACCATAATAGGACGACGACTTATCAATGCGAGGTCCTAACTTAAGTAATATACACCCCTCCTGGACACCAAATGCATCCAGTTCAATTGACGGCGACTAACACGATGCGATATCTAGCTTAAGGGCACAATGCACATATACTCCTGGACACCAAATGTATCCAGTTCAACAACCAATGCATCTCAAATGGATACACCAGCCTTATAGTTGATGGCAAAACAGTACATCCTAGACTGTATTACTCTAACCACACACTTGTCTTTATTCCATAACTCCAAAACGGCCATTATCAATATTCAAAAATAACGTTTTATATAAAAGGAAAACTTTCAATAAATAAAAACTTACTAATTTTAGAAACTTACTTAAAATAGAAATAGTCTTATAGAAAATACGTAAGTTATTAAAATAAGTTAAATGTATTAAAAATTGCGTTTCTAATGAAATTAACATTTTATTATTATCGTCGTTATCGTAACTTTAATATATTTCTAAATTCGTTACTAAAACTATAAATCAAATAGAATAAGTCAAAGTATAGTATTTTATAAATAATTAGGAAAAATCGAGTTAAAACGATAAATTTTAGAAAATAAATGTCTTAAGAAAAATGTTATCAAAGTTAAATTGAGTCATGTAGTTTTTTTTTTAATTATTTTTTTAAAAAAAATGAAATGAGATTGACAAAGGTTTCAAATTATTTCTAACAAATACTCCCTTCGAGTTTCTATTATTGTCCCAAAAATTTTTTGGGTGAAAAATAAGGAATGTGAAATGAGTGGCTCAGAAAAGAAGGAGTAAGAGAGAAAAATGGGAGAGTAATTGTGAACCATACCTTGATGGCTCAAAAAGAAAAGTGGGACAAAAATCAAACTCAGTCCAAAAAGGAAAGTGAGACAATAATAGGAACTCAGAGGGAGTAGCTTCTATTAATAAATAATACGGATTTTACTAAAAATAGTCAATCGGAAACAAATAAGAAATTATTAGTGAAAATAGCTAGTCTCGACTAAAAAGTATTTCAAACAAAACGACTATCTTCTAGTTTATTAGTGTAAATCGTAAAACGAAAATTAATTTACTAAATGAGTATATAAATCTCGATTATTATATTTAAAGTACTATTTGAGTTAAAATTATAAATTAACAAAATATGACGAAAATATGAAATCGATATTATTTAGTTACTAATGTCACGATAACCAACAAAATATTATAACGATCATTAATAATAAAATTACTAACGATTTATAAAACGATATCGAAAGTTGTAAAATATATATAAGGCATACGATTTAAAACTAAACCTTTAGCAAATAATACATAGCTAAAAAAATAGAAAATCGAAGGTAAAGTATTTAGTACATACTACTACTCAAACATACGATATAAAATCGAGTAACGTCCTAAAGTTACCTTAGGTCGACGGCGAATCGATCACGTACTTGTCCTCCATCTATTTGTCCAAGCTTCGATCCTTCTGACCCTTGTTCCACCAAAAGCTTGAGGCTCTAACGGGCTCCAAAATACGTAGACACGAAAACAAAGGAGTTGGAATAAGAGAAAGTTGGAAAAACTAGAGTTGAGAAAGAAAACGTAGCAGAAATCACGAACAAGTCAAGAAGAACAACGGTATAGGTTGGTAGAATCGAGTAACGACATCGACATTAATAGAAATCAGAATATGAAGAACGAAGAAGGACGACGAGAAGAAGAGGGTTAAGGAGAATAAAAGCGAGGGAGAGAGAAGGGGCACGAACAGATCAATGAAAATGAGGACAATAGTGAAAAACCGCAACAATAGAAATGTATAGTAGCAGTACCGACAATGGGAGTAGCACAACGGGATAGAACGACAACAGTACACACGACACCAGTCGAAGCAGCAAATAGGAAACCGAAATTGAAGTGAAGAAAGAGAGGAAGGGCAATAAGACACTAACAGCAGCAGGACATCAACTAAGAACCAAACTGACAAGGCAGCAGCAACACAGAAGTGGAAAGGATCGAAGGAACAAAAACAGAACATTAGTAGGATACGAAACTATAGCGAGAGGAGCACACCAGCAGTAGCTATAATAACAAAACTGAAACAGAAAAGCATCCCAACATTGACATCAAATAACAGCGGGAGACAGAAGACAACGCAACAACAGTAATGACAAACACACACGGACAGCAACAACACGAAATGAAATGGAGACCAAAAACGCAAGGACAACAACAACGATAACAATAAAACGTACACAACATCAGTACGGGCATCAAGCAGCAGCGAACGAAAGAAATTAGACGCAGAAAAAGAAGAAGATGAAGAAGAAGAAGAAGATGAAGAAGAAGAAGAAGTAACAGAGAGAAAAGAAGGGACTGATTAAGTACAACGAACAACAGTGTAACGATCATAAGACAGCAGCAGCGCAATCACAGAAAGCAGAAGAGAGTGATGAGAAAAGAACGACAAAGTCAGACCTGAACTAGATAAAAAGACGTCGATTAGTAGCAGTAACGAACAACAATATGGCAGCAGAAGCACACGAACAGAGGAGGAGGAACTGGTGAAGATAAGGACGAAGAAGGTTACGTTGATGGTGATGGCTGATAAACGAAGAAGAATGAAGAAGGTGGGGAGAGCGGCTGCTGATAGATGGCTGAAGAAGAAGGAAAAGGAAAGGGGATACATTCAGGGCCGGTCCTGACTATTTAGGGGCCCTAGGCGAAATAATAGAACGGGGCCCCTTTAAAAATAATCGTAATCGTTATTTTTATTATTTTCGTTGATATCATCCTCACACTTGCATTTGGGCCATAATTTTCATTAACTACGTTTCTAACAACAAATATTTCAATAATTTCTTGTTATTATGATTTCATTACATCTACGGCATTGCAATGCAATTCAGGCCGTCAAATGATATTGTGAGTATGATGACTCATAGATAGTGTATAAATTTAAAATCCTTGAAATTAATGACTCATAAATAATTCATTATTCGATATATTTTTTTTTAAATAGTTTTAATACGATCATTGATACTCCCTCCGATTTTTTATTATCTTCCCTATTTTCTTATTGGGCTGAAACACTCTTTCTTCCGTATTTCCATTTTAGGCCATGAATATGTGGTCTAGAATCACCCTTACATTTCTCTCTCTTCCTTCTTTTATTTTGAACCACACATTCCTACACCCTTATTTTCTTTCCCAAAACCAAAGGGGAAGATAATAAAAATCGGAGGGAGTATATTGGTATAAATAAAATGATAGCAACAAGAATCCTTAGTTTAAATTATTTTTTAAAAAATCATTACTTTAAAGTACTCCTAAATAGATAAAAATCATTACAATAAAAAGAAACCGAAATGATAAAGACCCATTAAATAAGGAAAAATAAAGAGTCTTAAAAAAACTAAGATAATTGATTGGGGCCTTATTAAATAAGGAAAAGTAAAGAGTAATAAGAAAAATGATAGCAACAAGAATCCTTAATTTAGAATTCCAAAAAAATTACTCTGTAGTTACTTTAAATCATACTACTTTTTTATACGGCCAAAAAATTATCACGATAAAAACCCACTAAGATGATAAAAACCCACTAAGATGATAAAGACCCATGATAGAAAAGATTCATAAAAAAAAAGAAACTAAGTAAGGTAATTGCATTAAATAAGAAAAGACAAGAGTCATAAAAAGAATTACTCCATAAGTAAAAAAATTGATTGGGGCCCCATTAAATAAGGAAAAATAAAGAGTAATAACAAAAAACTACAGAACGCTTGGGGCAAGGCTCGAACCAGGGACATCACCGCCCTATTGGACTTTAGATATGTTGGTTAACCCCACCAAAGCAAATTGACTACTACTTTAAAAGCTAAATTGTTATTATAGTTGTATCAATCAGACTTTTCCCTCTCTTTGGGCCCCTTCCAAGTATGGGCCCTGGGCCGCCGCCCCACCAAACAGGGCTCAGGGCCGGCCCTGGATACATTGAATGTGAAAAAAAAGAACCAAGAGTTGTGAAGCGGTGGAAACAAATGAAAAGGCGGAGGGGGATGGATAAAAAAGGATGACAGGGGAACGTTAAAACAAAAATGGGAAAATGGGTTGAATTAGCTTATATTAAAATGGTGTCAGAAATACGGGTTAATTAAATGGATTGGATAGAAGATGAATTCCAAAACAATAAGTTGACTGACCCATAAAATCGAATTAAAATCGAGTCAATAAAATTAATAAATAACCGGGCCGTCTAATAAAATGAGTAAAATAACGTTTCTCGAGATATAAATAATTATTCGAGATGAAAATGAAGTTTATAGAAATAAATAATTAGACGATGAAATAGTATTTCCCATAAATAATAAATCTTCGATAAAGTGAATTAAATTTATTTCTCGAGAAAAGGTAATAGATGTTTTGACAAAATTTTAATAAATGACCTTCGAGCCGAAAATATAAATTCGAGCTTAAATATAAATAAATAAAAAGAATTTGGAATTTAAATCGCCGAAATAGACTTTCGATAAAAATTAAATTAAGGGAAAAGTCCCATGGTACCCTCGAACTATGTCACATTACACATGGTACCCCTGCTTTTAAGTTTCTTTCCATTGTAACCTTGAGTTTTATAGTTTAGTTCTCGATTTGACTTTTCCCAAATTTCTGTCATAACGTCGTTAAGTTATGACCAAAATTAATTACATTATTCAACAACTATTTTTCTTCAAAAGGAGAGGAGTTCCCATGATACCCCTAAGTTTTGATAGTTGTTCTCATGGTATCCTTAAGTTTTCATAGTTGTTCCCTTGGTACCCTTAAATTTTTCACAGTTGTTCCCATGGTACCCCTGAAAGGAAAGCAACAAATATGGGAAATTTGGGAGTGATGACAGAATTTAACGGCGTCATAACCAAAATTTGGGTAAGGGCAAATCGGGAACTAAACTATAAAATTCAAGGTTACCATGTGAACAAACTTAAAAACAGGGGTACCATGTGTAATGTGACATAGTTCGAGGGTACCATGGGAAATTTCCGTTAAATTAAATTTATAAAATAAATCGAAATAGAAATAAAAATATGTTTTAAATATAAGAAGAGTTTCCGAGACAAACATAAATTTAGGAGTTTGAAACGATTAAATGACAAATTCATTTTATAATAATTTTAAGAATTACGAGTTAAATCATAAACAAAATAAAAATACGAACATAACTTTAAATTAATTTAATTTATAAAATCAGGGGTGTTACAAATAGTCCTCCTAAGCCATAACCCTAAGACTTAATTAGGAAATCTCCTTATATGGTCGATTTTCGTCCATTGTCACTCATGGTCGATCGACTAAAGAAACAATGGATGACTGTTTCTGATACTGCGAGCTCAACTTCAAACGCTTGTCATTTCTTCGTTACTTGTTCAAATCACGCTTGTAATATAACGTTGGAAAGCTAAGAGAAATATATTTCCAACGCAACTTGAATAAGCTTAATTGGAGTTGTAGAACTCAAGATATTTATGTTTTGATTTGACCCATTTGAAAATGATCATTCTCTTTTCTTATTTTCGCATCTGATTTCTTCTTTAAGCACGAGTTTTCGCTAGTTTATGCGTCCACGTGTCCATGCCCTACATAAGATGCAACACAAGTACTAAGTATCAAATTTGAGGGAAAATAGTAGACAATGCTACTCGATATGCATGGAAATGCGTGCGTAAAAGACAGAATAATCATATATAAATCACACGAATCAAACCTCCCCAAACCAAACCCTTGCTTGTCCCAAGCAAGCACATGACAAAGAAAAATATGCTAATGGAACGGTATACAACTCAAAGCTAATCATGCTTCTGACTCACCTAAACCATTTTAATACATATCGATTAAAGCCAATGCACACAACCACATACAACAAGCCTAATCAATGACAACAATACTGAACCTTCAACCTTGCAAGACTCGTCTATGTCAGACTCACACGGATCGCTTATCACACAACAAGGATAATATTGTTAGTGTATATAATAGAATCGAAAAGACAAAACACTCACCTAACTGCGACCTACAAGAACATGAATGCAATCTAACATGATACCAATATCTACCAACCGTACGTACCCATTCAATCGGATCAAAACACAAGTCGAGGACTTACATATGGTATAAAGTGAGCCTAATCGGGTAAGAAGTGACAAAACGATATGAATATGTAGAGGTAAAAGCCAAGCTAGTACGACTACAATCATACATTAGAATAATTTCATCCTTACCAAAATTCAATCAAAGGAATAAGACATGGTACTAAGCGTCTTACTTTTGACACTTATTAAATCGGCTTTGCACCAATAACTATGAAAATAGAGAGATCAATTCTTTTCTCATAGCAAAAATATACTCTTCTTGTCTCACTTCATTTTTTTTCGTTCTTTTTCTTTATTGACTATCCTTTTCAATTCAATTTTTTTTCTCAATTCTCATCTTCAATTAACATGGTACCAAATCTCACCCAAAAAATATAATTCTGTCCAATTAACCAACTAGCTTGACTAGGGTAGGCAATTTATGGCATGTATTTAATAAACAGGTCAAAACGGGTCAATTTGGTTAAGTGAAGTTCATGAGAATTAGATAAAAGAAAGGGGATTACCTCTTCTACACGTGAAAAAAAACTACAAACTGAATGTATACAGGTATTAAGAGACAAATGTCATGCTTATGCATTTTGATGTTACATGTCTCATAAGGACCTCGATCGGTGAGTATGTGTACCTACGGTTGATTTTCTAGGTTGTTTGTATGTTTTCCTAAGATATAGGCGTACTTGCAGGATACCCCGGACATGGTGGGGCAGCTGGAGACTCGGGTGACCGAGCTCGAGGTGGAGATGGCCGATGCGCGGCAACTCCTGTAATCCTGGGACGACGAGATTGCCCAGCTTAAGGAGCGGTTAGCTCGGTATCAGGGTGAGACCTCAGCGCAGAGTGAGGCCAGGCCAGGGGTTGAGATGGAGGGGGATGCTGAGGCTGAGGCTGAAGGTCATGTTACGGGTACCACCGAGGATGTTGGAGGGATTTCCGAGACAGCTACTCTAGATATGTTGTCGGGGATGGATGGTAGCGAGTCTCCTACCTTTGTTTTGGAGGATCTAGGTTTGGATGATAACATCAGTGAGCTCGTAATAGCTATAGGCGCAGCTTCTAGGGGTCCTCTGTAGTTTGTGAGCTCGGCTTGTGTATGGATTTGTATATGTTGTATATTTTAAACTTTAGTGTTCGGACTGATTTGTTAGTCTTGTGTTTTGTTTTGTGAAATGTTAATCTAGATTGACAAGGTAAGGAAGATCGCGGTGCTAGAGGATTAGGAGGCGACTCAAGGAAACGTCACTAAGTGCCTGACCAAAGACAACGTTACCGATCTTAGTGCCGTCAGTTCATCTATATGCGCCAAGACTGACGAAACTCATATTGAAGGTGTGAGTGATGAGAGGAAGTATAATTGGCTGGGCTCGCCTTTGGCTAGGGTGTAACACCCCTGATTTTATAAATTAAATTAAATTAAAATTATGTTCGTATTTTTTTTTAATTTTTACGATTTAACTCGTAATTCTTAAAATTATTATAAAACAAATTTATAATTTAATCGTTTTAAATTCCTAAAATTCTATTTGTCTCGGACACCCTTTTTATATTTAAAACATATTTTTATTTCTGTTTCGATTTATTTTACCTATTTAATTTAATTCACTTTATCGGAGATTTATTATTTATTGGGAAATACTATTTCATCGTCTAATTATTTATTTCTATAAACTTCTTTTTCGTCTCGAATAATTATTTAGATCTCAAGAGACGTATATTCTACTCATTTTATTTGACGGCCCGATTATTTATTAATTTTATTAGCCTGTTTTAATTCGATTCGTGGGTCAGTCAACTTATTGTTACAAAATTCGTTTTTCTAACCTGATTCATTTAATTGAACCGATTCATTCCCCTTTTCCTTTTTATGTGTTGTCTCACTACATTTAACGTATCCCTTACTCCTCTCTGTTTTCCACCGCGTCACTCTTATTCAACCCACCTCTTAATTCCATAGTCAACCTCTTCGTTTATCCCCATCTATCAGCCTCCTTTCCTCCATTTTTTCCCCTTTTGTACGGTTAACAGTACCTCGCCACCACCATCATCGCAACCCTGCTCCTCCATCATCCATCACCGTTGCTTGATCCTCCTCGGCTCCGTTCGTAACTCCAACTCCGTCGCCCTTGTCTCGCCCGTCCTCTGTTTCGTCCCTCGACTTTCCCTATTTCTCTGCAACATTCTCGCCCTCTTGTCAAACCCAGGTTCGATCAGCCCTTCAGTCCTGTTTCTCGTCTTTCTTCTCCCTGTTTTCTCTCATTTCTGTTTTCGCTATCGGGTCGTTGTTGATACTCATTTTGATGCATTTTGTTGCGTTTTCTGCTGCTGTTTGTCGTGCATCTGCTGCTGTCCATTTCACCTCCTTCTTGTTCGGTTTTGTTTATCGTTTTGGCTACTGTTGTTTCCACATACTGCTGCTGTTGTTTTCAGGTACTGTTGTTGTTGTTTGTCTTCTTCTCTTCTTCCTTCTTCTCCTTCTTCTTATTCTTTTCTTCTTCTTCTTCTTCTTCTTCTTCTTCTTCTTCTTCTTCTTCTTCTTCTTCTTCTTCTTCTTCTTCTTCTTCTCCTCTGATCTGTTGCTTTTGTGTTGCATCTACTTTTACTGGTCGTTGTTCTCTCGTTTTCACTTTCTTTGTTCCCCTTCTTTTCTCTCTTCGTTTCAACACTGTTACCAGCCAATGTCGCTCTTGTCTACTGTTCAAATATTGGTTGTGATTCTGTTTTCGTTCCCGCCTTTATGTTCATTTGATTTGATTCCTTATCGATGCTTTTTTTTATCGATCTCAATCTATTCATTTTAATTGTTTCATCGATTTTCACTCCGCTTTTACCTGTCGTTGCGTTGCTGCTGACTTTTTGTTGCTGTTGCGGGGTGATCATCTCGTTCCCGTTGTTTGAAGTTGTTCAATGATGCTTGTTCGATGTTCGTGTCTCATATGGTTGCTGCTCTTTGTCTCCGTCAGTGAATTTATTTCATCCTTCCAATGTTTCTGTCGTGTTCCGCTGTTGCTTGCCAAATTTTGATGCTACGGTGTTCTCTCTTTCTGTATCCGTCTCGTGTCGTATTGTTCTTGTTCACCGCTTCTGCTATCTTCTTACATTCTGTTAATACTCTAATTTCTAAAGTTTATCGATTTCCTTACTCCTGCTCGTTTCGTGTCCTTCGTTTCTATTTCCTATGGTCCTGTGCTTATATCTTTTGCTATATCGTTTCGTAGTCGAGCCTTTCTACCTTCCCCGTTATCCTAGTCTTGTTTTCTGTGGCACCTCTAGTCGTTTCCAACATTCCTTAATCCCAATTCCCTGTTTCAGTTTCTATATATCTCGAATTCCGTTGGAGTCTCGGAGTTGTTTTGCAAGACAAATATCAAGAGTAAGCGGAACTTGGACAAGTGGATAGAAGGGAGTGCTTTGACGATTCATCGCAAAAGGTAACTTTAGGACGTTACTCGATTTTATATCGTATGTTTGAGTAGTAGTATGTAGTAAATATTTTAACTTCGGTTTTCTAATTTTAGCTATTTATTATTTGCTAATTATATTATTTTTAAATTGTGTACCTTATAAATATTTTTACAGTTTTCGATATCGTTTTATAAATCGTTAGTAATTTAATTATTATGATCGTTATAATATTTTGTTGGTTATCGTGACACTAGTAACTAAATATTGTCGATTTCATATTTTCCTCTTATTTCGTTAATTTATAATTTTAACTCAAAATCGTATTTTTATATTATATTATCGAGATTTGTAAACTCATTTAATAAATTAATTGCATTTTATGACTTATATTATTAAATGAGAAAATAATCGATTTTGTTTTAAATACATTTTTTAGATGAGACTATTTTCCCTAATAATTTCTCATTTGTCTACGATTGATTATTTTTAGTAAAATCAGTATTATTTATTGATAAAATCTATTTGCTAAAAATAATTTGAAAGCTTTATAAAATTCGTCGTCTCAATTAATTTTGATATCATTTTCTTAAAACATCTCTTTTCTGAAAATGTATAGTTTTAACTTGATTTCCTAATTATTTATAAAATACTATATATTGACTTATTATTTTATTTATATTTTGAGTAACGAATTTAGAAATATATTAAAGTTACGATAACGACGATAATAATAAAATGTTAATTTCGTTAGAAATGCTATTTTCATACATTTCACTTATTTTAATAACTTACGTATTTTCTATAACAATATTTCTTTTCTAAGTAAGTTACTAAAATTAGTAAGTTTTTATTTATAGAAAGTTTCCCTTTTAATACAAAATGTTTTTTTTCATATTATTTACGATGATTATTTATTTTCAATATCGATAATGGCTTGTTTTGGAGTTATGGAATAAAGACAAGTGTGGGGTTAGAGTAATATAGTCTGGGATGTACGATTTTGCCATCAGCTATAAAGTCGGTGTGCCAATTTGGGGCACATTTGGTCGTTGAACTGTGCGTAGTTTCGCCTAGAAGAGTATGCATTGTGCCCTTAAGCTAGATATCGCATCGTGTTAGTCGCCGTCGGCTGAACTGGATACATTTGGAATCCAGGAGGGATGTATACTACTTAAACCAGGATCTCGCTGCACGCAGTCCTGTTATAGTTGAGTTGTCTAGTTAGAGACTGTATTCTGTTATGAGTTAAGTCTACAGTTCTTGAAGCTAGTTTCCAATATTATCCTAGTGAAAGTCTAGCCTTGTGCACACTGATCGAATTTCCATAATGCCAGTTTTGAATATTATTATTATCGATTGATTTTGACTTGCAGGTTGGCAAGTGCTTTAAGTTTCGCTGAAAACTTATTTTTATTATATCGTTTTACTGTTTCCTCTTTTTAAATATTTTGATATAATAATACTATTATTTTCCATATGATATAATATGGCTGGGAGAACGTCCGAGTTACTCCCCACTGACGTGGCTGTTATGTTTATAACATTACAGGTATTTGCTGCTGGGTTTTGGGTGTGAGCTAGCGAGTAGCGTGGATCCTACTCTTTCTTTATTCATGTAATTTATGGATTTGTATAACTCATTTGGAGAATTTTCTTTTTAGCCCTTTTGTAAAAAGAGGTCTCTGTATTGACTTACCATTTCTTTTAATAAGATATAGTTTGTCAGTGTGTTTTAATTATCCCAATTATATATTGTTTCCGTCACTGTATTGCGTTAGAATTTCTAGGGAATTACATAGGGTGGTAGAAGATTGTGTTAGGAGGGGTCGATGGTGAAGGACCCGAACAAGCACACCCGGTTGGTAAGGGGAGGAAAAAGTTGAACTGGTAGAGCTCAACCGTTTTGTATTATGTTCTATTAGTTGATATTATGTGGCGTATTAGTACTAGTTTTTTTGTAGGGTTTTGACGTGTTGTCATTTTTCGGGGTAACCGGATTTCGGATGCTCGATGTATAGGGCATCGACAAAGGCTCGATTTAACTGATTTTTTTTATTAATTAGAAGCACACTTTTTTTCTCTTTTTGTGGTGGCTCGCAACTCGATTCTTCATTTTACCCGGAGCGCCCTTTCGGGTTTTCACTCCATCCTCGGCTGACCATTTGATTGGTTTTTTTCTTGCTCTTGTTTTGCTTTTTTTGTTTTCTTTTTTTTTTTCCGACGGCTCACAACTCGATTCTTCATCTTGCACAGAGCGCCCTTTCGGGTTTTCACTCCATCCTCGGCTCGTCATTTGTTTTACGACGGTTCGCAACTCGTTTCTTCATCTTGCCCGGGGCGCCCTTTCGGGTTTTCACCCCGTCCTCGGCTCGTCGTTTGTGCATCGTAATTGAAACCACTCATTAACCAGAGCATGGGAAAAGGTTCCGGTTTGCACGCGAATCGAGTAATCAATTTTGTCATTTTTGTTGGTTGTACCCTTGGAGATGCTGCCTACGTATCCGTGTTTAGACGGAATCAAACCATGTCCGTAGTTCATTTTTAGATGTGAGTGATTTTGCTTTAGACTCGTTATGCCAATTATTGATGCGAATTATTTTTAAACATTTTGTGTGGGGTTTCACCCTAGGTCGGAGATCAGGATGGGGTTGTTGGGATGTTTAGGGGTAGTATCGTTGGAGTTGGTCCATGTTGGTTGGGTTTGAGAATTCTTGACCGTCTTGGTCAATAAGAATTACGGCCCCCCTGTGAGTATCTTCTAGACAAGGTAGGGGCCCGCCCAGTTCGGTTTGAATTTCCCTCTAGGGTCGACGGGAAGGGGTGCTCTAATGGATTTGACTACTAGGTCTCCATCATGTATGTTTCGGGATTTGACTCGTTTGTTAAAGGCTCGCTGTATGCGTTGTTGGTAGGCTTGCACGTTGGACAGAGCATGTATTCTACGCTCATCTTGGAGTACTAGCTCATCGTAACACCTTGGTTCCATTCTTCTTCGGGAATGCCGCTTTCGGCAACTATCCTTAGTGAGGGTATTTCCTACTCTATGGGTTGCACGGCTTCGGAGCCGTAGGTTAGGTAGTAGGGTGTGGCGCTGGTGGGTGTTCGGTAGGAGGTTCGGTATCCCCATAATGCGAAAGGTATCTTGTTTGACCAATCTTGGTAGTTGTCTATCATTTTCTTAAGGATGGTGGTAATGGGATTTGTTTACTGCCTCCACGGCCCCGTTTGTGTGAGGTCTATAGGGTGAAGATTTGTGTCTTTGAATTTTGTATTTGTCTAGGAGTTTTTGGGTGTCGGCTCTGAAGTGAGCCCCCTAATCAC
Source organism: Agrostemma githago (assembly GCA_958450325.1). Classification (NCBI taxonomy): domain Eukaryota; kingdom Viridiplantae; phylum Streptophyta; class Magnoliopsida; order Caryophyllales; family Caryophyllaceae; genus Agrostemma; species Agrostemma githago. The sequence continues at coordinate 54,217,870 of OY288249.1, forward strand.
TGACAATTTCGTGAGGTATGCCGTATCGGTAGATGATGCTATTTTGTAGGAATTTAACTACTTGTTTGGAGGTTAGTATGATATAAGAGGCCGCTTCTACCCATTTGGTAAAGTAATCGACGGCCACCAGTATAAAAAAGTGTCCGCCGGTTCTAGACGGGTGTACCTTTCCTATAATGTCTATTCCCTAGGTGGAGAAGGGCCAAGGTGTTGTTATGGTGTGGAGTGGGCATGACGGTAGGGGTTGGACATTGGCAAATATTTGGCAGTTGTGACAATGGCGGACATGACGTCGGCAGTCTGCCTCTAGGGTAACCCGATAATAGCCTAGTCTCATGACGTCTCGGGCTAATAGGTGTGCACTCATGTGGGGTCCGCATTCTCCGTCATGTTCCTCTTCCATGACTTTCTCAGATTGGGTTTTGTCTATGCATCAAAGGAGTACTCTCGTGGGGTTCGTTTGTATAGTAGTCCTTGGTTTAGGACGTAATAGGCAGCTTGTATTCGTTGGGCTCTTTTGTTTTTGGTGTTTGTGTTAGGTGGGTATGATCCGCTGGTTTGAAGTCTAGGATTGCTTTGTACCAGGGTTCTTCGGGGGCGTCGTCGACTTCGAGGTTGTGGATGTAAGCGGGTTATTCACTCCTTTCTACGCAGATGGGCATAGAGAAGAGGTTGTCAGGCATGTTTATTAATGAGGCTAGCTTGGATAGGGCGTCAGTGAATTGGTTTTCCTAGCGGGGTATATGTATGAAGTTGATTTCAGTGAATTCCTGGGATATTGTTTATATTTTAATTTGGTTTGGTACGAGGCTAGGCTCTCGCTATAGACCTTCCAGGTGCCCATGGCTTGGTTGACTACTAGGGATGAATCTCCGTGGACTCTAAGGTTTTTGACTCCTAGAGTTACAGCGGCTTTTAGCCCTATTAGGCAGGCTTCGTATTCGGCTGCATTGTTGATAACTGAGAAGTCTAGTTTGACTGATATGGGTGTGTGGTCACCTATAGGTTGTTGGCTTTGTGCGATGTTTCTTATGTTTTGTTGTTTTTTGGTTGGGGAGTCGGTTGTGGGTTGAACTTAGGGTAGTTGCTCCTGATCTCTTTTTTGGGGTGAATTTAAGTGGACCGTTTGTTGTAGCCCTTACGCTTTAGTTAATTGTTATCGATAAATGGCATAGTATTGAGTTTCAAGCGACAAAGTGTGTTTTTTAAAAAAATCAAGCAATTGTCGAGGCATGTTTGTAAAAAAAAAGTTGTTTTATTAATGTAATAAACGGGCTAGATTCCCGAGATGATGTTTGATGGGGGAGGTGGAGGACAGGTCCCTTCATATCTCCCGAACTCGATAAAAAAAACGTTTATTATTATTTTAAGCCTAGGCCCTAAGATGAACTAGACTCTAGCTAAGACCGGCTTCACACGCCCCTAGAAGAACCTCCGTTGGTTGGACTCTCGACACTCATGTGAGTCACCCTCTTGATGGGCTTGGTATAAAGAACTAGTCCTCCTTCGAAGACACCCTACGTGGACGTAGACCCCCTTATCGATCAAATCTTGCACTTCATGCTTGAGCTCAATGCACATTTGGGTCTCGTGTCCCCGACCCTGATGGTATAGGTAATAAGCGTTTGGATTCCAAGCCACCCCCCTTTTTTCTATGGGTGGGTCTGGAGTAGGTCCTATTGGCCATAACAACCAAGCCTCCTGTAACTTCCTGAGGGCTTCAACATAGGACTCTCCTAATTCGGTGAATTGTCTAAAGGGTTGACGAAGGGTCGTGGGTTCGGTGGGATGTGCGAGCCTGGCGTACTTGACATACAGGTCTCCACTGAGTACCAACTCTCGGCCTATTGGTCTCTCTTGGGGTTTCCTTTCGGATCCTTCCAGGGTCTCGAGGCGACGCCTGACATCGTCGATGGAGGAAGAGATTGATGACATTAGCCCTAGAACGCCATGGACTACGTTCATCAGGGCGTTGAGCTAGTCGATGCTATTTTCGTTGCCGTTTGACGCCATTCCTGAGTCTGCGGAACAGAACAAAAAGATGAGCCTGGATCCACCAGACGACTTAGAGACTTGAGGAATGCTTCTAATTGAGCGACACGGAAATGAGACACTTGATTTGCGCGTGTTTATGGTCATCAGTTTAGGGACTCAGGTGCTTTCGACTCTCGGTGTATTCGGCGAAGCGCCTAATGAACTTATGTCTCTGGAACGAGATGATATGACACAAATCTCGTGGTGAGATTTAAAATAGAGGACTTTCTCGGAATGCGACGACCTAAACAGTAAGACCTCAAATAGAGGCGATCCTAACACAGACAGTTAATCACACGGTTATACGACGTAAGGAATTGATCTCGATCCCGGCTCAGAATCAAAGAGTTTTGATGCTTTTGAAAACAGTTGGGTTTTGAAAATAAAACCTCTTTTTTTAAAGTGAGAGTTCATGAAATTTGTGTTACGATGATGTGGTGACATCGTTTGTGACATGAAAAGATGTTGCTATGTGCGCGTCGAGGATTTGACGATAGCAAAAGTGTAAATAGTGGTTTTATAAAAGAATCACGGCTCTTAAAGGAACCGGTTTTGAAAACGATAAGGTCGTGCTTTTATCGATACTACTATTAGTTACTTAGTTCGATATTTGCGGTGTAGACGGTGTTCGTGAGTGAACATGATGTCTGTGACAGTGTTTCGGAAGATGTGACCAAATCCTTATTACAGAATTCAGGTGGTGAAAGTGTCTCTCATTTTAGAAAAACTTTTAAAATGGGTGACCCACGCTTGTCAACTCCATTAGCTGGCATTTTGACGGTGGCGGTGATGCATTGTGAAAACATTTTGGGAGTATAACCGTTTTGGGTTCCTTGACTTCATTAGTTGAAGTTTTGGTTGTGTTAACGGTATGTGCGGAAAAAAATGTTTTTTTTGAAAAATAAGATGTAGCCATATAGGGTACCTAGATCCCCTTATTTGGGAGATTGGTGACACTAACGATCCTCGTTGTTGCTTGGAAAAATGAGTTTTAATTTGGCCAAGGTGATGGTGCTTAAAATGGTCTTTTGAAAGTGGTGAGTATAAAATTTGCCATGGTGACGGTGCTAAAATACTTTTGAAAATAATTCTCATTTGGTCGGATCATTGGCGCTTAAAAGGTAGTTTTGAAAAGAAGATGTTTTTTTTTTTTTGAAAAAAGAGTTGGGTGCGGTTGAATATGTTGTCGTGGTTGAATCCAGATTTTAGTATTTTATTTGGGTTGTTCAAACACGCTACACATAGCTAGGAATGTGTACACTCATGCAGGATGCAGACACGAGTAGGTTAAGGTAGGCTACCGCCCATGAATAGCCTTTGCTTAGGTGACGACAGGTCACCCGGGGTGGTGAGTGCCATACCGTCCGCTACCACTCATTTGGTATATTCGCGGGATTCACGTTAGGCGGCCGGAGCGTCAACAGAGAGATATCCGCGTGTCCATAAGGATCTTACCGCGAAGAGGTCGATTGGTCCTAATATCGGTTAGGATGGGCTTTTTAAGGTCAAAATCTGTAGTGACCACAACAAGAAACTAGGAAATGAGCTTCACCGACCTCGTTCGAGTTACACCACTGCTGGAAACTTGTTTCCAAATCCCAAGCGGAGTCGCCAAACTGTGGACGTCCTTCCGCACCACACAGCGCCCCGCGCGGGACTGACCCAATTTCATCGCGGCGGCCACCCACGCGACCCTCTCCCGGTCGGGGCCCGGTCTGATCTCGCGTTTGGGGCGATGTTTCGGACCTCGATTTGGATGACGATTCGGACTTGTACTAAACAGGTGCAGGCACCCGTGTTTCCGTTGGAATCGATCGAGTCGTGGTTGTAAATGTTTAAAGGCCGATATTCTTGGTAAGGCAACCTTTTTAGTGAACCGAATTCGTTGCCGATTTGTGGAGTTGCCACCGAGTCAATTATGGGGACTCGGAAACCGTTCAAGTCAACTTTGATCCTTAGCCGGCTCAAAGTTGAGTGGCATGAGACCTAAAGATAAAGACTTGTACCCTTAAGCACTCCATGCCTGGATTAACTCTCATTGCCAATGGTTTCGGACATCCGGAAACCATCGATTCCGAGTAAGGGGTGAGGGTACGTATTGGGAAGCTAACGTCCGCTAGACATCGACACCCAATCCCGCCTGCACGTAGCGGCCTCTACTAATCAATCGGTGGGCTGATAACTTTATTTCTTTGTTGTGGCGGAAGTACTATAACATCCATTGTTTTAACCCTATGTCTTTGGTATGTCGGTTGTTTAAGGACAAGTAAGTTTTGTCGTCAAATTAGGTGTGTTTACATTCTTTGCATGTGATTTCACGTGACAAGCAGGCCATGAAAAGATGCACATAGGAGAGTAGAGAGTACTAAATATTATACGTATAAGCAAGTCAGTTTTAACGTGATAATACGGATATTAGTCGTTCTCGTGGTATACCTTACCTGGTATTCTGCTTAAGATGTGTCGGCTTAGTATTAATAGGGATGCGTCGAACCATGTATGGTGAGCATCGAGACTTATATGGAACCCGACCATCACTTTGTTCAGTTTTAGCTTGTTTACCTTTTGAATTTCGTGTTAGGGTGATTTAACATGCGATTATAAGGTCATAAAAACAATAAATCATACGAAAGCGGTAAATGCGAAATGTAAGTAAATCACATGGTGAGAAGTTGCACCCTCGGAGTATACGCTAAACGGGACACAATGCATAGATAGTTGAGAACGGATCTCAAAACTACCCGGGTCTATTTAGAGTGTTTTAGTGTTTATGGTTGAAATTGGGACGTTACGTGCTTTAGTACATGTTGTGGACCTAGTGTCCACGTTTGACATTATCGTAGTGCATAATAAAAGTACTGAAAAGTAAATCTTTGTTTAGATGACGACCTAGTGACGACTCGACTTCAGGGTGGATCCTCCTAGCTTGTCTTGTGGTGATTTCGTCAGAGTTTCGTTACCACTTGTTGGTTCTGCGGCTAATCCGACAGAGTTCCGTTGCTAGACTCGGAGTAGCTAGCCGAACACAGGCACCTCGGGATCAAGTGGAGTTCTTGAAGGTGAAGAGTTACTCCATTTTTCCCACTTATTTGGTATTTATTTCGATATTGTTGATTTCTTTAGATTAATTTTTGTTAAATTGATTAATTAAGTTGATTTATTTAGTTCAGTTTTACATTATTGATTTTGATTTGTTTTTTTGAGGTTATTAGGGTGTTAATTAAGTTACCATGTTAGATTGCCCAATAATTTTGCCCACTATTGATTAGTTAAATTGTTAGTATGAGGTTAGAGTTTGGAATTGATATTAGATTGATTTGGGTGTTTTGATTAGGAAGGTGATAGTATATATATATGAATTATACATTAAACCAATTTTTTTAGGTTTTGGTGATTTTAGTTGTAGTTATAATTAAACTAACGTAAATATAAATAAAATTTGGGAAGGTTTAGTAAAATGGAAATTGTGAAATTAAGCTAAGAGTAAATTAGAAATTACTCCCTTCAAAGATGCGTTTATTAAAATTTACTCCCTTATGAATTTTTTTAAATATTTTACACCAAAAAGATGCACAATTCCAAAATTTACTTGCAAATCACTACTCCGACGAGTTAATCCGGTGAGTTTGAATTATTTTGCTTGTTTTCTACTCCCTCCGATTCTTTTATTTCTTCCCACTTACCATTTTAGGCAAATTCTTTTTTTCTTCCCATTTCTCATTCTTTCCTACTTGAGTTACCTTTTTCAATGTGTTTTTACCAAATTGTCCTTATGAACTTTATGAAACCACCAAAATAACCACTTATTTGCCATTATTTTATTAGTTGTAGTACACTTCACTTCACTTATTTTATTTCCATTATTTTATTAGTATCTTAAAAGTTGTGGAAAAAGTAGTAGGAGGAAATAAAAGAATCGGAGGGAGTATGTTTTATACCGAAAGTGCCACTTTCTTCTTCCTACCCTTTTTACCCCTTCCCTTATGCTCTCATTTAGTTTGCAAACTTGTAAAAAAAAAGTCCCCACAATTGATTGATGAATGAATGCTCGAGTTTTGGGTTTGGTGATTTTCGATTTAGGAATTTAAGGTTCTCCTGGAATTGGGACTAAAAGAGTTGAGAAAGTCGAAATGAGGATGAGATGAGGTGGGGGAGGGGCGTACTATTAATGAAGGGCATTTCAGTCAGTAAAATCATAAACTCATCGGAATAGTGATTTGCAATTAAATTTTAAAATTTTGCGTCTTTTTGGGTGTAAAATATTAAAAAAATTCATAAGGGAGTAAATTTTATTAATATACACATCTTTGAAGGGAGTAATTTCTAATTTACTCTTAAGCTAATAATATGTTTTATTAACTTATATAATTTTTTTTAGATAAAGAATGAAGATAATAGGGAAAGTTTGATAAGAAAAGATGCCCTAATGTTGAATTTTTAAAGGGCGTTGAGGGTTTTTTAGAGGTTGCTAAACGATCACCTGATTTTGAGTTGAAGGGTGAGGTTAGGTGTCCTTATCTTAAATGCAAGAACCTTAAATTTTTTGAGATCATTGTGATTAACTAACATCTCATTTCAAATGGTTTCTCTGCGAATAATTATCGTTGGATTTTTCATGGTGAGACGTCTCCTAGTGAGGAATCTGAGGTCCAACAAAATGAGGGCGAGTTAGAGGAATGATAGTTGATGTAGTGGAGCGTAATGTCTTTAACGATGAGAGCATGTACTCGAATGATAACCCACAAGAGCCTAACCCACGAGAAAAAAGTTTTTCGACATGTTAAATGCTTCGGAAAAGCCGTTATATGGGGGGTGCGATATAATGTCGCATCTATCATAGTGAGCCTTAAATGTGAGTTTAACTTACCCTTTGCTTGTATAGACGGTTTTTCTCCCTTGCTTGAGAGAGTCATCCCAAAAGATAACATCACAACCCAAACATTCTCTACAACCAAAAAAGTTGTGAAAGGTCTTCAACTTCCGCATCAAAAGATTGATGCTTGTCCTGATGGATGCATGCTATTTTGGAAGGCTGATGCTACGATTGATAAATGTAAGAAATGTGCTAAGGGTAGGTATAAAACCATTGATGAGGATATTTTTTTGAGGGGGAAAAAAGGAAAAAGTGGTGAAGGAGGTAAAAAACCGATACCACTTAGTCAACTTACTTACTTCCCCATACCACCTAGACTTCAGAATTATATGCAACGAAAATCATAGATGAGCAAATGAGGTGGCACAAAGAAGAAACTAGGGTACTAGAAAACATGTGTCATCCAAGTGACGGTGAGGAGTGGAAACGTTTTGATAGAATTTATCCTCATTTTGCCGTGGAACCCCGAAATATATGGCTTGGGTTGTGTACCGATGGATTTGCCCCCTTCGGTCAGTTTGGTAAGTCTTACTCTTGTTGGACCGTGATGGTCACACCTTATAACTTTCCCCTGTGTCCGAGTCTGAAATAACCCTTCATCTTTCTATCTCTTATTGTTCCCGGATCTAAAAAACCCAAAAAAACCATTTGGATGTTTACTTACAACCAGTGACCGAGGAATTGAAACACTTGTGGGAAGTAGGGGTGGAAACATATGATGTATCTTTGAAACAAAACTTTCAGCTGAAAGTAGCTTTGTTGTGGACTATAAACGACTTCCCTGCATATGGTATGCTCTCTGGGTGGTCTACTGCCGGTAAAAAAGTATGCCCTTGTTGTATGGATAATGAAAGCAAAGCATTTTGGCTTCCAAATTCGGGTAAACTTAGTTGGTTTAATTGTCGTAGACAGTTTCTTTCTGAGGCTCACTCATATAGGAAGAACAAGTGAGCATTCAAAAAGGGTGAGGTGGTGGTTCATGATGTACCTAGTCGACTTCCGGGAGATGAAATATGGGAGTTGATTTCCGAGTTCCCATCTACTATTGATGGAACCGATCAGGAATTCAAAGATCTGAAGAAGCTGAAAAATGGATGGTTTAAACGAAGCATTTTCTTTGACCTTCTATATTGGAGTACTTTGTTACTCCGTCATAATTTGGACGTGATGAACATAGAGAAAAAATAATTGAGCAATTGATTAACACTGTGATGGATGTGGATGGTAAGACTTGTGATCCATTTGTACTAGCACGTCAAGTGTACTTTGCTCCTTACGCAACCACGAAGAATTATAGAAATCAAAACCAATGGTGGGCGGTGTTCAGGACTAAGTCCTGGGAGCAAATAGACAATACTCTTTTTTCAGGAGGAGGTTGTTTCAAGTGGTAACCAATTTTCTCCAATAGATGAAACCATATTCACAGATGGAGTGGGGGAGGATTTAGAAGAGGAGGATGTTTGGGGAATGTTTGCTGAGGATTCCGGTTTTGAGACTGAGGTTGACGTGGATGGTGAGCAGGACGAGGACTCGGAGGAGGGGGAGGAAGATGATGAGGTCCATGGCGATAAGGACAATGACGATGATTATTAGATTGGTAATTGTGTTGTAACCTTTATTTGAATTTTTTTAAGTATACATGCCTTTATTTGATTTTTTTGAGCATACATGCCTTTAGTTGAATTTTTGTGATCATACATGCCTTTGTTTGATTTTCGTTTTTATTGGTAATTAACAATTGTTCTTTTAAGTTGAAGATGTCTGGCAGGGGAAAGAGACGAGGTGGCAGTGGTAGCCACCAGTCACGACAGGAACAAGAGTGAGGGGAGGAGCTAGTTGTGGAGGAGGAAGAGGAAGAAGAGGTACACGCACCCCAGTTCGTACCGAGGTACGCTGATGATGGGCGTATGATTTTTGAAGTAGATGGAGTCTGGTAAGTAAATTTTAAATATAATAGACATTTGTTAATTATTTGATTACTTCGTTCCAAATATTATCATGTATATGTGATTCACTCTACGGTATAGGTTTTGGCAAACGGACGTCGTGAAAGGATGTTCCAAGAAATTCATGGTCACGGTCGTGAAAGGATGTTACAAGAAAAAAGGTCACGGGTGTCCATGAACATCAACTGACTGTGGACGCCAGTTTAACACGGGCGTCCTGTAACAACCCGGATTTTAAAAAACTTAAAATAAAATAAATAGTATAAATAATAGGGTCAAAGGTGGCGGAAACACCCGACCAAATCCGAATCGTCACTATCTCGACATTCAAACTAATACATTATTTAAAAGTGTTCAAAATGAAAATCAAAGGAAACTTAAATAAAGATCTTTCTCTCCACAGGTCTTACCCCAACAACATCACATTCATCAGCATCTCGAAAGACCTGAAAGGGGGGTCCACAATCAGTGGGGAGCAACTAGATGTTCTCCCAGTCATGGTTATAACAGGTTGAACATGAATAGCAATAATAATGAAGGATAACATAATTAAATGACATATGAAGATATTAATACACATGACTCACAAGTTATAAGACACGATCATATAATTTATTGCAATCCATAATTAATCATAACGATCGTGATAGATACTACGTATCCATTCACACACGTCGGAGTAAGTAACAACAGACTTCATACAAAGATGTATAAGATATAGAATGAACACCGGCTAGAGTATGTAATTGATACTCTAACTAGTCAGAGCGTGTAACTGACCCTCTGACACGGAGCGTGTAACTGACCCTCCGTTTTGTGAAGTATGTAACTGATACTCCATGGTACTATGTATAGCGTGTAACTGACGACTATATGTCTAAGACCTGGCCAGAACTCTTGACGCAGTAACTGTACGTCGAACGACACACGGGAATCCAGAACGTGTAACTAACGAAACTGGACCCACCGAACATAGACCAATTAAACCTCTTGCGAGCAGTATTGGTTCATTCCGATAGTATGTAACTGATATTACCGTCATCTATATCACTAACCATCATGTACGTTGTACAGTGTAACTGACTGCCAACTGCGTGAGCAACCTCCTGACTTCTACGTAGTACAGTGTAACTGACTCCACTATGTAGTAATCAGACCTAGTATAGTGTCACTGACTATAACAGGGGTAATCAAGCCCTAGATAGTGTAACTGACAATGCCAAGTATTAATCATTCGTGATAAACATCACGACTTAAACGTAGAACAATATAACTGATTGTTCTAAAGGAACGATTGTAGAAGTAATCAAACAACGATAACATAATGAAGTTACAAGACAAACGACTATACCTTCAATTAGTGATAGGGTTAAGGTCTCACAGACTATAACCGTTAACATCTAACGTGTATTAGTATTCAAGGTTAAGGTAAGGCTACATTAACCTTGTCTACTAAAGTGAAGTTATGTATATAACGTCAACTCGAAGGTGGTGTCATAGTATAACCACTATAACGTCAACTTCAAGTTAAGATTACATTAACCTCGACTATAAACCTGTGAGGTTACATTAACCTCAGTGAGATTATAGCTTCGTAACGGTGTTACGTAATCCTCAACTGAAGGGTATCGTAACTTCCCATTGAAGTTACGTTGACTTCAAGTAAGGTTACATTAACCTTGTTATAACCTCGTGAGGTTACATTAACCTCCGTGAGATTATAACACGTAATAAGGTTACATTAATCCCATGTGAAGTTGTATAGTAACTTTCCAATCGAGTTACATAAACCTCAACTAAGGTTACATTAACCTTGATCATAATCTCGTGGAGTTACCTATATTGAGCCTCAACGAGGCTATAACCCCGTATTGAAGTTACCTTAACCTTAAGTGAAGTTGTATAGTAACTTTCCAATAAAGTTACATGATCTTCAATCAAGGTTAGATTAACCTCAACTCTAACCTCAACACCGGGTGATGATAGGACGAGTCATCTAATACTTTGGGTTTGATCCCTAAAGCCATCAATGAAACAACCCTAGCATCTCCAAGTGTAGAGGCCAAGCGGCTCACGTACGAATCTTTAGATGTCACAATTGATTAGATCTAACAATTCTAACGTAAGCAAAAATGATAATTATAGATCTAGCGATGATAATTAATCATTCAATTAACGTACTAATTAATTAGACTCTTTAAATCATGAATAAAGAGACAACACAAATCAATCAAATCATGTTGCAAATCATTAAAATCACACAACACATTCAAAATGTATAAACACGGAAAAGAGACACATCTAGTTACCTTGAAGCGTGCTAATTCTCGATCTCGTCTTCTATGGCATAGATGTCTTCACCCGGACCCGTCTCCACGCCTAGTCCATCAGCAATCACGTGCCAAATACCAAAATAGAACCCTAATACAAAACTTCTAAAAGAACTACGAAAAACTAGCGCGAAAAGAAGCGAAACTTACGAAACAATGCGAAGGATCGTGCTAGGATCGATTAGGATTCAAAAGGGGTGAAGATCTATGCTTAAATGAATGTTAGAAGGCACGAAAATATGGAGAGGGAGGAGTTATGTCGTGGCTAGGTGAATAAGAAGAGATGAGAGGATGAAAACCTTGAATTAGGGTTTGCAAATGAGAAGGAATGTTGAAACTCTCACCCTAAACGCATATATATATGCAAGGATCATGGGTAAACCCTACTTGGGCCCAAATCTCAATGCTCCCTCATGAATCCACACGTGGGAAGCAAGGATGGGTTAGCCTTGGCCCAAGTTCCAAGCTAACTCGATAATAAATTACAAGGATGTGATTTTCGGACAATTAAATAGGAAAAGGGAATATCCGAATAGAAAAATTATAGGAATTGGGTTAAAAAAATAATTTTGGATATTATAATATATGAAATGGAATAAATAATTATGTCTGAAAATTTGGAGTGTTACACGTCCGTAGCCGGACGCCAATGTGTGGACGACCTAGGGAGTCGCCTTTTTTTAGAATGGGGGTCCACAATTGGACGCCAGAACATGGCGTCCACATTGGCGTTCGGCTGTAGATGCTAGTAGCGCAGAAATGGCATCCGACTATGGACGTTGTATCACTAACGGTGGCATCCACAGTCAGACGCCACACAGTAACTATGGCGTCCGACAGTAGACGCCAGTCAGGTTCATATGGCATCCACTGTCGGAAGCCATTCGGGTTTAAAAAATGCATCCCATAGTCAGTAGTGGTGTCTGCCAGTGGACGCCATTATTACTGTAAGAAGGCCATAAATAATTGCTTTTTGTCTAGCCAAAATCTGCCGAAAAAACACATAACGACCATACAACCAATATCAACTTCCAACCAATAGCCACAACAGATGCCATCAAATGGCCAATACACCAACATCATCATATAAGCCGGTAATACGGATAAGAACGTCGTCTTCATACCAACTAATGAAGTCAAATCCGTCTAACAAACAATTCAGAATAGTTGTAACTGAAGAAACGATAATCCAAAATAAAAAACTCTTAAGAGTTTACAACAACCTAGATTAAGATCTAGTTTATCATCTAACTGGGAAGCTAGTAGAAGCACCACTGTTACCTCCATCCCCGTTGAAGGGGTCTCTATCGTCTGGAGGATGGGGAGGAAATCCGGCATTGCAGAAGCCAAACAATGACATGAATCGGTCCATTTCAACTCACAACCTCTTAATTTCATCGTTCTGGCGCGCCATTTGTTCTTTCATTTCCTCATCTCTTCGTTTGGCGATATCAAAGAATATGGCGTTTGGGTTTGGGTTGGAATCAGGACCGCTCTCAGCTCGTTCCGTGTACGCATCCTAAACAACAGACATTTTTGGATTACATATTATACATAAAGGAAAGTATACTTTTATGTGATTTCGCTACAACACAGTTGATATTTTGAAATAGGAACTCACCCAAATCCTTATCAGTGACAAAGTGTCCCTTCCCCTTGTCATTCGTCTTTGCATGTGTGTCAAAGAACAATAGCAGAGTGGTGGGCAGTTTCCTTGTTTCTTGTCGTATTTATTATATTTCATTAAATGTTAGTTAATTACGCAAATAATAATGATGATGACAAAAAACACAACGATTCTAATCAAATATATACTTGCTCCATGGCACGTTAGAAGACTGATTTTGACCCCCGATGATGTGTAGGCTCCGCACGCCCCTCTAGGTTGCCTTTTAGCTTGTTATTCTTTGCTTGTAATGATCTTTTTCTAAACTCAGGAGTTGAAATACTTCTGTTAAAGTTCTTCTGTGCTGCACCGATAAATTTTCTTGAAGATTTGCTTGTATCAAGTCAGATTATTCAATTCGCTAATTAATTAATAACACAACAACCGAGATTTACTAATTCAACCTGCTAAAACTTTATCAGCATTGTTTCTCAAGCGCCGCTTATACATGATGTCCCTCATACGACGGTAACTAGTCTCTAGGTACCGCTCCCATGCCACAAGTTCCAAGCTAGGGTCCCAAGTGAGTTTCAGCTACAAAAACGTTTGAGATTAGAAACGAATAATACAATGCCTAGATTTCAATTAATAAGCAAATAAGGGACAGAAAAATAACGCACCTTAAAATTGTTAAACCACTAGATTGGGGTCATTTGGTTGCTTGCCCTCTTAAATCATGGGAAATAGAACTTCCTATGAATTGATAAATTGGGATGATGTTTGGTTGCCCATTTCATGGGAATTGCAACTTCCCAAGGAATTTCAATTCATGCATAATGAGGGAAGTTGCTCACCTAGTCCCCCCTTGATGTGTACAACTTCCCACATGAATTAATTTACCCTATGGCAACCAAACAACAATTTTGTAATTCACCCGAAATACAAATTCATGTGAATTTAAGTTCCCGATAACTCCATCTTTCCATGGTGAACCAAACGAGCCCTAAAGCCCGTGCGCTGCACATGTTAGTTGCCTTAATTACAATGTTGACGTACATTCGTTAAATAAAAAAACTTAATCAAACTATATAATTATAATAAATAAGATGATCACATGATATTAGTAATCAAACCTTTTCATCTAAGTTTATAGTATTAAGAGCTCATTTTAAAACTCAAAAGAACACGTGGTTGCTCTTATTTATAATGTAAATTTTCATCACCTTATTATAATTTTTCGATGTGGAAATACTTTTACGTTTGTGGTCTTATTAATAGATTTTTTTTAAGACTCAAAAGTTTTTGATTGATACCTAAGAACAAATGAATTTTCTGATTCATATCTAAGAACGAAAGATTAGTCTTATTTATAATATAAGATTCTATCGCCTCATCATAATTTTTCAATGTGCGATAATTACTCAAGTTTATAGTTTTAAGATCTCTTTTAAGACCCAGAAAAACGCACGGTTACCTTATTTATAATATAGAATCATCATCTTATTTTAATATTTTTGATGTGGGATAATTTTAGGTTTGTAGTCCTTTTAAAAGTTTTTTAAAACTCAAAAGATTGTTTGTTGATATTTAAAACCGAAAGATTACTCATTTATGATATTGAATTTCATCACCTAATCATAATTTTCGATGTGGTATAATTTACTTAATTGAGTTTATAGTTTTAAGAGCTTTTTTTAAGACTTAAAAGAGTTTGTTTTTATATTAAGTTAAAGGATAGACGATTCTTCTTTATTTATATAATCGAATTTGATCATCTTATTATATATTTTGGGTGAATTATTGCTCTTATTTATATAATAAAAAAATCACCTTATTATAATTTTTCGATGTGGGATAATTTTACTTATGTTTATTTAAGTTTAGATATAGTCTAATTACGAACTTTTATAGACGAATGATTACTCTTACTTATAATATTTAGAATTTCATCACCCCATCTTATTTTTTCGATGCAGGATAATTATACTTTAACTATATAGTCTTAGTATTAGGTACTTTTTTTAAGTCTCAAAAGATAGTTGGTTAATATCTAAGAACGAAAGATTACGTAGAATTCTATCACCTCATTATAATTTATCGATATGTGATAATTTTAATTTAACTTTATTTGTAGTCTTATTAAAAACTTTTTTTAAGACTACATTTTTTTATTGATATCCAAGGTCGAATGATTAGTCTTATTTATAATGTAGAATTTCATCAACTTATCGTAATATGGAGAAATGATTACTTTTATTTATATAATAGAATTACATCGTCTTATTATACTCCCTCCGGTCACTATTTTTTTCTCCATCACCTTAATATTTGTGAGGAGTGAAATGGGGCAAAAAATAGTGACCAGAGGGAGTTCAATATTTTGATTTGGGATAATTTATTTAAGTTTATAGTCTTAAGAGTTTTTTAAGATTCAAAAGAGAGAGAGTATAATTTTTCGATGTGTGATAATTTACTAAGTTTAGAGTATTAAGAGTTTTTTAAGACTCAAAAGATTTGATTGATATCTAAGAACAAATAATTAGTCTTATTTATAATATAGAAATCCATCGCCTTATTATGATTTGTCGATGTGAGTAATTTAATTAAAATTTGTAGTCTTATTTATAATATAAAATCATTACTATACCTTATTTTAATTGTTCCGATGTGAGATAATTTTAAGTTTGTAGTCTTATGAAGACCTTTTTAAACTCAAAATATTGTTGGTTGATATTTAAAAACAATGATTAATCTTAGGGAAAAGTTTCATGGTACCCTCGAACTATGTCACATTACACATGGTACACCTACTTTTAAGTTTGTTCCCATGGTAACCTTGAGTTTTATAGTTTAGTTCCCGATTTGCCCTTACCCAATTTTCTGTCATAATGCCGTTAAAATATAACCAAAAGTTGGATGATTTATTGTTCATTAATTTTCGAGGGAAAATTAATTAAATCACTCAACAACTACTTTTTCTCATGGTACCCCTAAGTTTTCATAGTTGCTCTCATGGTACCCCTAATTTTTCATAGTTGTTCCCATGGTATCCTGAAAGGAAAACAACGACTCATTGAAGCAAATCAACGACTAGTATAATAAACTAACCGTTACACAAGTGCTTATAAATTCACTCTCATTTCTATTTTGGCAGAAGAAAAACAAAACAACCCACACTTACTCACCCAAACTTTTCACCTCCACTACAAGGTAAAGTCACTTTAGAGTCGGAAGTTTTAGTAGCAAATCTTCAATATTCCGTAGCTAATTAGCTTAGAGACCAAATTTGCGACTAAATTTCATTAGTAGCTAAATGCCTTGTCGCTAATTTAGCTACTGAATTAGCGACCAAAATTAGCCACCAATTTAGCGACGAAAGCGTGGTAGCAAATTTTGAGACAATAATAGAGACGAAAATTTAAGTAGCTACATTAGCGACCGCAAATGGTATAGTAGCTAATTTAGGGACGAACTTAGAGATCGATTCAGTTGTAGCAAAATTAGTGACGCAATTTTTTGGTATCTAAAATGGCCACAAAAAAAACAAGAAATACACATCATACCACCACATCACCCTAACTAGGGGCCCACCATACCACACGTAGAACTACCACTAGCTCACTAAACCACGCATGTATGTCCACGCACCTCATCACCGCCTCTTTTATAGAAATTGAATATTTATGTTCGCAAGAGGAATTGAACCCATAACCTACAAACACTTGACCATCATTCAAACCATTGAGCCACTTGAAGATTTATGTTTATTTTGACAATGAATGTATACTTAAAGGTAAACTTAATCATTAAGGATTGTAAGATATTTTTGTAATACTCAAATAATAATATAAATATATTAAAACAAAATATAAAAAATATCATAAGAAATAAAAAAAAAAAATACATGATAATAACAACCGATAACTAAATTTAGCTACCAATTTATTTCCGCAGCTAAGAATTTAAATTTAGATACTAAAATTGCTACTCACCTGGTTTCGTTTCCATAATAACTACTACACTTATTTACGAATTTACTTTGGTCTCCTATATAAAAATTAAATACATTATTCGCAATTTTTTGTCGATATATATAGAGACGACTTTAGGTACTGACGTTTTTCCGTATCTAAAAACTTAAATTAGATACCAAATTTGCTATCGACTTTATTTAGTCTTCATAATAGCGACGTAATTAGCTACCACTATATTTTGATCTCTAAAATTGAGACTAAATATATTTATGTCTCAAAAGTAGTAGCTAATTTAAATATTTAGCGACTGAATTTTAGGTAGTTGCTAAATTAGTAGCAAAATTGCAATTCTCTTGTAGTGCTCCTTTTTCACTTGTACAAAAAATTTGAAAAAATTGATGTTTCAGTATGATCGAGCTTCAAGGTTATGGTGATGAAGTTTTTCCCATTTTACTCTACAAGTGAAGAAGGAGGTGAAAAAGTTGAGTGAGTAAGTGTTGATTATTTGTTCTTCTTCTACCAAAATAGAAAGGGGAGTGAATTTATATGCACTTGTGTAACAGCTAGTTCAGTAAACTAGTCGTTGGTTTGCTTCAATGAGTCGTTGCTTTCCTTTCAGGGGTACCATGAGAACAACTATGAAAACTTAGGGGTACCATGAGAACAACTATGAAAACTTAGGGGTACCATGGGAACAACTATGAAAACTTAGGGGTACCATGGGAAAAAGTAGTTGTTAAGTGATGTAATTACTTTTCCCTCCAAAATTAGTTAAATACTAATCATTCAACTTTTGGTCATAATTTAATGGCGCCATGACAGAAAATTGGGTAAGGGCAAATCGGGAACTAAACTATAAAACTCAAGGTTACCATGGGAACAAACTTAAAAGCAGGGGTACCATGTGTAATGTGACATAGTTCGAGGGTACCATGGAAAATTTCCGTTAATCTTATTTAATATAAACTCATAACCTCATCATAATTTTTTGATGTGGAGAATTACTTACGTTGGTTGATGTCTAAGGAAGAACAATTATTAATTTTATTTATAATATAGAATTTCATCACCTTATTATAATTTTCCGATGTGAGATTATTTTTATTTAAGTTTGTAGTCTTATTAAGAGACTTTTTAAGAGTTAAAATTTTTTTGATTGATATTTAAGAACAAATGATTAATTTTTTTATAATATAAAATTAATCAACTTATCATAATTTTTTGA
Organism: Agrostemma githago; assembly: GCA_958450325.1. Classification (NCBI taxonomy): domain Eukaryota; kingdom Viridiplantae; phylum Streptophyta; class Magnoliopsida; order Caryophyllales; family Caryophyllaceae; genus Agrostemma; species Agrostemma githago. The sequence goes on from OY288249.1 coordinate 54,235,858, forward strand.
TATAATAGATTAAATATATATATATATATATATATATATATTATAATAATTAAAAGATTCTCTAATTGATTTTTTTATTATTTATGATATTTTTCTAATTTGAGTTTTGATGAAACAGACCAATGAGATCGCTTGAAAAAGGCTTCAATATATATATATATATATATATATATATATATATATATATATATATATATAGAGAGAGAGAGAGAGAGAGAGAGAGAGAGAGGTAAGTTCAAATAAGGTCAACAACTAGTTTAAGTTCATAAGTTCCAGTGTTAAAGTTACACAAAAAGTGCTTAAACTTACACGAGATGAGTGATAAAGTTGCACTTTAGTGAGCTGAATGTTATAGTTACATATCAATTTTAAACAAATGCAACTTGTGGACATGACATAGGTCCACCTCGACGAAGCCACACGCGGGTTTGGGGAGGCAAATGAATCTCATGTGAGATGGGTCGAATTGAAATTTAAATCGAAGTGGAGTCGCCACCGAACTTTGTGGGAGTTCGGGCCCATTCAAACCCACTCTATATCTTAGTGGGCCATGCACAAAGTATGGCCCATTCGGATGTCAGAGTTTATTGGGTTCGTCCCTTTGCATTTTGATACCGATACCGACATTATCGGATATCGTTTATTGAATGACTCTCGTGTGCCAATGGATTCGGATATCCGGAAACTATGGTTCTGAGTAAGGGGTGAGGGTACGTGTTGGGAAGTTCACAAAGAACACCCAACCCCGCCCGTACATTAGCGGCCTCTACTAAGATATCGTTTGATGTTCTAATACGCGCGTTAGTAATACGATGAGATGATATACAAATAGCGTTTTGACTACACGTGCGAAAATTAGGATAAGTTTCTATGTCGATTTAATGCATCTAAAATTAACGTCAAAGTTGTATTTAGCATGCGAGATTTATTTTAGTACAATAAAACAAATAAAAAATAGGATGAAAAGACATAAACAAACAAGTTAGTAACGGTAATAACGATAATAACGGTTTGCGAATAATATAAAAATGCTATAGAATGATGTAAACGACACGATGCATGATCTTTGGAAAGATGAATCACGTGATGGACTTGACACGTGTTAACCGAAGTCATCAAAAATATTCGAGGCTCGAAAGATGCTATGGGACTTCACGGATTGACGTGATAAAGGCCACTCGATCGAGTCACTGAGGGACTTGACCGAGTGGACCGCGGAAAAGGATTCTGCCCAAAATTTGAGGTGTTACTCGACCGAGTCACTAAGAGACTCGATCGAGTAGGTCGCCACTCGATCGAGTCATTGAGAGACTCAACCAAGTGGTCCTCAAAAGTCATTCTGCCTTGGTTTTGGGGTGCCACTCGATCGAGTGCCCCCTGTACGAAACAAGGTTCGTTTTGCAATTTGTCATAAGTTTCGAAATTGCCTTTTGATTTTTGAAAATCGCTAATTTGTCAAATCAGGCAGAAACATTGTACGATTTGTGCTCGATTCGGATTTTGATACTCGTCGTATCCGATATTTGATTATGGAATTAATATCGAATATTTAGAGCGTAATCTTGGAAAAAAGTTATAAGTCGTTTAAATTAAACTAAAACGAAATAAATTATCTCCGCGTTTATAGTGTCGTAATTAATTCTTTCGAATTATATGACAACTATGTTAGCATCAACGAATTCGTGTTAGTTAAATTTATTGACTAATTCGTTTAGATACGATATCCGACTATTGAGTCGGTATCAAATCCAAAGAACTACGATTTAAACTTTATTAAGAAAAAATGATTCCCTCCGCGTCTCGACATCGTAATAAATCCTTGCGGTATTTTGTGATGTCAGATCCGCATCAACGGGTCTCGGTTCATAAAAAGGAATCGGGTGCGTTTAAAGGGGAATATTGCGATCCCATCATGCCTTTGAGTGTTTAGGGCGAGGCTCCTCGAGAGGGCTCCACCACTGTTACAACTCGTAAAAGGGTTAGAAGGGTCTTATGCCAATATCGCCTTTAAACGTCCTCAATTCGAAGTAATTTTAGAAATTGATGTATGCGATATTAAGATGATGATAATGATACGAATAATAAAACGAGACTAACGACGCGGCAAAAATAAAAACGTTATTGTTGTCGTTGACTCGCTTCAACAATCAAGCGTTCGGGGTGTCGGGATAAGCGACCGGCAACATCGGGTGCAACACCCTTGTATATTCGGATTTCCTTATCCCGTCATCCTTTACGCTCGACACGAATTAGCGAGTATTTTAATGTCTTATTACTAGTAGTATTAACGATCTAAAAAAAACGAAAAAAAAAGTGAGAAAGACGAGGAAGATGACGCGAGGAAAGAAGAGAAGAAAAGGGAAGAAATCGGGTTTGTTGCACCCTCAACCTACATGTTTCGTGTTCTCGGACGGGACTCGTTTAATTGTGGCTTGAGCGCGGGAGTATCGAGATGTATGGAGGTGGAGTTATGGTGGTTTAGGGTTTGAGGTATTCCTAGATGCTAGGGTTTAGGTTGAAGAAGATAGTAATTAGGTTTCTTGAATGTAGATTAGGGTTGTAAAAGTTGTCTTTAATTTGCATGCAAAGGGGTGTTTATATAGGAATGCTCCCCCTCCATGACCTAGGGCTACTCGACCGAGTGCCCTACTAACTCGATCGAGTGGCCCAAAGCAAGCGTAAAACGGGCATGTTAAAGGCTCACTCGATCGAGTGGGCTGACACTCGATCGAGTGGGTCAGCTGGAGCGAAGGGGTTAGATATTTTTGTAGATCTTGCATTTGGGTTGGACTTTTGATATTTGCATGGCTATTTTGTGTCTCAGAAGCGACTTTGACTGGGGTTTGACTGGGGTTTGACCCGGTCGCTAAAAGACGGTTTTATTTCCGGTGTCGGTTTTGACCCAAATTAGTCTTATTTGATTGGAAACGACTGGCTGGGCCTGAATTTGGGGTTGGTTTTGTGATATTTGTACTCCGTAAAAAGCCCAAGCCAGAAACTAACGGTTTCGAGCCCATATCCGAGCGCGTTGAAGCACGTTTGCGTCCGATCATCATCGGGTGTTTTTTGGAAACTGCTATAGACACCTAACAGCCAATTGTGGGTATCTACACAACTTTATCTTATGTCATTTGTAACTTTAATATAAACTTACTGACACATGGTGACCTTATTTGATCTCTACACACACTCTCTCTCTCTCTCTCTCTATATATATATATATATATATATATATAGAGAGAGAGAGAGAGAGAGAGAGTAAGGCTCTTATGAGTCCTTCTCTATATATGAGTCCCTAAGTCCCCATCCCATCCATTGGATGGGATGAGGATGGATGAACAAGATCCATCCTAATATTTGTATTTAAACAAAGGGGGGAGATTTTGCGTCCTAAAACAACTTCCATGATTTTAGGAAACAATCACTCCCATAATCACGTTCATTCATCATTCATTCATTCACGTTACACGTTCATCAAAACCTAAAAAAAGAAACGCTCCCATCATCACGTTCATTCATTCATTCAATCAAATCTGTGCTCAAAATCCCGTCACTATGAATTCAATGATCGCGACATCTTCATCAACTGTTGATAAGCAATTCATCGAGTATAACAATGGTGAGTTTCGATATTGCTTTCATATTTTGCGTCAATTTTTATTCATCGTCTTGTTTAATTTGTGTCAATTTGCGTTCATTTTTTGCGTCAATTTTCATGTTGATATTGCTTTCATGGTCGTTTCATTCATCATAGATTCATATCAATGGTTAATTGGTCTCTTGTTAGTATAGATTCCAGAGTTTTATGTTTGTTATTTAGGTTTTCCGTAATCTCCACTGATACTATTGTTTTGTTGTCTATTGAAGCAGACACGGTGTTGAAGTAACATACGTTCTAAGTTACAGTAACACTTAATTTTAATTAGAGTAACACACACTGAACGTTGAGAAAAGGTTTTTGACGATGATGTTAGAGTAACGTACTGTACGAGTTAGAGTAACTCAACTTATGAGTTGAAGTAACACATTGGTTGCATGGGCGAAACTTTGTTTAATTTTGTGCTGGTGGAATTGGCAAAGATGCGAATGCACAGAAGAACACTGGAAAAGGTGGAATTTTATTCATTTGATTAATCATAGATTCATATCAATGGTTTTTGGATTTGATTAATCATAGATTAAGCAGACACGGCGTTAAAGTAACATACGTTATAAGTTACAGTAACACCTTATTTTAATTAGAGTGACACACACTGAACATTGAAAAAGGTTTTTGTCGCTGATGTTGAAGTAACTTGCTTTACGAGTTAGAGTAACACAACTTATGAGTTAAAGTAACACATATGTCCCATTTATTTTTTTACAGGTAGCATTGGCAAAGAAGCGAATGCATAAGAATGGTGCAGAGATGTGGGTGAGGCATTCACTCCGTACATGGGGCAAGTATTCGGAACAATCGATGACGCGTTGGAATTTTATAAAATCTACGCGCTGGCTTGCGGATTTGAAATTGTTTTTTTTTGTGAGTTTACAAGAATAACTGATTTTTTACATATTATTTACACATAATGATGTGTAACATTGCAGTTAAATCTATATTTATTTAATACATGTTGTTTGTTAGAGTAACATCTCAGATGTATTGGAGTAACACCATTCGTTCTTTAAAGTAACAGATATAATGCATAAAAGTAACTGAGGATATTAGATTTGTTTACCATTCATTCTTAGATTAACCACAATCATTACTTATAGTAACATGATTTGTTCGTTAAAGTAACAGCTACACTGCGTTAGAGTAACACATATTTTTTTGCTAGGGTAAGAACACCAATCCCTGATGAGGAAACCAACTTTGTAATGCGGGTTAACAACCTTCTTTCTTAGGTTAAAACCATTCATTACCAAAGTAACAACATTCGTTCCTTGAAGTAACATATATAATGCGTCAGAGTAACTAATGAAAACAACGTTGTTTAACCACCATTATGAAAATACCACCATTCATCACTTAGAGCAACATCATTTAATCGTTAAAGTAATAGCTACAATGTGTCGCTGTAACACACTGATTATGAGACCAGATTTGTATCGTAGGTTAACATCATTCACTCTCATAGTAACTTAGTCAGTCTAACAAAATTTAACAGCGTTATTCCATTAGTGATAATCAAAATACCAATGGATATAAAAAGTATCAAAAGGATACAAAGCAATATTCTTAATTAGAAAAAAGATAGACATAATTCATCAGAGACATTATTTTTTTCGACCCTTGGTTGGCTTGCTCTTGGGACCGTATGATTTTTTGCCTCGCTTCCACATACTTGTCTATGTTATCCATCAACCAGCAAAATCCATGTCATGCAAAATCTATGTTACGCAAATTCTGAATTGCAGAATAACAGATGAATAACAGATGTGTAGACACCCGCATTTTGACTGCCAGGTGTCTATGGCAGTTTCCAAAAAACACCCGATGATGATCGGACGCTAACGTGCTTCTATGCGCTCGGATACGGGCTCAAATCCATTAATCGCTGGCTAACACACTTACAGAGTACAAATCTCACAAAATCAACCTCGAATCCAGGCCCAGCGGACCGTTCCGAGCCAAACAAGACTAATTTGGGCCAAAACCGACACCGGAATTAAAACCGACTTTTTTGCGATTGGGTCAACCCTGGTCAAGGTCGTTTCCGAGACATACAAAACAACCATTCACAACATCAAAAGTCCAACTCAAGAAACAAAACCAACAGTTCATCTTCAGACGGGCCATCAGGTCAAGTCTGTCAAGGCAAAACCCTAGACACCAAAGTGCATGACCATGCCTATATAAACACCCCCATGCAACACACTTTCACACATTGAAAAAACCCTAGAGCAACCCTACACACACATACAACATCTATTACAAACCCCAATCAAACCCCAGCAATTCTACACTAGCAAAAAAACCCTAAACCTAATTTTAGGAATCAATCCCGAGCCACCATAACTTAACCTCCATAAAACCTCGAAGACTCTTGTGTTAAAGCCACGGTTACGAGTTTGATCCGAGACAAGAACATGTAGGCTGAGGGTGTCAAAACCCCGTTCTCTCCTTCTTCACTTCCTCTCGTCATCTTCTTCGCTTTTTCTTACTTTTTTATTTTTTTTATTTTTTTTCTTTATTGCATCATAATATCGATAATACTAATACAAAAGATTAAAATACTTATCGATTTGTGTCGAATAAGAGGGGTATCGGAATAAGGAAACACGAATATACAAGTGTACTGCACACAGCGTTGACGGTCGCTTGTTCCAATACCCCGATTATTTGATTATTGAGATAAGTTTACTTAAACAATATTTTTTTTATTTTGTTTGCATCATTATCATTAGTCGTATATTTACATTAATTTTCAAAAACAAGCATTGTATTTAATAAGGGTTGAAACCCGTTGATGCGGATCCGACGTCAAACAATTCGCAAGAATTAATTATGATGTCGGGATGCGGAGGGAATCAAGGCGAGTTTTTTAAGGTGTCGATCTATTAGATTCGATACCAATTCCATAATTGGATGTCGAATCTAATGATTTAGTCAAATAAATTAATTAACACGATTTTTGTTGATGCTAATATAGATGTTCTCTAATTCAATTGAATTAATTACGACATTAATAAACGCGGAGAAAATTTATATCGTGCTAGTTAATTTAAAACGACTTATATTATTTTCTTTATTTTTTCACTCTAGTATTCCATATCGATTCCATAATCGGATATGGGATATGACGAGCATCAAAATTAAAATCGAGTATAAATTATTCCAAGTATTTAATATTGATTTCATAATCGAATATTGAATACGACGAATATCGAAAATATTAAGTCGAGTGCAAATTACGCAATATTTTTACGCGATTTAATAAAATCATCAATTTTCCGAAGAAAACAATTTCGCTCTTTTTTATTATTATTCTTCGAACATCATTTTTTTTTAGACAAACATTTTTTTTAGATCTCGATATTTTTTTTCCTTGACCTCGGTCAACACGTGTTAATCCATCACGTGACCTACTATTATTTTCAAAACCATGCATCATACTACATTATTCGCAAACTGTTATTATCGTTATACCGTTACTAACAAGTTTGTTATTTTCTTGTCAATTTATTTTTGTTTATTTTATTTTACTAAAATGAACCCACATGCTAAAATTCCACTTTGACGTAGAATTAATTGCATTAAATCGACCTAGAAACACTTTTCAATTCCATTCATATGTTTAGGGAAAATAATCTTTGCATATCTTTTTCCCGTTCAACTAACGCGTGTATTGGAAAGTCATTCGAATTCTTAGTAGAGGCCGCTAATGTGCGGGCGGGGTTGGGTGTCCTTTGTGGGCTTCCCAACACGTACCCTCACCCCTTACTCAGAACCTCGGTTTCCGGATGCCCGAAACCGTTGGCGCACGAGAGTCATTCAATACACAATATCCGATAATGTCGGTATTGGTATCAAATGCAAAGGGACGAGCCCAATAAACTCTGACATCGGAAATGGGCCGTATTTTGTATACGGACCACTACGACATAGAGTGGGCTCGAATGGTTCCGAATAACCACAAAATTCGGTGTCGACTCCACTTTGATTTAAATTTCCATTCGATCCGTTTCATATGGAGATTCATTCGCCTCCCCAAACCCGCGCGTGGCCGCGTCGGAGTGGACCTATGTCATGTCCACAATTTGGCGACTCCGCTGGGGATTAACTGATGCGTGACTTACCATTGGCATCCTCAGGGTGAGACTCGAATAGAAATCGTTTGACAAATACAATACGCGTTTTAGTTTTACGGTTCATGCATAACCCATATTTTGCCGGGCCGGTACTGGTGACCGACGTCCCACTATACCATTGATGTACTCCAACATGGATATGTCAAAAGGTGTCCATAGTCGATTCGAGTGGGTTTCGCGGCTTGTTCTAAGCTCAATTCGACTTAGAGAGTCCGTCCCGATCAACGTCTAGACTATGTACACTGGTATAGACCCTTTCAGACCGACCGAGACTTAGTGTAGAGCATACATGGCGTCGTTATAATGCTTGTGTGACTATGTGCTACTTGGTTTTCGAGTCGTTTTCAAAAATGTCAACTTTTCAAAAATTGCATCTTTTTCAAGATAATCAATTTTCAAAACCCGGGACATACCGAATTTAGGATTTATGATTTTACTCAAAATGACCTATTTTCTAGACGGTATGCTGCCCAATTCAAAACTCAAAATTACTTTCAAAACCCGCGGCTCAACGCTCTTTCGTTTTTCTCGAAAATTGGGCCCTCAACCGAGTTTTCTCGGATTTCTTCAAGAACAATCAATTTTCAAAACTCCCCTCTTCTTAGGACTTCCTATATTTAGCAGTGTCGGGTCATGTCTTAAGTTGTCAAGTTTCTCTAGTGTCGAAACTCTGTCGATCTTATATCACGAGTTTCTTCCCTATCCCAGTCCGCCTTATTAGACTAAGGCAAGGCCCACCTAAGTAGGACATACTCTTACGAAGGAGGGCCCGTCAACACAATCGAGTCAAAAGTCCGGGGATGTCCCACGTGAACCTTCCTTCGAACAGGACTAGGCCCACTTGCCGAATCCTAAGGAAGGCCCACACTTCACAAGTCACCCGTCTAGGTGTCTTTCTCGAGTCATTTCCCTTTTAGTCTCGTTCGGGATGTACTTTCTATTCCGGGATTTCTGGGGTAGTTTCTGATTAGGCGGTGTTCTTACAGACAGGCCAGCCGCAACCCGACATCAACGCAAGATGGAAGAATTGAAAAATGCCCTAACCAAAATCGAGACTCAACTGACCTCCATCCTCGCTAACCAAGAAACTCTGGACACTCGCTTGAGCACTGTAGAGAAGACGGTCCCAGTTGAAGGAGCTGATTCCACTGGGCCCATAGCCGAATTGGTCAGTGTTGTTCGCAGGCTCGAGGAGCAAGTTCACTTAACAACAAGCAACTCAATCCACTCCGAAAATGCTCGCATTTATTCACCTTTGAGTAACGAGCTACCGGCCAACCTCAACTTGACGGGAATTCCTATGTTTGAGGGTACCGAAGACCCGGTCCATCATATCCGGGCCTTCAAAGACTTCATGGCAGTCAAAGGGGTAAAGTTTGCCATGTTCAAGCACCTATTCCCTTCCTCTTTGGAGAAGCATCCCAGGGCCTGGTTCTACAGGCTCGATCCCAAGAAATACAAGACTTGGGATGATGTGGCGACCGAATTTGCTCAGAACTACGCCGATAACACTGAAATCCAGACTACAATGCGTATTCTGGAGGTCATGGCTCAAGAGCCCAAAGAAGGGTTCACGAAATACTTGCAAAGATGGAGGGCGAGAGTGTGAAGCTGGTCGACAAGCCCGGCGAGAAGGCCCTAGTGGAAGCCTTCGTCAAAAATCTACTCCCATCCTACCGGGTCCATCTCCGGTATGCTATCATCCCAAACTTCGCTGTCCTTACTGAAATGGGCACGAGAATCGAGGATGACTTGAGACTAGAGAGCCTGACTAAGGCCTCTACCAAAGGCTATCAAGGGGCAAGTTCATCTACGATCAAGCCCACACCTGCAGTTGCAACTCGCAGCATCTTTGACGAGGTAAACCTGCTCGACACCTCATCTAAAAAGAATGCACCAAATCGGGTATTCACAGATATAGGGACTACCTATACTTATGCCTTACAAAGGCTATCTTCAAAGGGCCTGATCCAGCCGATAGGCCCAACTGCAGAACCTCCAGTAGAAAAGAGGCCCAAAACTTACAATGCCCAAGCCTACTGTCAGTATCACCGGGGTAACGGGCATGATAATGAAAAGTGTTGGAGGTTAAAGCACCTGATCCAAGATTTTATCGAGAGCGGGAAAATCCCGTTGCTCGGAGACAAGCCGAGCAACAAAGAAAACCCGTTCAGCGCCCATGCTATATTCACAGGGGAAGTAGTCGACTGTTCTCACCTCATTTCTCCTTTTATCCCACAAATCAATGGGATATGGTTCGATGATGAGGACGATGTCTACTTAACCAAAGGGGAAGCTGTCCCCATCACCCTTGAAGAGGTCCGAAAGGCTAAGTCCAAAGCCTTAGCCACCAACCACCTCGCCGCAGCCGGGCGCTCTACTCCTATATCCGTCACTGAACCTGCCAGGACGGAACCTACCCCAGAAGAACCAAGCCCGGACACGGCTCTGGTCCAGCAATTGAAGAGGGTTCGAGCTGACTTAACCGTATGGCAACTACTGGTTAGCTCACAGGCACATCGAGAAGCACTGACTAAGGCTCTCGATGAAATCAAGGTCGATTCACAAGCTACCCCTTCTGAAATGGTAGCCACTATTATGCCTTTTCTGAAGGGCAAGTCAAAGGAAGAAGGTCCACTCATAACCTTCTCTGAAGCTGATATGTCACCATTTGGGCCCAATCACAATCTGGCCCTATACATCACGGTCATCTGCAAGGGTAAATATCTCCCGATGACTCTTATCGACGATGGATCAGCCGTGAATGTCCTTCCTCTAAGGACCGCAAAAGCACTCGGCATCACCGATGCCGATTACCTTCCGACGGCGCAGACTATCCAGGCTTTCGACGGAAGCCCAAAATCTGTCGCCGGGGCCGTGAAATTGAAGATCATAACAGGCCCAATCGAAAAGGAGTTGGAATTTCAGGTGATAGATGTCACCTCATCATTCAATCTCTTACTAGGAAGGCCTTGGATCCACGCAGTCAAGGCCGTGTCATCTACCCTCCATCGAAAAGTCAAGATGCCCCTTAAAGACGGTATCATCACGCTGGAGGCGACCCCAATTACCGTAGCAAGCTGCAACGCTACGGGCCGGGCCAACCCATGAGGATTTGATTTCGTCGGCATGATCGAAAAAGAATATCTCTTTAGGCCCTACTTCACAACTAGCATCGACACGATGCTACAAAATCTAGGTTACCTACCCGGAATAACCTCAAGGCCATATCTTCCAGGTGGGAAGATTATCGAGGTCCTAAATGATGGCGAATCATATTTCAGATTGGGGTATACTATAACCCCGGAAAACGTGGTTCGGGCCGGTATTCACAAGGCCATCGACATTTTCGAGGGTACTTACATAAGCCCTTATAGCCCGAAGTTAACGGATTACTACGTCACTCCAGTCTTCGGAGCTATCCAAGTGGGCCTTTACCGACCCACCGTCACATATCCCGAGACCAAAAAGGCTCGGGAATGCAATTTCATCCCTGATGATATATTCACCATCGTCCAGGCCGAATCAAAGGAGGGCGAAAAACAACTCCGAGCCCGTGCTATGGCTCTTATTCGGAGAAGACAAGGCCGTCCCCGCTCCGAAGGACGACTTGGTCAACCTGATCCTTCGCAGCGATCGGTTTGACCCAACCAAGCTAATCACCGAGGTCGGTACCAACACCGAGACGAGGGCTTGAAGGAAGACCATAAAATGGACCGACGGTCAAGGACGGGTCTACAAGCTGACCACCGGCGAGGGAGACATGTCGGATACCGAGTCTGAGTCCGAGTCTAGAGGGTCTGGTGCTAAAGTCGAGTCTGTAACCCCTCTTCCCTTATCCACTGAGGTCTCGGGGCCTGTCCCAAGACCTCTCCCTATCCCGCCACTGACCAATGATCAGATGGCAGCTCTATTCGAGCTATTTTCAAAATTTACCATCAATAATAATAACGAACACCGTTCTGCTTACGACTTGTCTTATTTCCAAAATTTTCTCAATTTCAAAAATTTTATATGCAATGACATTGAGAAACCCGACGAACAGGTACCCCTACCTCAACATCTGGTCGAGCAGCTCGAGCAAAGGGAATCCCGAGATCCGGTAATCGAAGAAACCGAGTCCATCAATGTGGGAACCACTTTAGAGCCCCAGAGGCTTTAGTTGGGCCTATCTTTAGATCCAGAGGAGAGAAAACAATTCGCAGACCTCCTCCAGGAATTCAAAGATGTCTTTGCATGGTCCTACAAGGACATGCCGGGTATAGACCGGGAGATAGCCGAACACCGAATACCCATCAAAGATGGGTGCAAGCCGGTAAAGCAAAAACTCAGAAGAATGAAGCCCGAGTGGTCTCTTAAAGTCAAGGAAGAGGTCGATAAACAATTTAAAGCAGGCTTTATACAAGTGTCTGAATATCCAGACTGGGTTGCAAACATCGTGCCGGTACCCAAGAAGGACGGCAAGGTGCGAGTTTGCGTGGACTTCCGGGATCTTAACAAGGCAAGCCCAAAAGACGATTTTCCGTTACCACACATCGACATACTGGTGGATAACACGGTCGATCATGCCCTTCTATCGTTCATGGACGGGTATGCTGGGTACAATCAGATTAAAATGGCAGAAGAGGACATGGGTAAGACCACCTTCATTACACCTTGGGGTACTTACTGTTACACCGTCATGCCATTAGGGCTTATCAACGTCGGGGCCACTTATCAACGGACCGCGACTACTTTGCTCCACGACATGATGCATAAGAAAGTGGAGGTCTATGTGGACGACATGATCGTCAAATCCAAGGACCGAAGCGGGCACATTTCAGCCCTAAGAAAGTTCTTCACCCGGCTACGTAAATACAACATGAGACTGAACCCACAAAAATGCAGTTTTGGGGTAACGTCGGGCAAATTACTGGGCCATATCGTTAGCCAACGCGGCATCGAGGTCGACCCAGCTAAAATCAAAGCCATCACCGAGATGCAACCACCCAAGACCGAAAAGGAAATAAGGGGGTTTCTCGGAAAAGTCCAATACATCAGCCGGTTCATTTCGAAACTAACCACGGTATGCGAACCCATCTTCAAAAAGCTAAAAATCGGAGAACGGGTGCTATGGGACGGCAAATGTCAAGCGGCTTTCGATAAAATCAAGGAGATTCTGTCTGCTCCGCCGGTACTAATGCCACCTCAACACGGTCTGCCTTTGTCGTTATACCTAACGACGACGGAGACGGCCATGGGGGCTATGCTGGCCCAGACAGTCGATTCAGAAGAACGGGCTATTTACTATATCAGTAAAAAGTTTCTCGAATATGAGTGCAAATATACAATGCTCGAAAAGACGTGCCTAGCATTGGTTTGGGCCACTAAAAAGCTCCGACATTACATGCTCTGTAATCCCCTAAAAATTCTAGCGCGATACAGTGGCGGAAACACTGTAGAGTCGGGATTAAAACACACAGAACTATGTCTTAATAAATTAAATTGGTAAAGTCAAACATGCGCCATACATAAAAATGGCTAAAATTTAAAACAATCCATAAAGAGGTTAAACAATCCTTAAAACATGATTATTAAAAGATCAGCAGGATCCAAGACTGCTCGTTAGCCCACACCCACCGGAAAATAAACACGTATACCTGCCATGTTAAAACATAACAGCCACAATCAGTGGGGAGCAACGTCAACGTTCTCCCAGCCGTATAACAGGATTTTAAAACAGTAATTACTAATATAGGAAAAATAGTAAAAGTGGAAAACAGTAAAACATCATATTAAAATAAGGTTTAGCGTCGAACAAATTATTCAAAAGGGGTTTCCGAAGACACATAAAGATATTTGCCAACCTGCGTCAATTTATATCGATAATAAATAAAATAATCAAAATGGCGTTATGGATAGGATTAATGTAGGATCTAGACTTTCACTAGGATAATACTAAAAACTAGTTTCGAGAACTTAGTCAAAACAAATTAGACTTTGGTCTCTAACTAGGCAACTCAACCATAACAGGACTGCGTGCAGCGAGGTCCTGGCTTAAGTAATGCACACCCCTCCTGGATACAAACCATACCCAGTTCAACCCGACGCGACTTATACGATGCGATATCTAAGTTTAAGGTAAATATACACTCTCCTGAACACAAACCATGCTCAGTTCAACAACCAATGCGCCCCATAAAGACACACCAGCCTTACAGTTGATGGCAAAACGTACCTCCCAGACTATATTACTCTAAACCCACACTTGTCCTTATTCCATAACTCCAAAACAAACCATTATCGATATTTAAAAGATGTATTCATCATAAACAATATGAGGATAAAAGAAGTAAACATTTATATTCTAAAAGAGGAAACTTTCTATTTTAGGAAACTTCTATTTTTAGAAACTTTACTAAAAATAGCATCATATCAAAGTAGTGAAAATATTAGTTCATACTAATACCACATTTTAGTAAACGATATAGATCTATAAAAAACTAATACTTTCGGCCTTAACAATATTAATTATTAAAGTAAGAACATTTGATTTTATGAAATTATTAAAATATCGTACAAGTGTTATAAAATGATTAGAGACATCTAAAAAAAAATTAATAATACTAATTAGGGTGTTTTCGAAAGTTATAAAGCTAAAATTCCCTAATTATTATTAGTTTCGACGATAAAATTATAAATAGGATTTTACGACAAACACTAAATTAAATACTTGAACGTCTTTATTTAATTAAACCAACAAATATATTTAGAGTATGTTAAGGGATGATTTAAATCCTAAAGTTTCAGATTTAAATACTTTCAAAATTGCTGGGAAAATAATTCTTTTAGGTAAGACGAAGCAATTTAGCGATAAATCACAACTTGTCCGAAATCAATATTTATTAATTAAAGACTATAATAAATAGTACAAAAATTACGTAAAATAGTTAAATTATATTTATGGACATTCTGTCCAGAAAAGAAAATTTCCAGAATTCTAAAAACTCGGTTTTTAAAGCGTTTTCTCGTTAATCGTCCAATCTCGACAATAACGATTAATAAAAATAGTAATTACAAAACGATTTAAGTATTAATATCCAAAAATTATTATTACACTTTTAAAATCCTGATTTTACAGAATATAATGTTTTCCAGATTTTTCCAAAATCCAGATTCAACAAATTTCAACAAAACCGTCATTTAAACCCGTTTTCGCAATTAACGATTTTATTAATAAACCTATCGTTCCTAACATTTTATTAAGGCACTAAAAATCATAATAATACATTTTAATATGAAATCATCAGAATCATAATTTTTCCCAGATTTAAACTAAAGACCAGAAATCGAGAATTTAAACAACAAACACGGTTTTAACGATAAACGATGATTTAAAGTGATTAATTAATTCATCCACTTAACAATTCCGAAAACTTATGAAAAAAAATCATAAAATTCTATTTCAGCAGAAAGTTTCACCACGTCAAAAATCAGATTAAAATAAAATGTTTAAGTACTAGAACTAAAAATCGGTTTTTAATCGTTTTTGCCCGAAAACGATAATAATTCAATAATCGATATCAAAAATATCAGAAAAAAATACTAAATTACTAAAAATCATCAAAAACAACATTTTCCCAGAATATAAACATATATTACATGTTTAGGCCGATTATTACGATTTTACAAATTAATATAACAATTTAATCGTTAATCTCGTAAAAGCGATAAAAATATCGAAACATGCAAAATTTCAACTTTAAAAAATTTTCCAGAATCCGTGACATACATATATTGTCAAAATAAAATATAAAAATATATACATGCAAATACTCAATTAAAATCTTGAAATACCGAGTAACATCGACGTTACCTCTACTCCAAGTCTGAATCAACGATATATTCGTCGGCTTCGGGATCGTCCAAAAATCCTACCAAACACGTAAATCATGGCAGAAAAATACCATGAGAAAACTAATAAAAATCAAGGTAAAAATTGATCGAAAATGACGTCGATTAATACCTTAACGAAGGAATCGGAAAGAGGATTATTATGACGATAAAAATGATGCGATTGGGACTTGAAATGGAGCAAAAATCAGCCTAAGGAGGGTAAGGAGTACACGGCCAAAAGAGAGAAGAAAGAAGTGATGAATATTTTTGTTAATGCAAAAATGAATGTAGAGTAAAGGAGGAGATGGAGGTTACTACACTTAAAGGAGTAAGAATGAAATTAAGGCTTCAAAATGAGGAATCCAAAATGTATCTAGACCCAAAGTTGGCCGGCCAAAAGGATAAGAGAGGGAATATGAAAAGTTTTGACATAAATGCTACAATGAATGAAAAGAAAAGAATCTTATGTTTACGGTTTAAAGTGATAAAATGAAACGTTTAAATAAAACGTAATAAAACTTGTGACCAAGAGCTTAGTTGGTCCAAAATGTGAGAAAACAGTCTCAAATAATTTATAAGTTGATAAAAAGTATAATCGTAAAATAGTTAAAGGCATTTCAAAGTAATTCGAGTAAACCTCGCGTAAGAAAATAATTATTCGCGAAGCTTCGTAATAAAAATCATTAACAACTATTTTTTTTTTTCGTAAATAAAATATTTACTAGTTGAAAATATTATAGAAACGTATTCAAACATTTTTAGGAAAAGGAATAACTTAAATCCAAGCTTAAAAACGTCAATTCGGAGAGAAATAGAATTCCTCGCGGAAAAATTACTTAGTTTACGAAGAAACCAAATAAATGGATTTAAAAGAATTTTAAATCTTTAAAATTAAAAATAGAAATTATTAAACTCAAAAATTAAAATAAAGCTTAGTAAAATGATAAAATATGAGGCCAAAAGTGACAGAGTTAAGACGAAGTCCTAACAGAAAGAATAAAATGCTTAGGAAAAATAGCGGGTGTTACAATCCTCCCCACTAAAAGAAAGTTTCGTCCTCGAAACTAAGAATAAGCAGATAGGAAATCGAGGTTTACCTTACTCGAAGAGTTGAGGATGCTTAGTTCGCATCGAAGACTCGGTTTCCCATGTTTCTTCCTCAAACCGATTACAGCGCCACAAAACCTTCATCAGAGGTACAACTTTGTTCCTTAAACGCTTCTCGCGGCGATCAGTAATCTTCACCGGCCTTTCTTCATAAGTCAAATCCGGCTCGAGATCCACAATCTCGGGCTCCAACACGTGCTCGGGATCACTAACATATTTCCTTAACTGAGAAACATGAAATACATCGTGAACCTTACCCATGGATGCAGGCAATTCCAGTTTATAAGCAACTTCGCCCACTCTCTCGATCACAGGGTATGGGCCAACGAACTTAGGGCTGAGCTTGCCCTTAATCCCAAACCGTTTCACCCCTTTCATAGGTGATACCTTCAGGAACACCAGATCACCAACCGAAAACTCCAAAGGTCGGCGACGAACATCAGCATACGACTTCTGTCGATCCTTTGCAGACTTCATCCTAGATCGGACCACATTCACAACGTCAATAGTCTGAGCCAACAAATCCGGGCCCAAAATCTTTACTTCACCGGGAACATCCCAACAGACGGGACTACGGCACTTTCGACCATAAAGTGCTTCCAACGGGGACATCTTAATAGAAGCATGGTAGCTGTTGTTATAGGAAAACTCTACCAATGGAAGATGTCGGATCCAACTCTCTTGGAAATCCAAGGCACAAGCCCGCAACATATCCTCCAAAGTTTGGATTGTTCTCTCGGACTGTCCATCTGTAGCGGCATGGAAGGCGGTACTCATCAATAACTTGCTTCCCAAAGCATCTTGCAAAGCCTTCCAAAATTTAGAGCAGAACCTCGGGTCTCGATCCGAAACAATCTCGAGCGGTACACCGTGATGACGGACGATCTCGGCAATATACACTTCTGCGAGCTTCTCCAAACTCCAAGTATCGCGAATTGGGACGAATCGTGCACATTTGGTCAAGCGGTCCACAATAACCCAAATACCGTTTCTACCATTCACGGTTCTAGGTAAAGCCATCACAAAATCCATCGATATGCACTGCCATTTCCACTCTGAAACAGGGAGTGGTTGTAGCAAACCTCCAGGCTTCTTGTGCTCGAACTTCACCTGCTGACAAGTCAAGCACCTACTTACAAACTCTGCAATGTCCTCTCTCATATGAGGCCACCAGAAATGGAGCTTCAAATCCCGATACATCTTGTCACCACCAGGATGAATAGAGTACCTCGTCTTATGTGCTTCGGTTAGAACTTGCTTTCTCACCTCAGCATCACCTGGGACAACCCAGCGGTTCTTAAATTTCAATGCTCCACTGGAATCCACAGAAAAATCTAGAGCCTTACCAAGATTCATCTTTTCTCGGATGCCAGCCACAAAAGGATCATCCAACTGCTTCTCACGAATCTCACGAAAAAGAGTTGGTTCAGCAACAAGGGCATACAGGCGACCATCATAATCTTCATCCACAACATCAATAGACATCTTGGCAAAATCTCGGGACAACTTCTCAGGCAAGCTAGAACACGGAGACAAGGAATGAAGGATCTTTCTGCTAAGGGCATCAGCAACCACGTTAGCCTTTCCCTCACAATACACCAATTCAAGGTCATAGTCATTCACTAACTCGATCCAGCGTCTCTGTCTCGCATTCAGATCTTTCTGCGTGAAGAGATATCGCAGACTCTTATGGTCTGTGTGAACCTTGCATCTTACTCCGTACAAATAATGTCTTCAAACCTTCAAGGCATGCACCACAGCTGCTAACTCCAAGTCGTGGGTAGGGTAATTCACCTCATGAATTTTCAACTATCTAGAGGCATAAGCGATCACCTTACCGTTCTGCATAAGGACACAACCCAAACCATTCTTAGAAGCGTCACAGTACACATCAAATCCAACGCCTTCTTCAGGTAGGGTCAGGATAGGAGCAGAGGTGAGCTTTCTCTTGAGCTCAGAAAAAGCATCTTCGCAAGCTTGACTCCACAGAAACTTATTCTCTTTCTTGAGTAATTGAGTCATAGGTCGTGCTAACTTAGAAAAGTCTTGCACAAACCTTCGATAATAGCCGACAAGACCTAGGAAACTTCAGATCTCGCCAACATCTTTGGGACTTGCCCAGCTCTCGATAGCTGAAATCTTGCATCATACTGAGCTAACCAGTCCATTCCCAAAATAACGTCGAACTCAGCGAGAGGGAACTCAAGGAGAGTAGAAGGAAGAATAGTACCAGCAAAGAGAATAGGTACATTCTGATAAGCTTTAGAACAGTCAACGACTTCACCAGAAGGGAGGGAAATAGCTATAGGCTCAGCTAGACAGGGGGTTAAGGATAGTTTTGGAGCCAGAGTAGAAGATATTACAGACGTGGAAGCGCCGGTATCAAATAATATATAAGCACTAATACCAGAAATCAGAAACATACCCGTAACCACATCAGGATTAGCCTCGGCGTCGGCACGGCTCATCACAAAGATGCGTCCCTTACGAGGAGCAGAAGTAGAGACAGCGCCAGCTGCAGTAGCGGTATTGGTTGTTGCTTTCTTTGGGCAGTAGGTAGAACGATGTCCCACTTCCCCACAGTGGAAACAGGTAATAGGGTTACCCTCACAAGTCAAACCCGGATGATAGGCCTTCTTGCATTTGAAACAGTTAGAATCCTTCTTGTTGTTGGGCTTCGAGTTGAAATTGTTTTTCTTGAAACCACTACCTGTAATAGCATACAGTAGAGTCAGAAATTTAGAGGAAAGAAAGTAGAAGAAGAAGAGAAAGGAAAAATAATCCAGACCTCCAGAGTTGAACTTCTTAGAAGAAGATGAAGAGTTATTCCCTGAATGGGTGAAAGGTCTTTTATAACCAGATGATGGGTTCATAGATTTCACCCGCTCAATCGAAGATTCCGCGTATAGCGCGGCATTATAAAGCTCATTAACAGTTGAGAGACTCCGGGGCATGTTGAGAGTGATATCGGCTCGAAGTCCTCCTCGATAAAAGAAAGCTCGGGAATTCTCATTGGGTAACAGATCTCCAGCATAATTCGCCAGAAAGTGAAACCGAGTGGTGTAAGCTTCAACTGACATGGTATTCTGGCTTAGAGTGTTGAATTCAGTCATCCTCTGACGCCTCAGCTCCTCGGGATAAAATCTCTGCTCTAAGAGAGCCTTGAACTGAGTCCAGTTGAATCCTGGAGTCTGAAGAGCAGTCGGGCCAACCTGGCTCCACCATCTGTCTGCATCGTCTGACAGGTACAACACAGCTAGGCCCACCTTCTGATCCTCGGGGGCGGAGTAAATTCCAAACTGTCTTTCCATCACTCGAAACCAACGGTTCATGACTTCAGGGTCCACGGAACCGTCATAATAGTCCAATCTGCTTTTAGCCATTCCTTCAGCAGCGTGAGAGAAGTTGAAGGGCCTCTGCTGGTTCCGGTTGTTCATCTCGTTCATAGCCTGCGCTATATTGCGTAGCGTGTCAGCCAGAGCTTCGATACCTCCTTGATCATTGTTGTTGTTGTTGTTGCGGTTGTTGTTGTTGTTGTTTCGGTTACCTCTTCCGGCCATCTTGAAGTTCACAAATAACAACATAAAATCAATGCTAATCATCGAGTTCAGGAACAGACAATCTTAACAGTTAAGTCCTTATCTGTTTCTACCCATTTCTAATAATATCCTTATTTACTGTTTAAATAATTTACTGGTATTTTTTCCTAATTTCAGGTGTGTAAGCGTCGGGAGCAGTGATGCCCTGATACCAACTGTAATCCCCTAAAAATTCTAGCGCGATACAGTGGCGGAAACACTGTAGAGTCGGGATTAAAACACACAGAACTATGTCTTAATAAATTAAATTGGTAAAGTCAAACATGCGCCATACATAAAAATGGCTAAAATTTAAAACAATCCATAAAGAGGTTAAACAATCCTTAAAACATGATTATTAAAAGATCAGCAGGATCCAAGACTGCTCGTTAGCCCACACCCACCGGAAAATAAACACGTATACCTGCCATGTTAAAACATAACAGCCACAATCAGTGGGGAGCAACGTCAACGTTCTCCCAGCCGTATAACAGGATTTTAAAACAGTAATTACTAATATAGGAAAAATAGTAAAAGTGGAAAACAGTAAAACATCATATTAAAATAAGGTTTAGCGTCGAACAAATTATTCAAAAGGGGTTTCCGAAGACACATAAAGATATTTGCCAACCTGCGTCAATTTATATCGATAATAAATAAAATAATCAAAATGGCGTTATGGATAGGATTAATGTAGGATCTAGACTTTCACTAGGATAATACTAAAAACTAGTTTCGAGAACTTAGTCAAAACAAATTAGACTTTGGTCTCTAACTAGGCAACTCAACCATAACAGGACTGCGTGCAGCGAGGTCCTGGCTTAAGTAATGCACACCCCTCCTGGATACAAACCATACCCAGTTCAACCCGACGCGACTTATACGATGCGATATCTAAGTTTAAGGTAAATATACACTCTCCTGAACACAAACCATGCTCAGTTCAACAACCAATGCGCCCCATAAAGACACACCAGCCTTACAGTTGATGGCAAAACGTACCTCCCAGACTATATTACTCTAAACCCACACTTGTCCTTATTCCATAACTCCAAAACAAACCATTATCGATATTTAAAAGATGTATTCATCATAAACAATAAGAGGATAAAAGAAGTAAACATTTATATTCTAAAAGAGGAAACTTTCTATTTTAGGAAACTTCTATTTTTAGAAACTTTACTAAAAATAGCATCATATCAAAGTAGTGAAAATATTAGTTCATACTAATACCACATTTTAGTAAACGATATAGATCTATAAAACTAATACTTTCGGCCTTAACAATATTAATTATTAAAGTAAGAACATTTGATTTTATGAAATTATTAAAATATCGTACAAGTGTTATAAAATGATTAGAGACATCTAAAAAAAAATTAATAATACTAATTAGGGTGTTTTCGAAAGTTATAAAGCTAAAATTCCCTAATTATTATTAGTTTCGACGATAAAATTATAAATAGGATTTTACGGCAAACACTAAATTAAATACTTGAACGTCTTTATTTAATTAAACTAACAAATATATTTAGAGTATGTTAAGGGATGATTTAACTCCTAAAGTTTCAGATTTAAATACTTTCAAAATTGCTGGAAAAATAATTCTTTTAGGTAAGACGAAGCAATTTAGCGATAAATCACAACTTGTCCGAAATCAATATTTATTTATTAAAGACTATAATAAATAGTACAAAAATTACGTAAAATAGTTAAATTATATTTATGGACATTCTGTCCAGAAAAGAAAATTTCCAGAATTCTAAAAACTCGGTTTTTAAAGCGTTTTCTCGTTAATCGTCCAATCTCGACAATAACGATTAATAAAAATAGTAATTACAAAACGATTTAAGTATTAATATCCAAAAATTATTATTACACTTTTAAAATCCTGATTTTACAGAATATAAATTTTTCCAGATTTTTCCAAATTCCAGATTCAACAAATTTCAACAAAACCGTCATTTAAACACGTTTTCGCAATTAACGATTTTATTAATAAACCTATCGTTCCTAACATTTTATTAAGGCACTAAAAATCATAATAATACATTTTAATATGAAATCATCAGAATCATAATTTTTCCCAGATTTAAACTAAAGACCAGAAATCGAGAATTTAAACAACAAACACGGTTTTAACGATAAACGATGATTTAAAGTGATTAATTAATTCATCCACTTAACAATTCCAAAAACTTATGAAAAAAATCAGAAAATTCTATTTCACCAGAAAGTTTTACCACGTCAAAAATCAGATTAAAATAAAATGTTTAAGTACTAGAACAAAAAATCGGTTTTTAATCGTTTTTGCCCGAAAACGATAATAATTCAATAATCGATATCAAAAATATCAGAAAAAATACTAAATTACTAAAAATCATCAAAAACAACATTTTTCCAGAATATAAACATATATTACATGTTTAGGCCGATTATTACGATTTTACAAATTAATATAACAATTTAATCGTTAATCTCGTAAAAGCGATAAAAATATCGAAACATGCAAAATTTCAACTTAAAAAATTTTTCCAGAATCCGTGACATACATATATTGCCAAAATAAAATATAAAAATATATACATGCAAATACTCAATTAAAATCTTGAAATACCGAGTAACATCGACGTTACCTCTACTCCAAGTCTGAATCAACGATATATTCGTCGGCTTCGGGATCGTCCAAAAATCCTACCAAACACGTAAATCATGGCAGAAAAATACCATGAGAAAACTAATAAAAATCAAGGTAAAAATTGATCGAAAATGACGTCGATTAATACCTTAACGAAGGAATCGGAAAGAGGATTATTATGACGATAAAAATGATGCGATTGGGACTTGAAATGGAGAAAAAATCAGCCTAAGGAGGGTAAGGAGTACACGGCCAAAAGAGAGAAGAAAGAAGTGATGAATATTTTTGTTAATGCAAAAATGAATGTAGAGTAAAGGAGGAGATGGAGGTTACTACACTTAAAGGAGTAAGAATGAAATTAAGGCTTCAAAATGAGGAATCCAAAATGTATCTAGACCCAAAGTTGGCCGGCCAAAAGGATAAGAGAGGGAGTATGAAAAGTTTTGACATAAATGCTACAATGAATGAAAAGAAAAGAATCTTATGTTTACGGTTTAAAGTGATAAAATGAAACGTTTAAATAAAACGTAATAAAACTTGTGACCAAGAGCTTAGTTGGTCCAAAATGTGAGAAAACAGTCTCAAATAATTTATAAGTTGATAAAAAGTATAATCGTAAAATAGTTAAAGGCATTTCAAAGTAATTCGAGTAAACCTCGCGTAAGAAAATAATTATTCGCGAAGCTTCGTAATAAAAATCATTAACAACTATTTTTTTTTTTCGTAAATAAAATATTTACTAGTTAAAAATATTATAGAAACGTATTCAAACATTTTTAGGAAAAGGAATAACTTAAATCCAAGCTTAAAAACGTCAATTCGGAGAGAAATAGAATTCCTCGCGGAAAAATTACTTAGTTTACGAAGAAACCAAATAAATGGATTTAAAAGAATTTTAAATCTTTAAAATTAAAAATAGAAATTATTAAACTCAAAAATTAAAATAAAGCTTAGTAAAATGATAAAATATGAGGCCAAAAGTGACAGAGTTAAGACGAAGTCCTAACAGAAAGAATAAAATGCTTAGGAAAAATAGCGGGTGTTACATGCTCAGTCATGAGGTACATGTGTTATCCAAAATGGATCCTATCAAGTACTTATTCGAGAAGCCCATCCTCAACGGCAGGATGTCGAGATGGACTTTAATGTTATCCGAGTTCGACCTCAAATTTGTACCATTAAAAGCCATTAAAGGCCGGGTAGTTGCCGAGTTCCTCGCTGACAGCCCAATATCCGAAGAAGGCCACACCGATACATGGGCCTTTCCTGATGAAGACATATTCCATACCGATACGGAGGTGTGGGATCTATATTTCGATGGGGCATCCAACTTCTGAGGATTTGGGGTCGGAATCTTGTTAATTTCACCCCGAGGGGAACACACTCCCTTATCCATCAAGTTGGACTTCGACGTGACCAACAACGCAGCCGGATACGAAGCATGCATTCACGGGTTGCAAGCCGCCGCTGATTTAGGGGTAACAAACCTCCGAGTCCACGGTGATTCATCATTAGTCATCAATCAAGCACTCCAAAAATGGAAAACTCGGAACGCCAATCTCGTGGCTTACCAAGCACGGGTAAGGGTTCTAGAGAAACAATTCCAAAAGGTAGAATACATTTATCTGCCCCGGGAAGAGAATCAGTTCGCAGATGCACTTTCCAAATTAGCATCTTTACTGAACATCCCGGATCACCTGACCAGCATGCCAATCTGTGTCGAAAGACGGTCCGAGCCAGCCTACATCCACGCCATTCAGGATATCGAGATAACTGACCCGGAACCATGGTATCAAACTGTCCTAACCTACTTGGCAACGGGAGAATATCCCCCGGGAACTGAAAACCGGGCCAAGAAAGCCCTGCGGAGATTGGCAACACAATTCGTTCGCACGGACGACGGGCAACTGTACAAAAAGACGGCACAGGGGGCTCTACTCCTATGCATCGATAAAATACAGGCCGAAAAGGTAATGGCCGAAGTACACGACGGTGAAAACGGCCCGCATATGAACGCCCATATGCTAGCCCGAAAAATCATGAGGCTCGGGTACTATTGGAACACCATGGAAACAGACTGTCAGGTGTATGTCAAACACTGCCATAACTGTCAGATCTTTGCCAATGTACAACATATGCCATCTTCCCTCTTATATACCATGACATCACCATGGCCGTTTTCGACATGGGGTATAGACATAATTGGAAAGGTGCATCCTTCCGGGACGGGAGGTCATTGCTTCATTTTAGTGGCCATCGACTACTTCACCAAATTGGTCGAAGCCGAGTCATACCGTGTCTTGAACGCCAAGCACGTGGCCAAATTTATCCAAAATAAAATAATATGCCGGTATGGGATCCCTCACGAGTTCATCAGCGATCACGGGACCCACTTTCAAGCCGAAACTGCCGCATTACTGGCAAAATATAAAATTCAAAGGCCTACATCTTCGCCTTACCGACCTCAAACAAATGGAGCGGTAGAAGCGGCCAATAAAACAATTGTCACCATACTTAAAAAGACGGCTGAGAATTACCGGGACTGGCCCGACAAAATACCTTTTGCCCTGTGGGGATATCGAACCTCAATCCGCACCGCGACCGGGGCAACCCCGTATTACTTGACATACGGAATGGAAGCGGTCCAACCAGTCGAGCTAGAAGTGCCATCCCTCAGGATTTTACTTGAAAGCCAAGTACCTGAAGCAGATTGGGTCCAAGCCCGATACGATTCGCTGGTCCTTTTAGACGAACGGCGATCACGGGCCCTCAACAATATCCAAATATATCAAAAGAGGATCCAACGGGCTTTCAACAAAAGAGTTAGACCCCGAAACATCAAAGAAGGGGATTTGGTCCTAAAATCGGTTCGTGCCTTACTACCGATTGACCCAAGGGGTAAATTCAAACCCAACTGGGCTGGGCCATACTTAGTCAAGAAGGTCCTATCAGGAGGAGCGGTGATGCTGACAGACATAGACGGGAACGAATTTGTCAACCCAACCAACTTGGACCAGCTGAAGCGCTACTACCCATAAACCCCATCTCAATGTCATTTGCAAAAAATTTTCAAAAATTTGTCTTTTTATAAATTTTCAAAAATTATAGACAAGTCAATAAGCTAGAATTAATTATTCTACTGTCGCACATCTTGAATTAATAATCTTGATGTATTTCGAAAATTGCAAAAATCAATCAAATCAATTTTGAACTACGTTTGGTTTGATTCCGCTATTTGTGGATACGTAGGTAACCCCTCTAAAGGGTACAACCACTGCAATAAACGAAAGACGGGAACGGTTTTCAATAATATGTCTTTTTATCTCGATTACAAAAAAAAAAAAAAAACGCCGGACACGGTATACACACACCAAAAAAAACCACACCACTAAAAAATAATAATAATATTCAAATAATAATAACGGAGACTAATATCCGGGCATTTTCCTCTTCCCCTTGTCCTTCGGGTCGCGTGAAGCCTGAGGTCTTCGGGGTGGTGGCGAGCATTCCCGAATCACAAGTGGAACCTCTTTAGCACGAGCCCGTTTCTTCGGCGACGAGTCTTCTATCACGGTCTTCGGTCCAATGCGAGACCGCACATGCTCGGGTAATCTATCCCGTGGGCCAAGTCGGTCCTGCACGGGTAGTCTTGGGCCCAGTCTCCTTCCCAAGTCAGTCTGGGGGCTCACTTTCCCCAAAGCACCTTTAGCACTAGACCCTTCAGCTTGAATCTTAGTCTTCTTTTTGTGACCTGACATTAGACGAACCATGGTAGCCGGGGTGTCACCATCATCGAAGAATCCCCTATTGTCTTTAGCTTGCTCCCTCCTCAGCAGGTCAAAAGCTTCGTCAACCTTCAGCGCAGCTCGGGCTTTAGCATCAACGGCTTTGGTCCACTTCATGTAAGAATCTGAACCCAGATTGAGTGGCGAGATTTGACAACGGGCCAAGTATGCCGTGTGTACCATCTTTGCATCCAGGTATCACACATTACATCAGTCAGTTGGGTAGGGTCACTCACAACTGCTTCAACTTCAGGGATTCGCTGGGTCCATCCATACTGCCTTAGTATGCGATCTGGGTAGAGATGAACCGTCTGCCTGAAACATAGGATCACCTGATAGCGGGCTCTATCCCTCAGGTCCAAGCCACTCCAAAGGTAGATGGGCCACCACGGAACGACCCATCGAATTAGCGGACCACCATGGAAAGACAAAACCTCGTCCCAATACTTTTGCGTAATATGACGAGAGAAATCAATGGCCCGCCTCCTCGTCATCACCTGGTTATGACGATAGTTGCCTGCATCAAGGGGAGGGTCTATCACTGATAGCCTCTCATAAAGCCAAATCTGCAAAAAGGAAACAAAAATATGAGTAAAAAAAATCAAAAAAATCAAAAATCAAAAAAATGCAAAGTAACATACTTGCAGCAATCGGGTGCTCCTGGTAAGACGAATTGACGAGTCTCTCTTACGGCTGTCCAATCCTTGGATAATCTCGTCCGTGATCAGCCAAGCCGGGTTGTGTTCAGTCTCCATCAAATCTACTACGGTCAGAAGATGGGTGTTTCCCATGCAGGATAACAAATCCATGTGACCCTCAAAAGCATATACGTGGAGCATACAGAAAGAAAAGGCCCTGCGGCTGTAAGCCGGTCTGACCCGAACATCAAGAGAATTCATAAATTTCTCAACCAAGTCGATCAGAGAAATCTTATCGCCTTCCATCATGCGGGATACCTCATTGTGAGAAAGCCCTAGAAATTCTCGAAGCTTCCTCCTCGGGTCATAGATCGAGTACGGGACGGCTGGACGAAGCACCGGGTTCCATCCTCCTATAGCGGCAATCTCCTCAGGCAAAGGGCAAACCTCGCCCCGGGAAAAAGAAAAGACATGATATATGTCATCCCAGTAAGCCAAGCATGCATCCAGGAAATAGCGATCAACCACCATCCGACGGAACGGATACAGCTGAGTTATACCCGTCTGGTTGAGCGCCACCCTATCCGTGTCCCTAAAGCGACGGGACCACTCCTGCAGCATAACGGTCAATCTATCGATTCCCATGGCTAATTCCTTAAGAAAATAAGAAGATCTTCTTTTTGCCTTAAGGGAAATAAAGAGACTTTCTTTAAAGAAGGGAATGATTTGTAATGAGAATTGTGGAGAAATCAAGGACAAGAGAGGATTATATATAGCATTAGCCTTGCAAACTGTTTAGGAAAATTTCCTAATCCTAATTGGAATCAAACCGCAAGCCTAGTCTCGATACTAGCACGGAAATCTCCATCCCGAACTTTCCTAATCCTTGTTAGGAGTCAAAAATCTCAAAGTTTCCAAAATTCAAAAATTTCATGATTTTCAAGATTTCAAAATTCAAAATTTCAAAATTTTCAAAATTTTCAAAATTTCAAAAAATCATTTTCCCCAGCGCGAGTCATTTTACTATCTACGTGTTGCATGCATTTTATGTGACTTATACAGGTACGACTCAAACAGGGACGTGCAACCCACGATATCTCCCCAGTGGAAGCCAACGGCGGCATTTCACGGGATGGGCCTACATACAGGCGCACCCAGGACTTATGCGACAAGTCCAATTCCCCACGGAGTTATCGGCTGAGGTATGACTTCTAGCTTACGGCTGGCGAGCCCTTCACGCGAGTCTAATGGACTATAAACGACCCGGCCGGAAGTCCGCCAGGTTTCAATCCTCGATTGGCCTGGTGGCTACTCTGACTTTTGCCTTGTCCAAGCCTTAGTCAGAGTGGGGGCTCTGTAGACACCCGCATTTTGACTGCCAGGTGTCTATGGCAGTTTCCAAAAAACACCCGATGATGATCGGACGCTAACGTGCTTCTATGCGCTCGGATACGGGCTCAAATCCATTAATCGCTGGCTAACACACTTACAGAGTACAAATCTCACAAAATCAACCTCGAATCCAGGCCCAGCGGACCGTTCCGAGCCAAACAAGACTAATTTGGGCCAAAACCGACACCGGAATTAAAACCGACTTTTTTGCGATTGGGTCAACCCTGGTCAAGGTCGTTTCCGAGACATACAAAACAACCATTCACAACATCAAAAGTCCAACTCAAGAAACAAAACCAACAGTTCATCTTCAGACGGGCCATCAGGTCAAGTCTGTCAAGGCAAAACCCTAGACACCAAAGTGCATGACCATGCCTATATAAACACCCCCATGCAACACACTTTCACACATTGAAAAAACCCTAGAGAAACCCTACACACACATACAACATCTATTACAAACCTCAATCAAACCCCAGCAATTCTACACTAGCAAAAAAACCCTAAACCTAATTTTAGGAATCAATCCCGAGCCACCATAACTTAACCTCCATAAAACCTCGAAGACTCTTGTGTTAAAGCCACGGTTACGAGTTAGATCCGAGACAAGAACATGTAGGCTGAGGGTGTCAAAACCCCGTTCTCTCCTTCTTCACTTCCTCTCGTCATCTTCTTCGCTTTTTCTTACTTTTTTATTTTTTTATTTTTTTCTTTATTGCATCATAATATCGATAATACTAATACAAAAGATTAAAATACTTATCGATTTGTGTCGAATAAGAGGGGTATCGGAATAAGGAAACACGAATATACAAGTGTACTGCACACAGCGTTGACGGTCGCTTGTTCCAATACCCCGATTATTTGATTATTGAGATAAGTTTACTTAAACAATATTTTTTTTATTTTGTTTGCATCATTATCATTAGTCGTATATTTACATTAATTTTCAAAAACAAGCATTGTATTTAATAAGGGTTGAAACCCGTTGATGCGGATCCGACGTCAAACAATTCGCAAGAATTAATTATGATGTCGGGATGCGGAGGGAATCAAGGCGAGTTTTTTAAGGTGTCGATATATTAGATTCGATACCAATTCCATAATTGGATGTCGAATCTAATGATTTAGTCAAATAAATTAATTAACACGATTTTTGTTGATGCTAATAAAGATGTCCTCTAATTCAATTGAATTAATTACGACATTAATAAACGCGGAGAAAATTTATATCGTGCTAGTTAATTTAAAACGACTTATATTATTTTCTTTATTTTTTCACTCTAGTATTCCATATCGATTCCATAATCGGATATGGGATATGACGAGCATCAAAATTAAAATCGAGTATAAATTATTCCAAGTATTTAATATTGATTTCATAATCGAATATTGAATACGACGAATATCGAAAATATTAAGTCGAGTGCAAATTACGCAATATTTTTACGCGATTTAATAAAATCATCAATTTTCCGAAGAAAACAATTTCGCTCTTTTTTATTATTATTCTTCGAACATCATTTTTTTTAGACAAACATTTTTTTTAGATCTCGATATTTTTTTCCTTGACCTCGGTCAACACGTGTTAATCCATCACGTGACCTACTATTATTTTCAAAACCATGCATCATACTACATTATTCGCAAACTGTTATTATCGTTATACCGTTACTAACAAGTTTGTTATTTTCTTGTCAATTTATTTTTGTTTATTTTATTTTACTAAAATGAATCCACATGCTAAAATTCTACTTTGACGTAGAATTAATTGCATTAAATCGACATAGAAACACTTTTCAATTCCATTCACATGTTTAGGGAAAATAATCTTTGCATATCTTTTTCTCGTTCAACTAACGCGCGTATTGGAAAGTCATTCGAATTCTTAGTAGAGGCCGCTAATGTGCGGGCGGGGTTGGGTGTCCTTTGTGTGCTTCCCAACACGTACCCTCACCCCTTACTCAGAACCTCGGTTTTCGGATGCCCGAAACCGTTGGCGCACGAGAGTCATTCAATACACAATATCCGATAATGTCGGTATTGGTATCAAATGCAAAGGGACGAGCCCAATAAACTCTGACATCGGAAATGGGCCGTATTTTGTATACGGACCACTGCGACATAGAGTGGGCTCGAATGGTTCCGAATAACCACAAAATTCGGTGGCGACTCCACTTCGATTTAAATTTCCATTCGATCCGTTTCATATGGAGATTCATTCGCCTCCCCAAACCCGCGCGTGGCCGCGTCGGGGTGGACCTATGTCATGTCCACAAGATGAATAATTAATTGAATCGAATTCAATGATGAATAATTTTTGAATTTCAAAACTTGTGAGGAAGAAATTTTGAAGCTTATGAAGATGACGATTGAAAATTATGAAGAGGAAATAATTATGAAGATGAAGATGAAGGGTTTTGAATTTTGATTAATTATGAGGATATTGGTGTTTTGTGCGTGAGTGATGATGGCAGGATATTGCGTGAGTGAGAGAGAATTTGAGGAGAGAGGTATATAGTTATTATTTGGTAGAGGGAAATAAGGAGATTTGATTTTATTTACCTTATTTACTGGTATTCCCTTATTTCAACTCAAGCAATCACAACCATCCATCTCCCCCTTGATCAATGGTCTAAGATTGGACTCACGTACTCAACATATATAACATGACTCACTTGATCCTTACTACACACACACACACACACACATATAGAGGCAGGATCTGATACATTTGTCAAATTTGATACAATTTACCTTTTAATTGTGGCCATTGGATCTCACATGATCAAGAGCTAAGATTAAAACTCTCTAAATCTCCAAAGCAATTCTTTCTCAGATTTTTATAGTTATTTTGATGTACAAAGAAGATTATTTTAATGAAGAAACATAGTTATTTTATAGTTAACTACTCAATTGTTTACTGAGAATAATGTTATCAGGTTATACATAGTTATTCAATTGAAGAATAATGTTTCGTTGTAACTATATTTGGTACGTAGTTGTTTTATAATTATTTCAATGTAGATACGTAGTGATTCCAATGTAGAAAGTCAGTTATTGTATTGAATAACTTGTGTTATTGTATTGAGATGAGATTCAAATATAATAAATTTTAGAATAATGCTATCTGATGTTATGTAGTTATTCTAATGTAGAAACTCAGTTATTGTAATAAATAACTCGTGTTATTGTATGTATTGAGATGGAATTCAAATATAATTAACTTTATAATAATGTTATCTGATTTTACGTAGTTAGTCCAATGTAGAAACTTAGTTATTGTAATAAATAATTTGTGTTATTGTATTGGGATGAAACATATTGCACATCATTGAGGCCTTGAGGGTGCACCCAGCAAAAGGAACTTCACTGAAAGGCAAAAACAAGAGGGGGTTAGTTACAGTAAAAA
This sequence comes from Agrostemma githago, assembly GCA_958450325.1. Taxonomy (NCBI): domain Eukaryota; kingdom Viridiplantae; phylum Streptophyta; class Magnoliopsida; order Caryophyllales; family Caryophyllaceae; genus Agrostemma; species Agrostemma githago. Next base: position 54,268,077 of record OY288249.1, read on the forward strand.
TAAATAAAATTGAAGTACAATAATCACATATGTGCGATAGAATAACTATAAAAACACTATAAAATAACTCTGGTTATAAAACATAGTAACTAATATAATGAAATAATAACTTCAAGAATAATATAGAATAATCGCAATAATAGTATAGAATAACTGGAATAACATAATAAAATAATTAGGTATTTCATAGAAATAATAATGTATCAAAACCAAAAATTCATGCTATGAAATAATATGTAGTTATTTCAATGTTCATATTCAAGTATTTTATTGTTCATATTCAAATATTACAATATTCATAATTTTAATTTTTAATATTGTAATAAAAAATCTAGAAATTATTCCAATAATGTATCAAACCATGTAGAATAACACACAAAATTGAGTCAAAAATAGAGTACGGAATTGAATCACAATCAGAATTGAACACAAAATCAAAGCACTGAACGAAATAAGCGATATTCAGTACACGTAATCATCAAACAGTAATATTTCGTAAAATTGATAACGACGATTCATCTGTCTATAACATACATATTTTCATTTTTTTTTTACCAGAATTACCTTGATAATTACCCTAAAAAACCCCAAAATTACCCTGAAACCCTAGAATAAAAAACAATAATTGTTCATAGTTACAACAAAAGAAACACGATTAGATGTTATTACATACTCCGTACAATTTAAGTTGGAATACGAAATTGGAAGGACAAAATTGTCAAAAACGAATTTGCTAAGTAATTTCAAAATTACTAGGGTTTCTGATTCAATTACGAAATTGAAGGACGAAAATTATTGAACACGAAATTGAAACAAAACTACAGCCGCAAATTATCACAACAGAACGAAAATTTAACATTGATTCAATCACATATAGTAAATTGAAAACAAAAACTGGAACGAAATATAATAAATTGAACAATATAGCAGCGAAATTCATTTGAAATACCTGATTGTATGCAAGATTGGGCGTGAGTTGAGTGAGAGGATCCCGTGAGAGGATTCGTGAGAGTTCTGATTTTGTGATTTGATTTTGATTTTAAGGGAGTTTTTATTTGGTGAGAGTTTTGATAGCAAATCTGCGTATTTGATTTCAATCTTAAGAGGATTTTGATTTGGTGAGAAAATGACTGAGAGGGTTTTGGTTTTGGTTTTACGTATACTGTTTGGGTAGGGGTTTGATGCTTACTTTTTTATTTCAAGCTTTAATCTTAGCCCTTCATATAATTATATCTGATGGTTGTGAATGTGAGGTAAAATGTATGAAATGTGACATGGGGTAAAAGATCTCACTTCTGTACATATATACGTATATATATACATATACATGTATATATATACATATATACAGGTGGGATCTGGTGTAAACACCAATTTTGGTGTAAACGTCCTAATAATCTGGACCATTGATGTAATTCATGATCAAGGGTTGAGATTAATCGTCAAAAGATAACAAAATCCTCAAAAAATCCTCACAGCCCGCCTCTCTTTCTCTCTCTTCTGTCTAGGGTTACATCAATTTTTCCTCCCAAAACCCCCAAAATTTCCTCTCAAAAATACATCATCCTAATTATCAGAAATTCGTTCATCCTATCATCCTAATTCGTTCTATCTCAAAAATTTGCTCAATTTTATACAGAATTTGTTTAATTTGTATACAATTCGTTCAATTCAATTCAATTTTTAGAAATTCAATTCAATTTGTTCACTTTTCAGAAATTCGTTTTTGATGAGCATGGATTCCACCGAGCATGAACCTATTGTTGATGAAGATGAAGGTAATGTCGTTATAATTAAATACCTATTCGTTTTTGAATAGGTATTCGTTTTTTTAAGTTGATTTATCCGGTTTTTGAGCATGGATTCGTTTTTAACAATTGGTTCTTGGTTTCCTCCAGAATTCTTTATGATGAATATCAATTTTAACATAGAAAACATGAATCAACAGGAAGGCAATCTCAGAATTTTGTAGAGTACTTGAATATATGTGTTGGAATAGTTGAATATATATGTTGGAATAGTTGAATATATGTGTTGGAGTAACTGAGTATATACGTTGGAGTAATTGGAGTACTTGAGTATATATGTGTTGGAATAGTTGAATATATGTGTTGGAGTAATTGAATATATGTGTTGGAATAGTTGAATATATGTGTTGGAGTAATTGGAGTACTTGAGTATATGTGTTGGAATAGTTGAGTATATGTGTTGGAGTAATTGAATAATGTGTTGGAGTAACTGAGTATATATGTTGGAGTAATTGGAGTACTTGAGTATATGTATGTGTTGGAATAGTTGAATATTTGTGTTGGAGTAATTGAATATATGTGTTGGAGTACTTGAGTATATGTGTTGGAATAGTTGAGTATATGTGTTGGAATAGTTAAGTATGTGTTGGAATAGTTGAATATATGTGTTGGAATAGTTGAATATATGTGTTGGAGTAATTGGAGTACTTGAGTATATGTGTTGGAATAGTTGAGCATATGTGTTGGAATAGTTGAATATGTGTTGGAGAAATGAAATAATTTGTTGGAGTAACTCAGTATATATGTCGGAGTAATTGGAATACTTGAGTATATGTTGGAATAACTGAACATGAACATGGAGTAACTGATGTCTAATATGGGAATAGCTGAACGTGAGCATTAGAGTAACTGTGATCGTGGAATGGAATAGCTGAACATGTATAACTCAGAATTGAATATATGTGTTGGAATAGTTGAATATATGTGTTGGAGTAATTGAATTTGAATATTGGAGTGCTTGAATATGTTTGCAGAAGAAACCCAATCCATTGATAGCAATCATACTCAAGTTAGCAACAATGCTCCCATTATAACAACACCAACTATTGAAAATAGCACTAATTCTCTAAGCTTGACTTACACTCCTGGTGGTAGCGAGAGTTGGACAAGGACGGTAGAAGATGAGCTCACACCTAAGATAGGGAGATGTTTCCGAAGTCTTGAGGAAGGGATTAATTTTTATAAGATGTATTCCCTTAGGTGTGATCTTGATCCTAGGTTACATACGCAAGTATGGTTTCGTGGTGGTACAAAAATATATAAGAAAACTGTAGTGTGTAACCTACAAGGTTTTAAAGAAGATCGCAAAAAGACTACAAAAGTATCTAAAAAGACGGTTTCTGCAGAATCTGCCATTGAAAAGATGCAAGACAAACAATTGTCCAACCCTATTGTGAAAAAGCAAAAAAAGAAAAAAGAAAAGAAAAGAAGAGCCATTCTCAGAACAAAACTAGTTCACCACAAAAGCGAAGGGTTGATCGAACTGGTTGTAAGGCAAAGATACGGTTAGTAGCTTTTGAAAATGGATTCAAGATTGATCAGTTTGTTGAAGCACATAACCATATGCTTTGCCCGATGAAGGGTAGAGAATTCCAAAAACTTTCAAGAAACCTGACGCTTTATCATAAGCAAACGATTGTTAACAATGCAAAATTGAACATAGGTGCTAGGAAAACATTTAGATTGATGAGCGTCAATGCGAATGGGTATGAAAATGTTCGAGCATCTCTTATAGATTTTAAGAACTTTCTAAAAGACATCAAGCTCTACATTGGTGACCGCGATGCGGATTTGTTCATTGACTATCTTGAAACCCAGAAGAAAATCGATGATAGCTTCTACTTTGCTTACCATGCCGATGAAGACAATCATTTCTTCAGAGCATTTTGGGCAGATGGGCAGGCGAGGATGAATTACTTTATGTTCGGAGACGTTGCAACTTACGACGCCACTTATGGTACCAACAAGTATTTTATGGTGTTTACTCCTTTCACAGGGGTAAACCATCACAAAAAGTCAGTGACTTTTGCCTCAGCGTTGCTTGAACATGAGGATGAAGTGTCTTTCAAATGGGTGTTTGAGAAGTTCCTTGATTGCATGGGTAATAAAGAACCTCATTGTTTTATCACGGATCAAGACCCTGGAATGAAGGGTGCCATAGCTCAGGTTTTCAAGACAGCGATACATCGTTTATGCAGTTGGCATATCACGGAAAAACTGACAAGTAAAGTCGATTCCTCAATTTGCAGGTACATTATTTTTTGGAATAACTGAACATGAACATAGAGTAACTGATGTCTAATATTGGAATAACTGAACATGAGCATTAGAGTAACTCAGAATTGAATATATTTGTTGAATAGTTGAATATATGTGTTGGAGTAACTGAGTATATATGTTGGAGTACTCGAGTACGTATATGAATCTCATAATTTTATAGAGTACTTGAAATAAGTGTTGTAATCTTGAATATATATGTTGGAATAGTTGAATATATGTGTTGGAGTAACTGAGTATATATGTTGGAGTAATTGGAATACTTGAGTATATGTTGGAATAACTGAACATGAATATAGAGTAACTGATGTCTAATATTGGAATAGCTGAACATGAGCATTAGAGTAACTGTGATTCTGGAATTAAATCTCTGAATAACAACATTGGAATAGCAACACATTGAAGCAACTTAATTGATTCATATTGGAATTATTAAGAATAAATGTCTTCCAATAGCAACATGTTGAAGTAATTGTCTTCCAATAGAATCAGATTGGAATAACTCTTGAAAAGCATTGGAATAACTGAATAAAGGAAGTAGAGTAACTGAATAATAGAGTGACTGTGATTCTTGAATAATTGCAGGGAAACAGAGTTCGTGAATCAAATTAATGCAGCAGTGTGGGATATACATCTAGAACCTCTTCAGTTTGAAGATAAATGGAGTAAAATCATTACTGAATACAAGTTGGAGGGGTACACTTGGCTAAGCAACATGTATAGCGTCAGGGAGCAATGGACACCTGCCTACTATAGAAACATTCCATTAGGTTGCTTGTTGAGAACAACCCAGCGATCGGAAAGTGAAAATAGTTACTTTAAGAGATTTGAAGGAATACATGGAACACTTGTGGAATTTTGGTTGAGGTTCCAAAGTGCAATGGATCAACAAAGATACAATCAAAAGTGTCTTGACAGAGAGAGTGACAGTTCATTGCCTCAAACTTTGACTCCTATAAGTTGGAGACTCATGCAACTAAAGTCTACATGCGCACTATTTTTTATGAGTTCCAACAGGAGGTAACTGAATCCATTTGTTCTTGTGGTATTAACAATATCACGAAGATTGAGAACGTTTTGCATGCTATCAAAGATATTGCTAGGCATAAGATCGTCCAAGTTGTGTACAATACTGAAAAAAAAAAGATGCAACATGTTCATGCAAGTTATTTGAAATGAAAGGGTTGCTTTGTAGACATGTCATTTCGTTTTTGTCTGGACGAGTGGAGACTATACCTGAGCAGTACATACTACCAAGGTGGACGAAAAATGCTTACCGAAGACCGCTTTATGATGTAAATGGCGTCCTAATTCAGGATTTCAAAGCCACTGATATGAGCAAAGTGGAGATGTCAACAATTTGGTCTGAGTTTTATGCCACCATTGGTGTTCTTGCCTCGATGCCTACCGAGACGATGAAGGAACTGTCGAAGTTGTTGAGGCAATTCAGGGAAAATTTGCTTCCGAAGGGGCAACCTACTGTGGACGTCCGTCCGCACCGCCCGGCGCCGCGCGCGCGCCCGCGTGGGACCGACCCAGTTTTTCATCGTGTGGCGGCGGCCTCCCACGCGGCCCTCTCCCTGTCGGGGGCCGGTCCGATCTCGCGTATGGGGCGATGTCTCGAACCTCGATTTGGATGACGATCCGGACTTGTACTAGACGGGTGCGGGCACCCGTGTTACCGTTTGGGAATCGATCGAGTCGTGGTTGTAAATGTTTAAAGGCCGATTTGTTTGGTAAGGAGACCTTTTTAGTGAACTGAATTTGTTGCCGATTTGTGGAGTCGCCACCGAGTCAATTATGGGGACTCGGAAACCGTTCAAGTCAACTTTGATCCCTTCCCGGCTCAAGGTTGAGTGGCACGGGACCTAAAGATAAAGACTTGTAACCTTAAGCACTCCATGCCTGGAATGACTCTCATTGCCAATGCTTTCGGACATCCGGAAACCGTCGATTCTGAGTAAGGGGTGAGGGTACGTATTGGGAAGCCAACATCCGATAGATGTCAACACCCAATCCTGCCCGCACTATAGCGGCCTCTACTAATCAATCAGTGGGCTGATATCCTAGTTCTTTTGTTGTGGCGGAAATACTGTAACATCCGTTGTTTTAAACCTATACCTTTTACTACGTCAGTTGTTTAAGGACAAGGAAGTATTGTCGTCAAAGTAGTTGTGTTTACATTCTTTGCATGCGATTTCATGTGACAGGCAGTCCATGAAAAGATGCACGTAGGAGAGTAGAGAGTACTAGTATTATACGTATTAGCAAATTAGTTTTAACGTGATAATACGGATATTAGTCGTTCTCGTGTTATACCTTACCTGGTATTCTGCTTAAGATGCATCGGTTTGGTATTAATAGAGATGCGTTGAACCTAATAAGGCGAGCACCTGGACTAATACGGAACCTAACAATCACTTTGTTCACTTCTAGTTTTTTTACGCTTTGAATTCCGTGTTAAGTGATTTAGCATGCGATTATAAGGTCATAAAAGCAATAAATCATATGAAAAACTGTAAATGCGAATGTAAGTAAATCACATTGTGAGGAGTTGCACCCTCGGAATATACACTAAACGGGACACGATGCATAGATAGTTGAGAACGGATCTCGGAATTACTCGGGTCTATTTAGTGTGTTTTAGTATTTGTGATTGAAATTGGGACGTTACGTGTTTTAGTAGATGCTTGTGGGGTAATTGATACGGGACACGATGCATTGATAGTTGATGATGTAATTACTCGAATGAATGAGGCGAAGAGGGGTATTTATAGGTGTTTTCAGCCCTCGTCGCCCATATGGACGCCTGAGCTGGGGCGCACCAAGCCCAGGCGCCCGGGCTAAGGCGCGGGGAGACTATGACGCGTGAGGTGGGGCGGTCGGGATTTTGAAGATACGATTTTGATACTTTCCAAAACCGAGAGGGAGAAGTGTGATACTTAGCTTGGAGCCTACGGATTCCCGTGGCTTGACCTAGCGCCGTGGGTTTAGTGGGCCTCGGGTGTGCGTCCCAAGGTTCGCTTGGCACGGTGCTGACACGGTTTGAGTTTCGGGACCGACTCAGGGTCCCGGTGTCGGAATTGACTCTAATTAGTGTCTATGTGATCGTAACGACAGAACTAAGGCTGCCATCATGTTAGTTTTAATTTTCCGAGTAATTATTTGATCCGTTCTATAGAAAAACTACCTACAACATCGCGAACCCGCGTCGCATTGCAGTCCAATCGTCATCGGGTGTTTGTTGGGCACTTCTGCATCCACCATGTCCAAATCTGGGTGTCTACAGAAGCCCCCACTTTGACTGAGGCTTGGACAAGGCGAAAGTCAAAGTATAGTTGCCCAGGTCAATCGAAGATTACAACCTGGTGGCTGTCCGGTCGGGTCGTTTTAAGTCCATTGGACTGCGTGTTGAGGCTCGCCAGCCAAGGTTTAGAAATCATACCCGACGTCTTCGCTTACGGTTGCTTGCTTGGGCCCGGGCCGTTGCTTGATATCTCGTTCCTGATTCTTTATATGCGCACGCTTTGTCTTCTTTGACTTGCTTAAACGGTTTGTTTAATTTTAAATGTTTTTAGTGACGCGTTAAGTGTAAGTGCAAACGACGTTCGAATGTGTTGGCTTTTATTTGAACAAATGTTTTCGAGATGTTTGTGGACCCTTGATAAAACGTTCGAGGGCGTCAGTCTCCACGCGAGCGGTTGTCTTCAGGATGGTTGTGACCCCTTGGGCGAAATGAAGTGAAACAACCGAAAAATGTTCGAGGGCGTCAGTCTCCACTCGAACCCCTGTCTTTGGGATGCCTCTGACCCCTAGAACAAAACAAAATGAGATAAACTACTCGAGGGCGTCAGTCTCCACTCGAGTATCTGTCTTTCGGGATGCCTCTGACCCCTAGGGAAAAACAAGATGATATAAACTATTCGAGGGCGTCAGTCTCCACTCGAATAGCTGTCTTCTGGGATGCTCTGACCCCTAGGACAAGATTGCTGTTGTTAACTACTCGAGGGCGTCAGTATCCACTCGAGCAGTTGTCTTCGGGGATGCTCTGACCCCAAGGACAAAATTGCTGTTGTAAACTACTCGAGGGCGTCAGTCTCCACTCGAGCAGCTGTCTTCGGGGATGCTCTGATCCCTAGGACAAAATTGCTGTTGTAAACTACTCGAGGGCGTCAGTCTCCACTCAAGTAGCTGTCTTCGGGGATGCTCTGACCCCTAGGACAAAATTGCTATTGTAAACTACTCGAAGGCGTCAGTCTCCACTCGAGTAGCTGTCTTCGGGGATGCTCTGACCCCTAGGACAAAGTTGTTGTTGTAAACTACTCGAGGGCGTCACTCTCCACTCGAGCAACTGTCTTCGGGGATACTTTGACCCCTAGGACAAAATTGATGTTGCTGTGCCTCTGGGATACTAACGTCCCTTGGGCAAAATTGTTGTTGCTGTGCCTCCGGGATACTAACGTCCCTCGGGCAAAATTGTTGTTGTTGTGCCTCCGGGATACTAACGTCCCTCGGGCAAAATTGCTGTTGTTGTGCCTCCGAGATACTAACGTCCCTCGGGCAAAATTGGTGTTGCTGTGCCTCCGGGATACTAATGTCCCTCTGGCAAAATTGCCGTTGCTGTGCCTCTGGGATACTAATGACCCTCGCGCAAAATTGCTGTTTGTTTATTTGTTTTAGTTAAAAAAATTTGTTTTGCGAGTTTGTCTTATTTTGTTTGGGTTTGCTCTTGCTTTGTTTTAGTTTGTTATGCATTTGAGATTTGTTTAGAGTTTGTTTAGATTTGTTCGGTTTAGATTACTTCGTTACGCGTCCGGGTGCAGCATTTAGGTTAGGCGGGGTTCTGATGCTTGTTTTATTATCGAGCGTGTTTTGTCGATGTTGATTTATAATTGCTTCGTTATTTGTTATTTTGCTTGTCTTAAAAAGTGTGTGTTTTATGTGTATCGAACTTTGAGTCTCGTTTGTTTTGTTTTAGTCTGTACTGGGCTGCTCGGACCCGCATCCGTCTGCGCCCTAATATTCAAGCGCCTAGCCCCCAGCGCGCTAGGACTCAGGCACGTCACTTGGGGCGGTCGGGGTTTCGTGGACCGGGTCTGTTTAAGTAATCGGAAATTGGGGCGATCGTTCATTTGTTCTACAACTCGAGCGCGTCACCCCTTCCGCCTTCAAATCGATTTCTCGACCTTCTTGCCAAATTTGTCTCGATTTTCCGTCGTACGTGACAATGTCGACTCCAGGTAAACGTTCTTTACTTGTTTATTGTCGTTTTTGCTTGATATGATTGATTATTAGTTTGTTTTGTTGAAAACCCTAGAAAATTGATTTGAGGGTTTTTGATTCGTTAAGTTTCGATGCTTGTGCTTAGTCCCATTGTTAAATTAGAGTCGATTAGAGCTTGTTAGGGTAGTTATAAGTTCGATAGGTGTTTTCGAGGTGCGACAATGAATCCCTATGGGAATGTGCTTGGAATGCTAGGGTTAAGAACCGTTTTCCAATTATTCCCGTGCTTATTTTGTGTAATCTCGTTCAAATAGTGTTTGTGAGGATGTGGGTAGCTCTCTTGTCGGTTTTTTATGGGCTAGGATGACTTTTAGGACTCCCCGTGGGGTTTTGTGTGTCTTAAGACGGACCAAAATGTGTCGTAACGATGCCGGATTTTCCCGAAACCACTTCCGTCGTGACCGGGATCAAAAATGGATGCTAGCGGCCTTTTCAGAATTTTGATATCCTTATCCGAAATTTTGACCCTATTTTGACTTGTTTGAGCTGCTTTAGCCTGACCTGAGGCACGAATTTTCCTTTTTTGTTTGATTTTGTAGTAAGAGCTAACATCGAGCGTCCCGAGGGAGCTCCATGTGATTGGATTGTCGGGACGAGTTCACAGACCCCACGAGGGATTCGCAGGAGACGACGAAGTATCTCGTCTCAGCGTCGTGACCCCGAGGCCATTAATGTGGCCGATTTTGATAGAGTGAGGAAGAGTAGGTTTCCGGAAACAATTGCTAGGAGGGCTCATGTTCCGGTTCTTGTACCGGAGGATGAGAAGATTAGTTACGAGGATCCCGAGTGGGCTCGGGACTGGGATGGTCATCAGCTGCTTTTTCATCTTGACCTTCACATTTCTCACCGCGTCGTGTGGGGTCTGGTGAGTGTTCTGTTTGTGCTGATTAGCTATGTCTTAGATTTTTGGCTCGGGTTAGGTTAGGTTTATTTTGTTTATGCCTATGTTGTTTTGGTTTGCATCTCCCAGGTCCGATGCGGACTTTCTCGGGATTTACTACGTGTCTCGAGGTTTACTATCTGAAGTTGACCCCCGCGGTAAAGGGAATTATCGCCAGGACCGCTCTAGGTCCCGTGGTTGAGCAGTGGGTTAGGTTGGTGGGTTGCAAGACTAAGTGCAACCTTATAGTGATTAGAGCGATGATAGATCGCTTCCATGATACTACCTCGACCTTCCACATGGCTTTTGGGGAGGTCGGGATGACCGTAGAAGATTTTGGGATGATTATCGGTTTGCCCTGGGGTCCGGATAGGATTAGGTGGGCCGCCGAAGGCCCTAGGCTACATAGTGATGGGGTGCGGGGCCTTATCGGGGACTGTTTACCGCATGAGGCATATAGTGCGCCTCATGCTTTGGTGAGTTCGTACATCACCGATCACTTCGAGCGAGTGGCGGTGTTAGAAGGTCGAGAACCCAACATGCCGGAGCAGGATGCCTGGTTGTGGTTGTGGTACTTCCAAGGGTCGACCCACTTCTCGGATAAAGGCGAGAGGTTTAGCACTAGGATTTTCGTTATGATTGGGTGACCGCGGCTTTCGCTGAGATGACTCACTGCCTGCAAGTCATGGTGAGGTCGTTGGCGATAGAGTCGGCCTCAGCTGTGCCAATCGTGGGTCCGGGCCTTATACTGAAGGTTAGCTACTATTCTCACTCTTGTATCTCGAATTCTGCTTGGCTTTGGCTTAGTGTTGCTAAATGTATTCTGGGTTTGTTGCAGGCTTGGATTTACTCTTACTTTCCTTTTTTGGAACCTAAGACGGTGCGGGTTCACCCGAAGAGATTCCTGGCGGGAATGCGCTAGTCAACCAGCTAAGCCTCAGGGATGCAAGTTTTCTTTTATGTCTTCCCTAGCTTAGTAGCCCCCAAGGTTTAGGATTTATCAGAGTATTGGTTCATTTGTGTAGTTTGTGGCCCGCCCTTGGGCTGGTTATGAGGGCGTACCGGAGTATGTAGCCACGGAGCTGAGGCCTAGAAGTTACAGGAGGATGCTCCTTCCTGCGTTATTTCGCCCAGTTTGGTATTTGGGCGAGCGGTTGGTGCGTCAAGGCCTATATGACGATTTCAGGGTGTCGGTTGATCCTCTCCGGACCATGTTTAGACCACCGACCACCGCAGAGATCGTCGAGGATAGGGACGGAGAAGAAGGCGATGCGCTCCTGGTGCCAAGTGCCTCCTTCCTATCTCTCGTCACCCGGCGGTTAGCTTGGTACCGCTTTGTGGTAATGTTCTAATTTTGGTTCTAAGATTTGTTTTACGGTTTGTTGTTTCTTTGCCCTCTGACCGACCAATCTGTTGTATTCTCAGCTGGCCGATCCGGCTGATGAAATCCAGCCCCCAGATTTTCCCCTGACGTTGCTTAGGGTGGATGCGGCTGGGGTACCTCTCACCGAGCCTCTTCCCCCGTGTTCTGCTGAGGAGATGGACGCCGGGATAGAGTGGCGTGACCGGGTATACCCGGTGAGTTTTGGCTTTCGTTTTGGGTTTGTGTTCTAAGAGTTAGGATTGGTTTGTCTAACTTCCGTGGTTTCACCTTTCAGGTTTCATCAGCTTGCCATCAGCGGTTGTGGTAGGCCGCCAACCGCTTCCGGGCCTATGCTTCAAGGGTTTCCCGTGACAGTTCGGGACCTCGATCGGTGAGTTTGCGTGATTAGGGTGGTTTTCTAGGCTGTTGGCGTACCCTCCTAATTTTAAGTGTATTTGTAGGATGTTCCGGATATGGTGGGACAGCTGGAGACTCGGGTGACCAAGCTCGAGGCGGAGACGACTGAGGTGTGACAGCTCCTGCAATCTCAGGCCGACGAGATTGCCTTCCTAAAGGAGCAGCTGCCTCGGTCTCAGGGTGAGACCTCTGCGCAGGGCGAAGCCAGACATCGGGTCGAAAAGGAGGCTGACACCTCTGCGCAGGGCGAAGCTAGACATCGGGTTGAAAAGGAGGGTGAGGCTACGGGTGATAACGAGGAGATCGAAGAAGTCCCCGAGACGGCTACCTTAGACCTGCTGTCGGGGATGGATGGTAGTGAGTTTCCTCTTATAGACTTGGAGGATCTAGGCTTAGATGACAACCTTTGCGAGGTTGTGATAGCCATTGGCGCGGCTTCTAGGGGTCCTTCCTAGCCTCGATTTGTGTATGAATTTGTATATGTTGCATATTTATTTTTAAATTCTAGTGCTTGAATTAGCTGGATTAGTCTTGTGTTTTCGTTTGGCGAACTGTTTACCTAGATTGACAAGTAATCACTTTTGCGTTCATTCATTTGCGATCTGACCTAGTTTGGGGTGCGTCGACGTTGTACAAAAGTATGAAAACAGTTCCTTTTGGATGTTTTGAAATGCGTCAATTTGAGCCGAGAATCGGATCAGATAGTACGTCGATTAAAATGTTTTGACTCGAGATGGACGATATGTAAAATGCTTACGTAAAACATTAACGTGTTCTAACCGAGTATATTAGGAGATGAGTTTAGTTGCTTTGACATTCAGAACGAAATCGAAGTTTAAAAATTCGGGCATCTTTTGAAAAACAAAAGTTAGACCACCTTTTGCATACTCATAATATTGCCTTGTTAGGCTACAGACGCGACTTTGACAATGACTGCCAATAGGCTACAACACGCCTAGGTGGGGTAGCTTATCCCCCTAAAAAAAACGCCTAAGTGTGGAACGTCTAACGGGTGAACTTGCGTTCCTGTGGTCCATGCATGGGTGCTTCAGTTTTCGGAGCGAGTTTTAACAGCTTCGGGAGGTCGTTCCTGATGTCCAGGGTGTCATGTGGTAGCCATGGTTATGATGCGGGATCGGTGTTTCTACCTTTGGGGTTGCTCTAGATGTTGCCTACCTGGATATGGGCGCTTGGGCTGAGGCTCTCGGTTCCAGGGTCGCCTGTACTCGGACGGCCGGATATTCGGGCGCCGGGGCCAAGGCGGTTCGGGTCCGGGTTATGGAATTTTTTGTTGTTTCCTAATTCTTGTGGGATTACGGCTATATATACGGGTTGTGGGTGCTTGTTTTAGACATACTAGGATATCCATAGAGTCTAGCACGTCGATATTTAGCGTCATGTCGGGTTTTGGGAATATCCTTACCGAGTGGGCTAGTTCTTTTAGGAAATGTGACCTCGAGATTTGTTCAAGTGATGGTTTATCTGTGGTTGTCGCGCTAAGTCGAGTCAAGATACAGGATGACTTCTTATTGGCATGCTCTAAGTTTTGGGACCCGAAGGGCCATGTTTTTGTTTTTCTCGGGGGTAAAATTTGTCCTTTGCCCGAAGAGATTGATGCTATAGGCGGGTGGAGCTCGGTTCGACCTTGTGTGCCTTACGGGGATGATGCTTACGTGGAGCGGTTTTACCATTTTTTGGATCTTTCGTCATTGGAGGAGGCTAAAGGTTATTTTGGTAGGGATGGCATTAACTTAGAGTTGCTTTCTAAGGCGTTCTCACAGGTTGGTTCTCATCATGTTTCGACCTTAGCATGTCGACGCGCCTTTTAATGTTGCGATGACTTGTTATCATCTTTTTGAGGATGCGAGGGCGCGTGAAGGCTGGGGTAACCCTCGAGTTTCGGATGTGGTGATGGGGATGGAACATGGACGATCACCTTCTTTGCTTATTTTGGGCGAGCTTATTCTAGGTCTTAATGCTCGTGCTCGACTCCACGATGCATCTTTCCGAGGTTCCAAGATCATTTTACAAGTGTTTTTTTTCGCGCTATGTTTCTGTAGCTTGGTTTTCTTTGTTTTGTGGTTGCTTTTGCTTGGAGGTGTGATGTTTTATTGTGTTTTGTACAGGTTTGGTTGCAAGAACAACTTTGTCTAGTCGACCCTCCCCGATGCATCAAAGGTTATAACTATAAAGTTTTCACGGGTCGGAAGACGGTGCAGGTGTGGGGCAAGGGTCAGAAGGAAAAGGACTGGCTTTCCTATTTGGCCAGAGGGGATGTGGTCATTCGGTGGTTCATCCCATGGTGGAATATTAGTGGGCGTGTCGGGTGTCCATTTTCGTCTTCGACCTGGGCTTTGCTAACACTATCCATGAGGGATCAGGTTTATGTTTACCCGGGTATTTTGTCAACTCAAATGGGTGTTAGACCTTCCATTCCCAAGGATGCTAAGGTTATTTCCAGTTCTAACCCATGGACCGAGGATTCGTTTAGGAAATTTAGGGTGTCTTGGGAGCAGAGGTTCTTGCGTCCCGTTGTTCGACCGAGCGACAACACTTCCGTCCGGCGGAGGGTTTGTGAACACCCATCAGGACAGAGCAACTTAAAACTTAGGAAGACAGCACCACTAAGAGGTGAGGAGGTGACTCGAAGGACTGCCACTAAGTGCCTGACAAAAGACAACATTACCGATCCTAGTTCCATCAGTTCATCTAAGCGGGCCAAGACTAACGAGACCCATATCGAAAATGTGGAAGAGGAAGGAAAGTGAGATTGGCTGGGCTTGCCTTTGGCTAGGGCGGTAGAAGCTTGTATTCAGAGGCTCGAAGATGAGAAACACAAGCGTGCTCACCCGAATGGCAAGGGGAAGAAAAGGTTGGACCGGTAAAGCCCAGCCGTTTGTATTATGTATTATTAGTTGATATTATGTGGCGTATTAGTACTAGTTTTTGTGGAGTTTTGACATGTTGCTGACTTCCGGGATGTTCGGGGTTCCGATGTTTGATGTAAATGCCTCGACAAAGGCTCGATTCAACCGAATTTTGTTATTATTTTTTTTAATGAGAAGCACATATTTTTTTTTGTGGTGGCTCACAACTCGATTCTTCATATTGCCCGGAGCGCCCTTTTGGGTTTTCACCCCCTTCTCGGCTCACCATATTATATTATATTATTTTTATTTTTGCCCTTTTTTTTCATTTGACGGCTCGCAACTCGATTCTTCATTTTGCCCGGGGCGCCCTTTCGAGTTTTCGCCTCGTCCTCGACTCGTCATTTTTTTTACGACGGCTCGCAACTCGTTTCTTCATTTTGCCCGGGGCGCCCTTTTGGGTTTTCACCCCGTCCTCGGCTCGTCGTTTGTGCTTCGTTATTTTAAATCACTCGTTGGCCGGGACGTGGAAGGAGTCCCGGTTTATACATGAATCGAGTAACCGATTTTTTTTTTTTTGTTTGTTTTGTCTTGGTTGTACCCAGAGAAGGGTTGCCTACGTATCCGCTTTTAGGCGGAATCGAACCATGTTCGTAGTTCTTTCGAAAAATGTGAGTGATTTCGCTTTAGACTCGTTTGTGCCATTTATCAATGCGAATTTGGATTTGATTTTTTGATTTTTTGCTTCCCCCTAAGTCGGAGGTCGGGACGTGATTTTCAGGGTGTTTACGGGTAGTATCGTTTGAGCTGCTCCATGTTGGTTGGGTTTGAGAACTCTTGACCGTCTAGGTCGGTGAGGATCACGGCGTCTCCCGAGAGTATTTTCCTAACGAGGTATGGGCCCGCCCAATTTGGTTTGAATTTCCCTCTAGGGTCAACGGGAAGGGGTGCTCTAATGGATTTAATTACTTAATCTCCCTCGGGTATGTTTCGGGATTTCACTCGTTTGTTAAAGGTTCGTTGGATTCGTTGTTGGTAAGCTTATACGTTGGATAGGGCATGTATCCTACGTTCGTCTAGGAGTACTAGCTCGTCATATCGTTTTTGGTTCCATTCTTCCTCGGGGATAACACTCTCGGCTAATATTCTTAGTGACGGTATTTCTAGCTTTATTGGTTAGACAGCTTCGGAGCCGTAGGTTAGGTAATATTGTGTGGCTCCAGTGGGTGTTCGATACGATGTTCGATACCCCCATAAGGCGGGGATTTTGTTTGGCCAATCCCTGTAGTTGTCTATCATTTTCTTAAGGATTGTGGTGATGGTTTTGTTGGCTGCTTCTACGGCCTCGTTTTTTTGCGGTCTATAGGGTGAGGATTTGTGTCTTTGGATTTTGCATTTGTCTAGGAGCTTTTGGATGTCGGCCCTGAAGTGAGCCCCCTGGTCACTGATGATTTCATGAGGTATACCGTAGCGGCAGATGATGTTGTTTTGTAAGAATTTGACTACTTGTTTTGAGGTTAGTAGGGTGTAAGACGCAGCCTCTACCCATTTGGTGAAATAATCGACGACCACTAATATAAAGCAGTGTCCGCCGGTCCTGGATGGGTGTACTTTTCCTTTGATGTCTATCCCCCAAGTAGAGAAAGGCCAGGGTGTGGCTATACTGTGTAGAGGATAAGGAGGTAGGTGTTGGATGTTGGCAAATATTTGGCAGTTGTGGCAGTGGCGAACGTGACGTCGACAGTCTGTCTCTAAGGTAATCCAGTAATAGCCCAATCTCATTATTTTTCGGGCTGGTAGGTGTGCACTCATGTGGGGTCCGCACTCTTCGTCATGTACCTCTTCCATGACTCTCTCGGATTGGTTTTTATTTATGCATCTAAGTAGGACTCCTTGTGGGATTCGTTTGTATAGTAGCCCTTGATTTAGGACGTAATGGGTGGCTTGTATTCGTAGGGCTCTTTTGTTCTTGGTGTTAGTGTTGGGTGGATATGACCCGTGGGTTTTAAAGTCTAGGAATGCTTTGTACCAAGGTTCTTCGAGGGTATCGTCGGTTTCGAGGTTATGAATGTGGGCTGGTCGTTCGCTTCTCTCTACGCAGATAGGCATAGAGAAAAGGTGATCGGGCATGTTTATTAGTGAGGCTAGTTTGGACAACGCTTCGGTGAATTGGTTTTCCTCATGGGGTATGTGTATGAAGTCAATTTCGGTGAACTCCCGGGACATTGTTTCCACTTTGGTTTGGTATGGGGTTAGGCTTTCGCTATAAACTTTCCAGGTACCCGTAGCTTGGTTGACCACTAAGGATGAATCTCCATGTACTCTAAGGTTTTTGACTCCTAGAGAAATGGCTGCTTTTAGACCTATTAGGCAGGCTTCGTACTCGGCTGCGTTGTTGGTAAGTCTGGTTGGGTGGCGGTTTGTTCGTTTGCAAACTTATCGTTGTTTGGTCAGTGGTTGATTGAACCTAAGATTGTTATTCCCGATTTCCTTTTTAGGGTGAAGTTGAGTGGGCTGTTCGTGGCAGCGCTTGTGTCTTAGTCAGTTGTTATCGATAATTGGCATAAAGTCTAGCCTTTTTAAGTGGTAAAGTAAACTGTTGAAAGAAGTTAAGCGATTGTCGAGGCATGTTTGTAAAAAAAAAGAAGTTGTTTTATTGATAGATAATGAAACGGGCTAGATGCCCGTGATTTGTTTTTGGGGGGAAGATGGAGGACATGTTCCCTCTCACCTCCCTAGACTCGATAAGGTAGAAGACATGACATTTATTATTATTATTTTAGTCTAGGCCTTAAAATGAACTAGACTTTTCCTGAAACCGGCTATACGTGCCTTTAGGGGAACCTTCGTTGATTGGGCTCCCGGTGTTCACGCGGGTTGCTCTCTTGGTACCTGGAGCCAGTCCTCCTCCGAAGACACCCCACGGGGACGTAGACCCCCTTGTCAATTCAATCAGGTCCTGTACTTCATGCTTGAGCTCGGTGCATACTTGGATCTCATGCCCCCGGCCTTGATGGTACAGGCAGTAAGCGTTCGGATTCCAACCCGCTCCCCTCTTTTCTATAGGTGGGTCTGGGGTGGGTCCCACTGGCCAAAATAGCCAGGCCTCCTGCAGTTTCCGGAGGGCTTCAGCGTAGGATTCCCCCAATTCGATGAATTGCCTAAAGGGACGGCGAAGGCCTGTAGGCTCGACAAGGTGTGCGAGCCTGGCGTATTCAACATACGGATCCCTACTAAGTATCAGTTCCGACTTATCGGCCCTCCCTGGGATTTCCTCTCGGATCCTTCGAGGGCCTCAAGGCGACGCCTGACGTCGTCGATGGAAGAGGAAATTGACGATACTATCCCCAGTATCCCATGGACCACGTTCATAAAGGCATTGAGCTGGTCGATGCTACTTTCGTTGCAACTTGGCGCCATTCTTAGATGAAAGAAAGGAATATGAGGTCGGGGCCTACCGGGCGGTTTAGGGACTCGATGGATGCTCGCGACTGAGCGACGCGGGAATAAGACCCTTGACCCGTTTGTGTATGGTCATTGGCTTAGGGACTCAGGTGCTTTAGACTCTAAGCGCCTTCGGCGGAATGCCTAATGAACCTTTAAGTCTATATAACGAGACGATTTGGCACAAACCTCGGTGGTGAGGTTTAAAGAGGACTTCTCGAAATGAGACGACCCAAAATGTAAGACCTCGAGTAGAGGCGATCCTAGTAACTAACACAGACAGTTAATCACATGGTTGTACGACGTAAGGAGTTGATCACGATCCCGCCTCAGGATCAAAGAATTTTGATATACGTTTTTTTGTTGAAAACGACCAGTTTTGCAAAAATTTTGGAAAGGAGGGTTTGTAGAAATAGCGCAACGATGGTGTGACGATATCGTTCATGACGTGGAAGTGCGTTGCTAGGTGTGTGCGTCGGGAATCCGGCGATGACAAAATGTAAATGTTTTTTTAAAGGAGCACAGTTCTTTAAGGGAACCGGTTTTGAAAATGATTTTGTGATGCTTTTATTGTAACAACTATTAATTAGCTAGTTTGATACTTGTGGTGTATGTGATGCTCGTGGTAGAGCGTGAAGTCTAATGAGAGTGTGACCAAATCCTTAGTGAGGGATTTAGGTGGTGAATAGTGTTTTAGAACACTTTTTTTAGAAGAACTCTTAAAACTAGTAACCCACGTTCGTTGGTTGCGTTAACTAGCATTTAATGGTGGGAGGGTGCATTGTAAAAAAAAGATTTGAAAGTGTGACCGTTTTTTTAGTTCCTCGGCTTCATTAATGGAAGCTTTGGTCGTCTTGACGGTTTGCGTGTAAAAAAAATCCTTTTTTTTAAATGAAATGTAACCGTTTGGTGTACCTTGATTCCATTGATCGGGAATCTCGGCGGTATTTTACGGTATTCGTTGTTGACGGGTTTTAATTTGGCCAAAGTGATGGCATTGAAAATATTTTTTTTTTTTAAGGTGGTAAGTGTTAAATTTGCCATGATGACGGCATCTAAAAATGTTTTTCTTTTTCTTTTAGAAATCATGACTTGACTGAAGTATCGGTGCTTAAAAGATCGTTTCGAAAGGATGAAGTATTTTTCGAAAACGGAATTGGGTGCGGTTGAATATGTTGGCGTGGTTGAGTCCAGATTTTTAGTGTTTTATTTGGGTTGTTTGCAAACACGCTACACATAACTAGGAATGTATACACTCATGCAGGATGCAGACACTGGTAGGTTAGGTAGGCTACCGCCCACGAATAGTCCTTACTTAGGTATTGACAGATCATCTAGGGAGACGAGTGCCATGCCGTCCGTTCGGAGCTATCCGCTTATTAATCCCGCGGGTAATGCGTTAGGCGGCCGGAGCGTCACCCGAGGATCTCTCGCGTGTCCCTAAAGATCTTACTGTGAAGAGGTCGATTGGTCCTGATATCGGTTAGGGTGGGCTTTTAAGGGCCAAAACCTGTAGTGACCACAACTAGGAACTAAGAAATGAGCTTCACCGACCTCGTTCAAGTTACACCACCCCCGGAAATTTGTTTCCAAATCCCCAGCGGAATCGCCAAACCGTGGACGTCCGTCCGCACCGCCCGGCGCCCCGCGCGCACCCGCGCGGGACCAACCCGATTTTTCATCGTGTGGTGGCGGCCACCCACGCGGCCCCCTCCGTGTCGGGGCCGGTCCGATCTCGCGTACGGGGCGATGTCTCGGACCTCGATTCGGATGACGATACGGACTTGTACTAGACGGGTGCGGGCACCCGCGTTTCCGTTTGGGAATCGTTCAAGTCGTGGTTGTAAATGTTTAAAGGCCGATTTGTTTGGTAAAGCGACCTTTTTAGTGAACTGAATTTGTTGCCGATTTGTAGAGTCGCCACCGAGTCAATTATGGGGACTCGGAAATCGTTCAAGTCAACTTTGATCCCTTGCCGGCTCAAAGTTGAGTGGCACGAGACCTAAAGATAAAGACTTGTACCCTTAAGCACTCCATGCGTGGAATGACTCTCATTGCCAATGGTTTCGGACATCCGGAAACCGTCGATTCTGAGTAAGGGGTAAGGGTACTTATTGGAAAGCCAACATCCGATAGATGTCAACACTCAATCCCGTCCGCACTATAGCGGCCTCTACTAATCAATCGGTGGGCTGATATCCTAGTTCTTTTGTTGTGGCGGAAATATTGTAACATCCGTTGTTTTAACCCTATACCGTTTACTACGTCGATTGTTTAAGGACAAGTAAGTATTGTCGTCAAAGTAGTTGTGTTTATATTCTTTGCATGCAATTTCACGTGACAGGCAGGCCATGAAAAGATGCACGTAGGAGAGTAGAGAGTACTAGTATTATACGTATTAGCAAATCAGTTTTAACGTGATAATACGGAGATTAGTCGTTCTCGTGGTATACCTTACCTGGTATTCTGCTTAAGATGCGTCGGTTTGGTATTAATAGATGATGAGGGTCGACAGCCTGCTCCGGACCGCCTGCTAAGTAGGCTCTCAGAAGACTCTACCCAAGGAGCCCGGGAACCGACTTGGCAGACAATCAAAGCAAAGTCACTAAAAAGAACCCACTAAGGACTTCAAATGACCGCCTGCCCAGCAAGGCGACGCGGTCTGCTCAAGCTCAGCCTTCACAACTCCTACCCGCCTGCCCTCTGGGGAAATCTCCGCAGGCAGGGCAGGGATCACCAAGGGACCTCCTCGTCATTTCGCCTAAGGTAAATGAGAATGGGTGGATGAGGAGAAGCCACTTGTCACCTCCTCATCCACCCATCCTCCTTCTACTTCCCTCTCTTGTGGGAAGGTATAAATACTCTCTCATTTCCCACAAGAAAGAGGTTGGATTTTCTCTCTCTAGAACCCTTACTCTAAAAACGCCACCTAGTTCCTCTCGAGCTAAGTTCTTTAAGGCAATCACGGACTGACTTAGGCATCAGAGAGGGTTTCCTCGGACAATCTCCGAGGCCCTGTGCGTTCTGTGTGCAGGGAGTCAGCCCATTCCGCCGGGAAGGTCCGACCAGCAGAGTAGGAGGAAGGAGAGCTTGGCAAGACTGACCAATTGATTAATTCAAAGCAACACCGAACAGTACGAGCCCGAATTCCGAATTGGGTTAATTGATTCCAATACCGGAACAATTTGGCGCCGTCTGTGGGGAAGATCTGGTTGTATCCACGAATTACCCACAAAAAATCAACCATTCCCAATTACGAAAACTAACCAATCAAAGTAATCATGCCTGAGATCGTTGACACTAGTGTAGGGATAGGTCCGACGGTCCCACCGGTGACCCCTCTATATGGCATGCCTCAGCCAGAGAGGGCTCCTACCGCCACGATCCCCGGGGTAGGGGGAACCAGTCTCCTGGGCATGCCAAATACAGCTGTAGCACCAGGGCAGGGGGCACATCCAGGGAACACCCTGAACCTAACCCCAGCTCAGATGGTACAGACAGCTGCCTTCTTCTCCGCAATGCTTAACTAGGAGTTCACTCCTGAAGACCTGGTAGGCCGGGTCACAACGACCCCCAGACAGCCTTGCTCAGTAAGCAGAGAGGGGGCTGGAGGTACGAAGCGAACCACCGCCAGAAACGCCCAGAGGAAGGCAAGGAGAACAGCTCAAGTGTACGCACAGGCGCAGAGGCGTATCACAGCAGGCAGCCAAGAACCGCCTGCTCAACAACATGCATTCTCTATACTCACTACGGAGTCCACGTCCCGGGAGAGGAGAGGTTTGTCTCAGGGACTGCAGGATCGAATGAAGCACAGGGAGCCTGCGTCTAGACGCCTGGGAGAAAAGCAGGGCGGAGTCTTTTCCAAGTTAACACCGGCAGCAAAAGGACAACCAGCTCCAGGGCTGTCCCAAAGCCTACAATCTAGGCTTAACCGGGGGCAGCCGCTCGAGTCAAGGTACCACCAGGATGACAACGTTGGTCAATCCCGGAGAAAGCGGACCAGGCAACTCTCCCTTGACACGGAGGACAAGGCAACCAGCAGGCAACCACCGAAGCACCGCTCCCCCAGTACGAGGAAACCGGCCCCTAGACAATGGGATGTTCACGGTAATCTGTCTGGGGAAAGCAGGTCACGGGTAGTAGGCAGGCCCACGAAGACCCCTCTCCATCCTGACGTACAAGAGTACCCCATCCCAAAGATCAAAATGCCCGCAGTCAAGTTTGACGGGACTGCAGATCCAGAGGACCATCTGGCGGCGTTTGAAAGTCACATGGGCATGTATGATGTGGATGATGCGATCTGGTGCAAAATCTTCCCGACCACCTTGGTAGGGCTTGCACAGGGATGGTTCAGAGACCTTCGCCAGGGGTCAATCAGTTTCTTTATAGAGTGAGCCGAGGCATTCCTTGAACAATACGCAGGGAACAAGAGGAGACGACTCACTCGTTTTGATCTTATGACCCTGAAGCAGAACAAGGGCGAGAGCGTCAGGGAGTACCTAAAGAGATTCGACTTGTCCTACCAACAAGTCAGAGAGATTGATGATTCAACTGCTGCCTATGCCCTGACAATCTCCCTACTCCTAGGGGAGATGAAGAACCAGATGATCAGGGCCCAGCCTGAAACCTTGGCAAAAGCCAGAAAAATTGCTGAAGGGTTCATTCTGCAGGAAGAGTTTCACAGCCTGCCGGACACCCCTGCAGGCCAAGCAAGGCCGCACGGGGGACCGCAGGGTGGACGCGGCAGGAACGAGCCAGGCAAGCAAAAGGAGGAGGGGGATACCCCCAAGAAAGAACGCACAGCTTACCAGCCAAGGTTTGACAGCTACACGGCCCTCAACAGGCCGAGGGCATAAATCTTTGAGCTGGAGAAGGAAACTGCAAAATGGAATCGCCCGAATAAGCCGCGCAGCCCAAAGGGAGATCCTAAAAAATTCTGCACGTTCCATGATTGCAAAGGCCACACCACTGAAGAATGCCGACACTTAAAAGGCGAGATAGAAAAACTCATAAGAAACGGCTGGCTGAGTAACTATGCAGCGAGGAACAAATCCCA
Organism: Agrostemma githago; assembly: GCA_958450325.1. Taxonomy (NCBI): domain Eukaryota; kingdom Viridiplantae; phylum Streptophyta; class Magnoliopsida; order Caryophyllales; family Caryophyllaceae; genus Agrostemma; species Agrostemma githago. The sequence goes on from OY288249.1 coordinate 54,291,472, forward strand.
AAAGGAGGCGGCAGACAAACCCGAAGGTTCAGCCCAAAATCGTATGGTAATTCATGTAGTGTCAGGGGATGCAGAGGGACGAACAAGCAGACGAAGCCAGAAAAAGCAGATCCGCGAATTGCGAAACCAGATTTGCTACGCCGAGAGGGCAGGAAGCCCAAAGGGCACGACCCTGAGCATCACTCCTGAAGACGCAGGCAGAGTCATATACCCGCACAGCGACCCTTTGGTCTTAACTCTTGAAATTAGCAATCACATTGTCAAGAGATGCATGGTGGACACTGGCGCCTACACAAACCTCTTGTACAGGGACGCCTTTGAAAGAATGAACTTAGAGAAAAGACATCTGAAGCCAGCTCCTGGATCTTTGTATGGGTTCAGTAGGGCAGGAGTACTTCCCATGGGGATTATTGACTTACCGGTAACATTCGAGGAGGGGGCCTCTGCCAGGAATGTCAGGGCGTCATTTGTTGTGGTGGATGCAAAGTCTGCATACAACGCCCTGATAGGCCGGGCCATCCTAGACGAAATCGAAGTTGCTGTGTCAATCAGGGCCCTCACCATAGCCTATGTGACAGACTTTGGCATGGAAGGGAAGGTCCATGGGGATCAAGAGTCGGCCAGACACTGTTATTCCGTGGCCCTGCAAGCCCATGAAACAGAAAGAAAAGGAAAACGAAAAGCCGAAGGCTCCCCCAGCAGGGAGGGTGAAATCCCGGTTGCTCAGCAAAGAGAAGCCCACTTAGAGCCTGAAGGGGAAAGCATGCTGGTGGACTTAGAACCCGGGAGGCAGGTCCTCATAGGGGCCGACCTGGAAGAGTCCTACCAGAAGGAGTTGATTGCAGTCTTGAGAGAAAACAGGGACGTATTTGCTTATTCTGCAGATGAGATGCCAGGGGTCGACCCGGCTTTTATTGTTCACAAGCTGAACGTTAACCCGGAGGCTCGCCCTGTAAAGCAGAAGAAAAGAAATATGTCCGTAGAAAAAGACGCGGCAATAAAAGAGGAAATAGAAAAGCTCTTGAAAGCAGATTTCATTGAAGTCTGTGATTACCCTGAGTGGTTGGCGAACGTTGTGATGGTGAAGAAATCATCGGGCGCATGGAGAATGTGCGTAGACTTCACAAATCTAAACAAAGCCTGCCCAAAGGATTGCTACCCCCTGCCCAGGATAGACCAACTGGTGGACGCCACTAGTGGATATACCACGTTAAGTTTTCTGGATGCTTTCTCAGGGTACCATCAAGTGTACCTCTGGCAGCCTGACAGGGTGAGGTGCGCCTTCATAACCAGCCATGGAACATACATGTATAAGATGATGCCATTTGGGCTGAAGAATGCAGGCGCCACCTATCAGCGATTGGTGGACAAGGTCTTTGAAAATCAAAAATGGAGAAACTTGGAAGCCTATGTCGATGATGCAATTGTCAAAAGCAAGGGGGACAGGGAGCACCTGGCGGACCTGTAGGAAACATTCTCCTCCCTGCGATTGTACAAAATGAAGTTGAATCCAAAAAAATGCACGTTCGGAGTCCGATCTGGCAAATTCTTAAGATTCTTAGTCAGCTCCAGGGGGATAGACGCCAATCCCGAAAAGATTCAGGCGGTCCTAGACCTCCCGGAGCCTAAGACCATAAGGGACATTCAACGGCTCACGGGCAGGATGGCTGCCCTGGCTCGCTTTATCGCCAGATCAGCAGACAAGTCGACCCCTTTCTTCAAAGTGTTGAAAGGCAACAAGCAATTCAAATGGGAGGATGAGCAAAAGAAAGCCTTCGAACAATTGAAAGAGCATCTGAAAAAGCTCCCTACCTTGGCGAGACCAGTGGCCGGAGAAAAACTACGCCTATACATTGCTGTCACCAACTCAACAGTGAGTGCAGTCATCCTGAAAGAAGAAACAGGCTCACAGCAGCCCATCTACTTTGTAAGTCATGCCCTGGGGGCAGCTGAAAGAAACTATCCTATGGTAGAAAAAGCCGCCTATAGAGTCGTCATAGCAGTCAGAAAACTCAGGCCCTACTTCGACGCACACCTTGTTGTGGTCCTCACCGACCAGCCACTAGAGAAGATATTGGAAAAATTTGAAAAATCAGGAAGGCTGCTAAAATGGGCAATTGAGTTAAGCGGACTGGGGATATCATACCAACCCAGAACAGCCATCAAAGCACAGGCCCTGGCGGACTTCCTGGCTGAATGTTCTTATTCAGGGGAAGAGGAACCTCCCACCGAAGAATGGATAGTATACACTGACGGGTCCTCAACGGCCAATGGTGCAGGGGCAGGTGTCGTGCTGACCATCCCTGAAGGAGTGGATTTTGAGCATGCGCTCAGATTCACCTTCCTTGCATCAAACAACGAAGCACAATATGAGGCCGTACTTGCAGGAATAAATCTAGCTAAGGCAGCAGGTGCAGAGCGGATTATACTAGCAACTGACTCCCAGCTCATTGCCAATCAAATCAACGGAGAATATGAGGCTAGGGATCAGGCCATGGCCACCTACCTAGAAAAGGTGAAGCAGGGATTATCAAGCCTAAAATCCTATGAAATCAGGCAAATACCCAGATCACAGAATAATCGAGCCGACGCCCTGTCAAAACTGGCCAGCTCCAGCCTACAAGACATAAGGAGGTCATTTTGGGTTGATGTTGTGCATGAGAAATCCACTACCTCCTGTCAGACAGTCAACATCGTCGAAGAGAAACAGGAAAACTGGATGACCCCCCTCGTTCAGTTAAAAAAATACGGCATCCTACCGTCTGATCCAGTACAAAAAAGAAAGATACAGACCAAAGCAGCATGGTTCATGATAATTGATGAAGAGTTATACAAGAAATCCTTCACCTTCCCCCTGCTCAGATGCCTGGGGGCAGAGCAGGCCGCTGAAGTTTTGGATGACATCCACTCAGGGATCTGCGGGCATCACATTGGAGGAAGATCGTTGGCCCACAAAGCTCTAAGGGCATGCTACTACTGGCCTACCATGCTAGCAGATGCAGGAAGCCTAACTCGGAAATGCAGAAAATGCCAACTCTTCGCTCCATCAAATCATGCCCCAGCCCAAGAACTCAGGCCAATTTTATCTCCCATTCCTTTCGCTCAATGGGGAATGGACATACTGGGTCCCTTTGCTACAGCCACAGGGGGACGAAAGTTTCTGATTGTGGGGATTGACTACTTCACAAAGTGGGTTGAAGCCGAGGCAGTCCCAAACATCACCGAGCCGGCAGTCAGGAGGGTCATCTGGAGAAACATCATAACCAGATTCGGCCTACCAAAAGTGTTAGTGTTTGATCATGGGAGGCAGTTTGATAATGACCCCCTAAGAGCCTGGCTGGAAGGGCATGGAATAATCGTCGCCTATTCTGTCGTCTGCCACCCGCAGACCAATGGACAGGCCGAGGCCGCTAACAAACAAATCTTAAACGGGCTCAAAAAGATGGTAGATGATCTCAAAGGAAGATGGGCAGACGAGCTACCAAGTATACTCTGGTCAATAAGGACCACCAGAAAAGAGTCAACAGGTCAGACGCCATTTGGCCTGGTGTATGGAGCAGAAGCTTTACTACCCATCGAAGTGCGAATTCCTATCCTACGGTCTCAGCAGTACAACAAAGCTGACAACGATGCAGCAATGGCCGAGGCCCTAGACCTGGTCCATGAGGTCAGGGAGGAAGCCAGCATCAACATAGCCGCCTATCAGCAAAGGATGAGAAAGACATACAACAAAAGGGTACATGAGAGAAGGTTCCAGATAGGTGACCTAGTACTAAGGAAGACACAGGCTGTACGAAAATGTAGGGAGCATGGAAAACTAAGCGCCAACTTGGAAGGCCCGTACCAGGTAACCCGGATTTTGGGAACAGGCATATACAAAATCGCCAACTCAGAAGGCCAAGAGCTGAGCACACACTGGAACGCCGACACCCTGAAAAGATACTATGTTTAACCGAGTCTTAGGAAAATCTCGTCTTTAGGAAAAAAGTACTGGCGGAGAACGATCAGAATGGAATGTCGACGGTTCCGACTACTCTTATGTTTTAAAAAAAGTTTTTATATATAACACCCAAAGATTCATACTCGTTGTTTGTTTAGACTTGCGCTCTCACACACAAACGAGCAGGGGGCAATAGGGGGAGGCCCCCCTGTTGCCAGAACCGAGGAAAATGGACCCCCCAACAAAAATTCTAAACCCTATACCTACCTCTGGGCAGGAAGGGTACAGGCCTCACGCGCCAAACTGACAAGGACTGGGGGCAACTCCCCCAACCTTATATAAAAAAACGTAAAAGCCATCCCTGCCTACCTCTGGGCAGGTAGGGGGCAGGCCCCCTGGACTCCAAGCAGAGGCCAGGGACAGGCCAGACTACGCACAACTGACAAGGACTGAGGGCAGCTCCCCCCAACCTTGTATAAAAAAATGCAAAAGCCATCCCTGCCTACCTCTGGGCAGGCAGGGGGCAGGCCCCCTGGACTACAAGCAGAGGCCAGGGACAGGCCAGGCTACGCACAACGGACAAGGATTGAGGGTAGCTCCCCCCAACCTTGTATAAAAAACGCAAAAGCCATCCCTGCCTACCTCTGGGCAGGCAGGGGTCAGGCCCCCTGGACTCCAAGCAGAGGCCAGGGACAGGCCAGGCTACGCACAACTAACAAGGACTGAGGGCAGCTCCCCCCAACCTTGTATAAAAAACGCAAAAGCCATCCTTGCCTACCTCTGGGCGGGTAGGAGGCAGGCCCCCTGGACTCCAAGCAGAGGCCAGGGACAGGCCAGGCTACGCACAACTAACAAGGACTGAGGGCAGCTCCCCCCAACCTTGTATAAAAAACGCAAAAGCCATCCCTGCCTACCTCTGGGCAGGCAGGTGGCAGGCCCCCTAGACTCCAAGCGGAGGCCAGGGACAGGCCAGGCTACGCACAACTGACAAGGATTGGGGGCAACTCCCCCAACCTTGTATAAAAAACGCAAAAGCCATCCCTGCCTACCTCTGGGCAGGCAGGGGGCAGGCCCCCTGGACCCCAAGCAGAGGCCAGGGTCAGGCCTGGCTACGCACAGCTAACAAAGACTGGGGTCAATTCTCCTAACCTTGGACCAGGCCATACCTTGAAGAAAAGGGAAAAAGGGCGAAGATTTAAAGAGAAATCCTAACCTAGAACGTTGGTCGTCGCCGGAAAGTGTGACAGTAAGCACTCCTTGGTCTCACGAAATTCTCAGCAACAAAGACGGTTTGGGAGTATGAGAGGGAATACGAGTTTCGAAAAATGTAAAAGAAAGAAATGGAGGAGGGGAAGGGCTTATATAAAGCCCAGGAAGCCAAAAAGGCCGCCTCTCTGACAAAACGTCCCCAATAATCTACCCCACGTGTCACACTCTGATCATGGGCCGCTCACCTGTTCCCAAGAAGGGCCTCGAAAAAGCAAAAGTGTCAGAGGAACGGTCAGCTGGCAACGTCATCCCCGCATTCAAAAAAAAAAAAAAAGAGTAACAAAGTCGCTCGGATTTTTTTCATTAACTTTGATGGAAAATGGACAAGTTACATGTCGTGCCTGGCAAATAAAGAAAATACATAAGGAGCCTGAATTTCCGGCTTAACACGCCTATGCCCTGCGAGCAGGCCTAGTCATCACCTAAGTCTGGAGAATAGTCCCCAGGGCTGCCTTGACCTCCAAAATCCGATCCCCAATCCCAGTCAGAGGAATCCTTGAAGGGATCGTCAGGGAGTCCGTCCTCATCTCTGTCACTCAAGCAGCCCAGACCCTCACTGTCTTCAGAGTCCCGGCTACTGACATCCCAGTCCCTGCCATAGGGAACAGTCTGGGATTCATCGCAAGTACGGCAGCCTGTTTTCTTCACTGGAGAGGAAGGGCCTGACCCCAGGGAGGAGTCTGCGTCAGAACAGTCGGGGTCGAATTGTTCAGGGTGCAACCATGGGAAACACTCATGGCAACCCCGATCAAAGCACCCTCCTCCCTGAAGGCTGCGCTTGAACCTGGAAGCAGCAGGAGGCGAGGATCTTCAAGGGCGCTTGCCCGCCCTAATGGTAGCCTTCTGAACACTTCGACGGGGATGTGACCGTGGACGACGGTTGCGGTGAAGGGCCCGGTAAGCCGCCCGAGCATACCTAAGCCTCCAAATTCCCTTAAAAAGAAAGGTGACAGTGCGAACTCCATGGCGAGTAATAGATTTCTTGATCCAAACCATGATTTAACAAAGAAAAGTGGAAGAATTGAGGATGAAATAACGAAATGGCGAAGGGAGATAGAATTTATACAAAGGAAATGAAGCATTAAATGGCATCCCAACCATCTTGGCAGGGAATGCCACCAATCGCGAAGTCCTCACATTGCCCGAAAATCCACCAAGCATGAAGGGTAATCATTGCAAAAGACCTCTCAACTCTTTGCATACCTGACGCAATTAACACTTCTTTCCTCGGGAAAACGCAAACGCATTAAATGCAGCAGTGAAGCCGAAAATAAGTCAACCTCCCTCCATCTAAGCAAAAGTCGCCAGCCAGAAGGAAACCTTGCTCCCTCCCAGCTTACGAGGGCCAATTGATGAGGGTCGACAGCCTGCTCCGGACCGCCTGCTAAGTAGGCTCTCAAAAGACTCTACCCAAGGAGCCCGGGAACCGACTTGGCAGACAATCAGAGCAAAGTCACTAAAAAGAACCCACTAAGGACTTCAAATGACCGCCTGCCCAGCAGGGCGACGCGGTCTGCTCAAGCTCAGCCTTCACAACCCCTACCCGCCTACCCTCTGGGGAAATCTCCGCAGGCAGGACAGGGATCACCAAGGGACCTCCTCGTCATTTCGCCTAAGGTAAATGAGAATGGGTGGATGAGGAGAAGCCACTTGTCACCTCCTCATCCACCCATCCTCCTTCTACTTCCCTCTCTTGTGGGAAGGTATAAATACTCTCCCATTTCCCACAAGAAAGGGGTTGGATTTTCTCTCTCTAGAACCCTTACTCTAAAAACGCCACCTAGTTCCTCACGAGCTAAGTTCTTTAAGGCATTCACGGACTGACTTAGGCATCGGAGAGGGTTTCCTCGGACAATCTCCGAGGCCCTGTGCGTTCTGTGTGCAGGGAGTCAGCCCATTCCGTCGGGAAGGTCCGACCAGCAGAGTAGGAGGAAGGAGAGCTTGGCAAGACTGACCAATTGATTAATTCAAAGCAACACCGAACAGTACGAGCCCGAATTCCGAATCAGGTTAATTGATTCCAATACCGGAACAATTGAGAGGCGTCGAACCTAATAAGGCGAGCACCTGGACTAATACGGAACCTAACCCTCACTTTGTTCAGTTTTAGTTATTTTACGCTTTTAATTCCGTGTTAAGTGATTTAGCATGCGATTATAAGGTCATAAAAGCAATAAATCATACGAAAAACTGTAAATGTGAATGTAAGTAAATCACATTGTGAGGAGTTGCACACTCGGAATATACACTAAATGGGACACGATGCATAGATAGTTGAGAACGGATCTCGAAATTACTCGGGTCTATTTAGTGTTTTTTAGTATTTGGGTTTGAAGTTGGGACGTTACGTGTTTTAGTAAATGCTTGTGGACCTAGTGTCCACATCTACTGTTATCGTAGTGCATAATAAAAGAAAGTGCAAATATGGAAAGTTTTGTTTAGATGACAACCTAGTGACGACTCGACTTCAATAGGCGGATCCTCCTAGCTTGACCAGTGACTCCGGCAGAGCTCCGTTACCGTTTACCCTTCATGCGGCTACTCCGGCAGAGCTTCGTTACTATGGACTAGTTCTGCGGCTAATCCGGCAGAGCTTCGCTACTAGACTTGAGCTAGTCGAACACAGGCACCTCGGTATCAAGTGGGGTGCTCGAAGGTGAGGAGCAGCATCGATGTCGCTTTTATCGGAACTACGATCGAGTGGATCGTTTGCCTCGGGTGTCGGAGTGCGAGCCCTTAGCGAGAGAATAGAGGGAGAAGAAAAGATGAGAATGTGTGTCGAATGAATGAGGCGAAGGGGGGTATTTATAGGTGTTTTCGGCCCTCGTCGCCCATATGCACGCCTGAGCTGGGGCACACCAAGACCCAGGCGCCTGGGCTATGGCGCGGGGAGACTAAGATGCGTGAGGTGGGTCGGTCGGGATTTTGAAGATACGATTTTGATACTTTCCAAACCCAAGAGGGAGGAGTGTGATACCTAGCTTGGAGCCTAAGGATTCCAGCGGCTTCACCTAGCACCGTGCGTTTAGTGGGCCTCGGGTGTGCGTCCCGAGGTTCGCTTGGCAGGGTGCTGATTCGGTTCGAGTTTCGGGACCGACTCGGGGTCCCGGTGTCGGAATTGACTCTAATTAGTGTCTATTTGATCGTAACGACACGACTAAGGCTGCCATCATGTTAGTTTTAATTTTTCCCGAGTAATTATTTGATCCATTCTATATAAAAACTACGTACAACATCCCGAACCCGCGTCGCGTTGCAGTCCTATCGTCATCGGGTGTTTGTTGGGCACTTCTGCAGCCACCAGGTTCAAATCTGGGTGTCTACAAATACGAACAAGGAAAAGGAAAACGAGATGTTAGGTTGCAGCTCCTCATCAGAAATTATAATTTTGCCTCCAAAGCATTCAAAGAATACGGGGACGGGAAACAGGCTGCTATCAAACAGAAATCAAAGCATTATGAATGCTAAAAAGCGAAAAAGGTTATGTGCAAACTAAAGGAGTTATGTCCACTGTCCTATACGGGTTAACCCGCTTAAGTCTATGTATCCGATATGCCTTGCTAGAGGTCGATGTCGGATTGACATGTAAATGAGTTACATGTCTGGTAGTCTTAAGTGGGCCCATTGGGTCACACACAATGTGTACGGGATATTATTAATATAATGGTGTCTTAAATATATTGGGTCAGTAGTAATACGAACCCAGCTGCGTTATCGGGTTATAGTAATTAGAGTTATACTGATAATCTAATTATGGTAATTAGAGTTATAGAAATAAACTAATTCTACCTTCTCATCTCCTATATAAGGAGGTTCATATGATGAACCAAGATATGGAATAAAGAATATTGACTTATAATATATATTCGTCTTATAAAGAGTTATAAGGGAGATATAGAGAAAAGTTGTGAGACGGTCTCACGTACCTTTATACTAGCATATACGTCACAGTTCTGTACACGTGTGGATACCAAAGGAGGCATCGCGTTTGGGGTGCTTCATTCTGTCAGTGGGAATCATTTATTCTGTCCTTGGAGATTATTTATTCTGTCCGTGGAGATTATTTATTCCGTCCGTGGAGATTATATATATTTCTGGGTTCATTATACTTCTTATTAATACGTTGTTCCGCTGCAAATAAGGTATAATTGTTATCCCTCTACTTTTATCTTTTCGGTTAATACTCGTAACAGGTCCTTGGGTTTAAGGGTTGTAACCCTACAGTGGTATCAGAGCCTCTGTTATGTAGTATTAATCAAATCGACCTAAATCTTTGTCTCATAATTGGTTATGAGAGATTCTACCCGCGTATTAATTTGATTTTATTATTCGTCCCGAGAATTGTTCTCGCTGTTTTTTTAATCTCGTGAGTTATTTTGATAAGCGTTGATCGATGTTGCCGTATGCGAATTATGTTTGATTAGCACTTTGTAGCACATATTTTCCCAGTTGATTTATTTGAGCTATTGCGAAGTGCCACTGTGAGAATTTAATTTGTTCACCTATCTCCGTAGTAATTCTTCCTCCACTAACATGTATTTCATCAATGTTATACGAGTTTGTCAATTGGTTCGGGTTTGTTTTAATTTGTGAATTTAAATTGTTAAATTCTGAAATTAATTCATAAAATTAATTTAAAGTCTAATATTGATTATGATTTAAGTTAATTTACCCTAAATTGACCCACTATAACCCTCAATTTCCTTGTTGACGATGAGACTAATTAGATTAGTCAACTTTCGGTTGAAATTGAGAACATAAAATTACTAGAATTTATCGTTGACGATGAGATCTAATAAGATTAGGACAAGATTCATTTTAATTATGGTGGAGATGGAACGAAACAAGGTCAACCCGGTCGACACGAGTGTGACTCGATTGGAACGGGTGTGACTCGGTTGGCACGAGTACGACTCGGTAGGCACGGGTGTGTCCCGATCGGAACGGGAGGACCCGGGCGGCAAAGGTTTGATGTAATCCCCTAGAAAATCTAACGCAATACAGTGGCGGAAACATTGTAGAGTTCGGATTAAAACACACTGACAAACTATATCTTATTAAAAGAAATGGCAAGTCAATACAAAGACCACTTTTCTTTTGGTGAAATGTGAATTTATATTATATCAATGAAACATTAACACCATACAATCTAGCTGTTTACAACGACGCTACATCACCAAGCATAGGCGGTCTATCCAATCTTGCTTACAGCTCAAGATAGATCTAGTACATTGCATATGATTCCTAAACTCTCCCTGAATTCGACAAAGAAGCACATCAGGTCTAATAACATATATCTCAAGCCTACAAACATTCCTAGCGTGCCACAAATGGTACACTACAGCTGCTAAAATGCCTTGAATAATCTTCTTCTGCATAAGGGAGGGACATCTCCAAGTGATGATGTTACCTAGCTCAAGCTGCATCGTAACTCGTAACCAATTCTTTACTCCAAGTATCAGCTGCTGGGAAAAGGCACACTCAAAGAATAGGTGCACCTTAGTCTCAGGCCCACCACCACAAAGAAAGCAAGAATTCTCTCCAAGGACCCCAAAGTGAATGAGTCTATCTCGTGTAAGCAACCTATTCTGCATGACCAGCCAATTAATGAAACGATGCTTGGGAATAGAAAGCCTAGTCCAAACATAAGCCATCCAAGGGACCTTCACTTCAAAAGGTTGTAGCCAACCATAATCCTTCCGTGTGGTATAGGAACCATCATCCCACTCATTACCCTTATAGCCTCCTCTTAGTTTATCTCTGGCTTTGCAAATTTGTCTCCAATTCCAGCTAGAACTAGGAGACGAAATATAATCAAACCTAAATTTGTAAAAACACCAATTTTTACAAAAGGGCTAAAAGAAAATTCTCCGAACGGGTTTATACAAATCCATAAATTACATAAATGAAGAAAGAGTAGGATCCACGTTACTCACTAGCTCATACCCAAAACCCAGTAGTAAAAACCTGTCATGTTATAAACATAACAGCTACGTCAGTGGGGAGTAACTCGGACGTTCTCCCATCCATATTATATCATATGGAAAAATAATAGTATTATTATATCAAAATACTTAAAAAGATAATAAACATTAAAAACGATATAATAAAATAAGTTCTCGGAGGAAACTTAAAACATTTGCCAACCTGCAAATCAAACAATTTGATAATAATAATAATCATGTTAAAAAATGGCGTTATGGAAATTCGATCAGTGTGCACAAGGCTAGACTTTCACTAGGATAATACTGGAAACTAGCTTCGAGAACTGTAGACTTAACTCATAACAAAATACAGTCTCCAACTAGGCAACTCAACTATAACAGGACTGCGTGCAGCGAGGTCCTGTTTTAAGTAGTGCATACCCCTCCTAAACAACAAATATGTCTAGTTCAGCTGACGGCGACTAACACGATGCGGTATCTAGCTTAAAGTCAAAACATACACTCTCCTGTGCGAAACTACGCCTAGTTCAACGACCAAATGTGCCCTAAATAGACACACCAACTTTATAGCTGATGGCAACAACGTACATCCCAGACTATATTATTCTAACCCCACACTTGAGTTTATTCCATAACTCCAAAACAAGCCATTATCGATAATCAAAAATAAATATAATCAATATAAATAATGGGAAGATAAAAGGAATAAACATTTTATATAAAAGGAAAACTTTCAATAAATAGAAACTTACTATTTTTAGAAGCTTACTCAAAACAGAACTTTTGTCATAGAAAATACGTAAGTTATTAAAATAAGTGAAATGTATAAAAATAGCATTTGTAACAAAATTAGCATTTTATTATTATCGTCGTTATTGTAACTTTTTTATATTTCTGAATTCGTTACTCAAAATAAAATATAACACGTCAATATATAGTATTTTATAAATAATTAAGAAATCGAGTTTAAACTATAAATTTTCAGAAAGGAGATATTTTAAGAAAAACGATATCAAAATTAATTGAGTCAACGAGTTAGAGTTACAAAGATTTCAAATTATTTTTAATAAATGGCTTTTATTAATAAATAATACGCATTTTAATAAAAATAGTCAATCGGAAATAATTAGTGAAAATAGTCTCGATTAAAAATATATTTAAAACTAAATCGACTATTTTCTTATTTATTAGTATAAATCGTAAAACAAAAATTAATTTATTAAACAAGTATACAAATCCCGATTATTGTATTAAAATACGATTTTGAATTTAAAATATAAATTAACAAAATATGACGAAAATACGAAATCGATATTATTTAGTTACTAGTGTCACGATAACCAACAAAATATTATAACGATCGTAATTAATAAAATTACTAACGATTTATAAAACGATATCGAAAGTTGTAAAAATATTTATAAGCACACGATTTACTAAATAATATTTTTAGCAATAATAAATAGCTAATATTAGAAAAACAAAGTTAAAATATTTACTACATACCACTACCCAAACATACGATATAAAATCGAGTAACGTCCTAAAGTTACCTTAATTCGACATCCGAGACGAACACATACTCGTCCTTGATCAATCCAAGCTCCAAATCGATAGTAGTGTCTTTAAGCTCCAAATTGTAAAATCATTAGTCCTCTTTCGTGATCCACCATGGAATTCGACAAAACAAAACAAAAGAATGAGACGAGCATAATTGACATAAGACGAAAACGGAAAAGATTGGATAAATGATCGAATTATTAAAAGTAGAGGTGAAGGGAAGATTAGAAGCATAAACGGAGCGAGATTTATGAACTTATGAAGAGCGAGAGAGACAATGGCAGACTCGAGGGGGAACAATAGTACAGTAACCACTGTACAGTAGTACCGTAGCAGCAGTACATCAACAGTAGTCACGAAGCAACATTAAGCCGCAGAAATACGATGTCAGATTTCAGCAAATTGTAGCAACAGATGCGGACAGAAATAAAGGAGAATAAAAATAGGAAGAAGAAGACCGAGAAGAAGAAGAAGAAGAAGAAGAAGAAGGAGCGGATAACAAGGAAACAACAACCAGGCACGCAAAACAACACAGACAGCAGCATCGATGACACACAACACGACAAAAATATCAGCGGCCTTGTACCAACAGAAATAGGAAGACGGAGAGAAAACGAACTGGCAATACATGAAAACGAGAATAGCAGAAGCAACACGATAACCGAACAAAGCCACGAAATAATGCCAGCAGAAATCGACAACGACGACAAGGCGACTGCAGCAATAGCGAGCAAATCAAAACAGCAGCAAAAGAACGATAGCAAGAAGAAAAAGAAAAAGAGTAAACGAACTGGGCAGAACAAACGAGTAGCAAAAAAAGAAATAGCTGAAGAGACGGAAAAGATTTCGAATAACAAACGAACAATAGCCACGAGAAACATCGATGACGGAACGAACAAATGCGAAGAAGAGAAGGAGAGCAGAAGGGAAAACGATTGATTGACGAAGAACCAAATGATGAACAGAAAAGACTCTACCTTTTGTCTTAAAGCAGCAGCCACGACCAGGTTCAGACACGGACAGCAGCAGCAGCGAAGCATAGCAGTAACACGCAGAAAGAAGACGCAGCAGCGACAAGCAGCGCCGGAAACAGCAGCAGCAGCGGCAGAACAGAGGGGTCGAGTTGCAGCACCAGACAGGGGAAGAAGAACAGGGAAAGGACAGCCGGGTTTGATGAACACAACAACCACATCAGGAAAACAATGAAGAGAAAGGACGAGGGGACGAAGAGGTATGATAAACAAGGAAAGGGAATGAAAAAGGAGGTGAATGAACCAGCCTTAAAGGGGAGAGGAAGTGAGGAACCACGAAGCGGTGGAGAAAAAAGCAAAGGAGAAAGAATAAGAAAATGAAACGGTGGAAGGAAACAGAAAAGTGAAATGAACGTAATAAGTGGAGGAAAACAAAATAAAAGAGGTTGATTCAACTCACAAAGAAGTGGGTTGAAAATATACAGATAAATTAAACGAACTGGGTGAAGGAGTTATGTCCACTGTCCTACGGATTAACCCGCTTAAGTCTATGTATCCGATATGCCTTGCTAGAGGTCGATGTCGGGTTGACATGTAAATAGGTTACGTGTCTGGTAGTCTTAAGTGGGCTCATTGGGTCACACACAATGTGTACGTGATATTATTAATATAACGGTATATTAAATATATCGGGTCAGTAGTAATACGGACCCAGCTGCGTTGTCGGGTTATGTTAATTAGAGTTATACTAATAATCTAATTATGGTAATTAGAGTTATTGGAATAACCTAATTCTACCTTCTCATCTCCTATATAAGGAGGTTCATATGATGAACCAATATATGGAATTAAGAGTATTGACTCATAATATATTCGTCTTATAAAGAGTTATAAGAGAGATATAGAGAGAAGTTGTGAGACAGTCTCACATACCTTTATACTAGCATATATGTCGCAGTTCCGTACCCGTGTGGATACCAAGGAGGCATCACGTTTGGGGTGCTTTATTCTGTCCGTGGAGATTATTTATTTTTGTCCGTGAAGATTATTTATTCAGTCCGTGGAGATTATATATATTTCTGGGTTTATTATTCTTCTTATTAATACGCTGTTCCGCTGCAAATAAGGTATAATTGTTATCCCTCTACTTTTGTCTTTCTGGTTAATACTCGTAACAGGTCCTTGGGTTTAAGGGTTGTAACCCTACAATGGTATCAGAGCCTCTGTTATGTAGTATTAATCAAATCGACCTGAATTTTTGTCTCATAATTGGTTATGAGGGATTCACCCGCGTATTAATTTGATTATATTTGTTTATCGCTGAGAATTGTTCTAGCCGTTTTTTTCTCCTTGAGGCAAGTATAATGGTTTAAGTCAATCAACTTCACATATTTTTATATATTTGATTATATTAATTTGATTATATAATGGTTGACTATGAGACTATCCTATGCTCTGTGAGGCATGTACATTACGTGAGAACTGTTTTCACATAAGTTTGCTATAATATGTTCATGCGCATGCCACATGTTTAGTTTAGTTTTGCTGTAATAATTATGATTATTATTACTTTATAATTATTTGATATCATTATGATAAGTTATATCAACATGGGTTTTGCCACTGGACTGCGGACTGGGAATGCATGTTCTCTAATTTTATTGTGTATGAGATATCGGTGGTTCTCTAATATGATTAGTACAATCGACAACTTACAAAATTGGTTTGTATTTGCATGTGTATGTATATGTCTTTCTTCATGTTATGCGGTGAGCATATGAGATTTTCAATTATGTTTAGGGTATCTTAATTTGTGAATTTAAATTGTTAAATTGACTTGTAAAATTATTTTAAGATCTAATATTGATTACGTTTTAATTTAATTTACCCCAAATTGACCCACTATAATCTCAATTTTCTTTGTTGACGATGAGACTAATAAGATTAGTCAAGATTCGATTGAAATTGGAAACGTAAAATTATTAGAATTTATTGTTGACGATGAGTCCTAATAAGATTAGGACAAGACCCGTTTTAATTATAGTGGAGACGGAACGAAAAGAGACCAACTCGGTTGGCACGAGTATGACTCGGTAGGCACGGGTGTGTCCCGGTTGGAACGAGATGACCCGGGCGGCAAAGGTTTGACCAAGACGACACAATATTTACTCGGACGACATGGTGTCGGGTCGAGTGACGTTTTTAAGAAAAGTCATTTTCTTGCGTACGTATGTTGATTATGAATCAAACATGGATTATACTTTATTTTTCCGATTTAATGAAAAATTAGTTTTCTAAATTGACTAAATAATATTTTGCATTTTAATTATCATATTATCATAAATAGATCGGGAAAAGAGTTTCTCGAGTCTTAGTTGATTTTGATGAATTGTTCATGTAACACCCGCTATATTTCTAGCAGTTTTATTCCTTATCGTTATGACATCGTTATAACTCTATCACATTTTGGCTTATGTGTCATCATTTTTTCAAGCTTATCTTCAATTTTGAGTTTAATGATATTTATTTTTATTTTAAAAGATTTTAAATCTTTTACATCTATTTATTTGATTTTCTTCGTAAACTAAGTAATTTTTCCGCGAGGAATTCTATTTCTCTCCGAATTGACATTTTTAAGCTTGGATTTAAGTTATTTCTTTTTCCTAAAAATGTTTGAATACGTTTATGGAATATTTTTTTACTAAGATATATTTTAGTTACTAAAAACAAGCCATTTATGATTTTATTACGAAGCTTCGCGAATAATTATTTTCTTACGCGAGGTTTACTCGAATTACTTTGAAACGCCTTTAACTATTTTACGATTATACTTTTTATCAACTTATAAATTATTTGAGACTGTTTTCTCACATTTTGGACCGACTAAGCTCTTGGTCACAAGTTTTATTACATTTTATTTAAACGATTCATTTTATCACATTAAAACGTAATCATAAGATAAATCATTTTCATTCATTGTAGCATTTATGTCAAAGCTTATCTTACTCCCTCTCTTATCCCATTTGGCCGGCCAACTTATGGTCTAGGTACGCTCTTGTATTCTTTTTTTTTGAAAGCCTTAATTCATGCTTACTCTTTTAAGTATTGTATCACCCATCTCCACCTTTACTCTCTACATTCATTTCTTTTACATTCACCAAAAATATTCATTACTCTCTTCTCCTCTCTTTTGGCCGTGTGACCCTTGGCCATTCTAGGCAAATTTTTGCTCCATTTCTAGTCTCAATCGCATCATTCTTATCGTCATAATCATCCTCTTTCCGATTCCTTCGTTAAGGTATTAATCGACATCATTTTCGATCAATTTTTACCTTGTTTTTTTAGTTTTCTCATGGTATTTTCTGCCATGATTTTCGTGTTGGTAGGATTTTTGGACGATCCCGAAGCCGACGAATACATCGTTGATTCAGACTTGGAGTAGAGGTAACGTCGATGTTACTCGGTATTTCAAGGTTTTAATTGAATATTTGCATGTATATATTTTTATATTTTATTTTGGCAATATATGTATGTCACGAATTCTGGAAAAATTTTTAAAGTTGAAATTTTGCATGTTTCGATATTTTTATCGTTTTTACGAGATTAACGATTAAATTGTTATAATAATTTTTAAAATCGTAATAATCGGCCTAAACATGTAATATATATTTATATTCTGGAAAAATGTTGTTTTTGATGATTTTTAGTAATTTAGTATTTTTTTCTGATATTTTTGATATCGATTATTGAATTATTATCGTTTTCGGACAAAAATGATTGAAAACCGATTTTTAGTTCTAGTACTTAAACATTTTATTTTAATCTGATTTTTGACGTGGTAAAACTTTCTGGTGAAATAGAATTTTATGAATTTTCTCATAATTTTTAGGAATTGTTAAGTGGATGAATTAATTAATCACTTTAAATCATCGTTTATCGTTAAAACCGTGTTTGTTGTTTAAATTCTCGATTTCTGGTCTTTAGTTTAAATCTGGAAAAATTTATGATTCTGATGATTTCATATTAAAATGTATTATTATGATTTTTAATGCCTTAATAAAACGTTTGGAACGATAGGTTTGTTAATAAAATCGTTAATTGCGAAAACGGGTTTAAATGACGGTTTTGTTGAAATTTGTTGAATCTGGGTTTTGGAAAAATCTGAAAAAAATTTATATTCTGTAAAATTAGGATTTTAAAGTGTAATAATAATTTTTGGATATTAATACTTAAATCGTTTTGTAATTACTATTTTTATTAATCGTTATTGTCGAGATTGGACGATTAACGAGAAAACGCTTTAAAAACCGAGTTTTTATAATTCTGGAAATTTTATTTTCTGGACAGAATGTCCATAAATATAATTTAACTATTTTACGTAATTTTTGTACTATTTATTATAGTCTTTAATTAATAAATATTGATTTCGGACAAATTGTGATTTATCGCTAAATTGCTTCGTCTTACCTAAAAGAATTATTTTTCCAGCAATTTTGAAAGTATTTAAATCTGAAACTTTAAGAGTTAAATCATCCCTTAACATACTCTAAATATATTTGTTGGTTTAATTAAATAAAGACGTTCAAATATTTAATTTGATGTTTGCCGTAAAATCCTATTTATGATTTTATCGTCGAAACTAATAATAATTAGGGAATTTTAGCTTTATAACTTTTGAAAACACCCTAATTAGTAATATTAAAATATTTAAGATGTTTCTAATCATTTTATACCACTTACACGATATTTTAATAATTTCATAAAATCAAATGTTCTTACTTTAATAATTAATATCGTTAAGGCCGAAAGTATTAGTTTTATAAATCTATATCGTTTACTAAAATGTGGTATTAGTATGAACTAATATTTTCACTACTTTGATATGATGCTATTTTTAGTAAAGTTTCTAAAAATAGAAGTTTCCTAAAATAGAAGTTTCCTAAAATAGAAAGTTTCCTCTTTCAGAATATAAATGTTTACTTCTTTTATCCTCATATTGTTTATGATGAATACATCTTTTAAATATCGATAATGGTTTGTTTTGGAGTTATGGAATAAGGACAAGTGTGGGTTTAGAGTAATATAGTCTGGGGTGTACGTTTTGCCATCAACTATAAAGCTGGTGTGTCTATGTTGAGACACATTGGTCGTTGAACTGAGCATGGTTTGTGCTCAGGAGTGTGTATATTTTGACCTTAAACTTAGATATCGCATCGTGTAAGTCGCCGTCGGGTTGAACTGGATTACGGTTGGTGTCCAGGAGGGGTGTACATTACTTAAGCCAGGACCTCGCTGCACGCAGTCCTGTTATAGTTGAGTTGCCTAGTTAGAGACCAAAGTCTAATTTGTTTTGACTAAGTTCTCGAAACTAGTTTTTAGTATTATCCTAGTGAAAGTCTAGATTCTACATTAATCCTATCCATAACACCATTTTGATTATTTTATTTATTATCGATATAAATTGACGCAGGTTGGCAAATATCTTTATGTTTCTTCGACAACCCTTTTTATTAATTTGTTTTACGCTAAAACTTATTTTATTACGCTGTTTTAATGTTTTCCACTTTTACCATTTTTCCTATATTAGTAATTACTGTTTTAAAATCCTGTTATACGGCTGGGAGAACGTTGACGTTGCTCCCCACTGATTGTGGCTGTTATGTTTTAACATGGCAGGTATACGTGTTTATTTTCCGGTGGGTGTGGGCTAGCGAGCAGTCTTGAATCCTGCTGTTTTTTTTAATCATGTCTTAAGGATTGTTTAACCTTTTTACGGATTGTTTTATATTTTAGCCATTTTTATGTATGGCGCATGTTGGACTTTACCAATTTAATTTATTAAGACATAGTTCTGTGTGTTTTAATCCCGACTCTACAGTGTTTCCGCCACTGTATCGCGCTAGAATTTTTAGGGGATTACAGTTGGTATCAAAGCATCTTTGCTCCCGACGCTTACACACCTGAAATTAGGGAAAAATACCAGTAAATTATTTAAACAGTAAATAAAGATATTATTAGAAATGGGTAGAAACAGATAAGGACTTAACTGTTAAGATTGTCTGTTCCTGAACTCGATGATTAGCATTGATTTTATGTTGTTATTTGTGAACTTCAAGATGGCCGGAAGAGGTAACCGAAACAACAACAACCGCAACAACGACAACAACAATGATCAAGGAGGTATCGAAGCTCTGGCTGAGACGCTACGCAATATAGCGCAGGCTATGAACGAGATGAACAACCGGAACCAGCAGAGGCCCTTCAACTTCTCTCACGCTGCTGAAGGAATGGCTAAAAGCAGATTGGACTATTACAACGGTTCCGTGGACCCTGAAGTCATGAACCGTTGGTTTCGAGTGATGGAAAGACAGTTTGGAATTTACTCCGCCCCCGAGGAACAGAAGGTGGGCCTAGCTGTGTTGTACTTGTCAGACGATGCAGACAGATGGTGGAGCCAAGTTGGCCCGACTGCTCTTCAGACTCCAGGATTCAACTGGACTCAGTTCAAGACTCTCTTAGAGCAGAGATTTTATCCCGAAGAGCTGAGGCGTCAGAGGATGACTGAATTCAACACTCTAAGTCAGAATAACATGTCAGTTGAAGCTTACACCACTCGGTTTCACTTTCTGGCGAATTATGCTGGTGATCTGTTACCCAATGAGAATTCCCGAGCTTTCTTTTATCGTGGAGGACTTCGAGCCGATATCACTCTCAACATGCTCCGGAGTCTCTAAACTGTTAATGAGCTTTATAATGCCGCGCTATACGCGGAATCTTCGATTGAGCGGGTGAAATCTATGAACCCATCATCTGGTTATAAAAGACCTTTCACCCATTCTGGGAATAACTCTTCATCTTCTTCTAAGAAGTTCAACTCTGGAGGTCTGGATTATTCTCCCTTTCTCTTCTTCTTCTACTTTCTTTTCTTTTAAATTTCTGATTCTACTGTATGCTATTATAGGTAGTGGTTTCAAGAAAAACAATTTCAACTCGAAGCCCAATAACAAGAAGGATTCTAACTGTTTCAAATGTAAGAGGGCTTATCATCCTGGTTTGAATTGTGACGGCACCCCTGTAGTTTGCTACACATGTGGAGAAGCCGGGCACCGCTCTACCTTTTGCCCGAAGAAAGCAGCAACCAACACCGCTACTGCAGCTGGCGCTGTCTCTACTACTGCTCCTCGTAAGGGACGCATCTTTGTGATGAGCCGTGCCGACGCCGAGGCTAATCCTGATGTGGTTACGGGTATGTTTCTGATTTCTGGTGTTAGTGCTTATATATTATTTGATACCGGCGCTTCCACGTCTGTAATATCTTCTACTCTGGCTCCAAAACTATCCTTAACCCCCTGTCTAGCTGAGCCTATAGCTATTTCCCTCCCTTCTGGTGAAGTCGTTGACTGTTCTAAAGCTTATCAGAATGTACCTATTCTCTTTGCTGGTACTATTCTTCCTTCTACTCTCCTTGAGTTTCCTCTCGCTGAGTTCGACGTTATTTTGGGAATGGACTGGTTAGCTCAGTATGATGCAAGATTTCAGTGTCGAGATCAGAAGATTTCTCTGAAGACCCCCGAAGGTGTTCGAGTGACTTACCGTGGTGGTCGAAGACAGAAGGGTATCAAGATTATTTCTGCCATGAAGGCTATCAGAATGCAGAGAAAAGGTTGCCAAGCATTTCTATGTACGGTGACTGTAACTGCTGAACTCCCCAAGCTCGAAGAGGTGCGCATAGTGTGTGATTATGCAGATGTATTTCCTGAGGAGTTACCAGGCATTCCACCCGAACGAGATGTGGAATTCACTATTGAACTCGTGCCTGGTACAGGCCCAATCGCCAAAGCACCTTACAGAATGGCTCCTGCTGAGTTGCAAGAGCTACGCAAGCAATTGGATGAAATGATTGAGAAAGATTTCATTCGTCCAAGTTCTTCCCCTTGGGGCGCTCCTGTACTTTTTGTCAAGAAGAAAGATGGTTCAATGCGCCTGTGTATCGATTATCGTGATCTCAACAAGGTTACGATCAAGAACAAATATCCCCTGCCCAGAATTGATGATCTCTTTGATCAACTTAAGGGTGCTTCCGTATTTTCCAAGATCGATCTAAGGTCTGGATATCACCAAATTCCCGTCCGTGAATCAGACATTCCTAAGACGGCTTTCCGTTCGAGGTATGGACATTATGAATTCAAAGTCATGCCTTTTGGACTAACCAATGCTCCTGCTGTTTTTATGGATCAGATGAACAGAACTTTCAGGGAGTATTTGGATCAGTGTGTTGTTGTCTTTATTGATGACATCCTGATTTATTCCAAGTCAGAGGTGGAACATGCAGAACATCTCAAGGTTATTCTTGGCATCCTACGAGATCAGAAGTGGTATGCTAAGTTTTCCAAGCGTGAGTTCTGGCTTTCCGAGGTAGCTTTTCTGGGTCATGTTATCACAAAGGAAGGTATTAAGGTTGACCCTGCTAAGATTTCAGCTATCGAGAGCTGGGCAAGTCCCAAAGATGTTGGCGAGATCCGAAGTTTCCTAGGTCTTGCCGGCTATTATCGTAGGTTTGTGCAAGACTTCTCTAAGTTAGCACGACCTATGACTCAATTACTCAAGAAAGAGAATAAGTTTCTGTGGAGTCAAGCTTGTGAAGATGATTTTTCTGAGCTCAAGAGAAAGCTCACCTCTGCTCCTATCCTAACCCTACCTGAAGAAGGCGTTGGATTTGATGTGTACTGTGACGCTTCTAAGAATGGTTTGGGTTGTGTCCTTATGCAGAACGGTAAGGTGATCGCTTATGCCTCTAGACAGTTGAAAGTTCATGAGGTGAATTACCCTACCCACGACTTGGAGTTAGCAGCGGTGGTGCATGCCTTGAAGGTTTGGAGGCATTATTTGTACGGAGTAAGATGCAAGGTTCACACTGACCATAAGAGTCTGCGATATCTCTTCACGCAGAAAGATCTGAATGCGAGACAGAGACGCTGGATCGAGTTAGTGAATGACTATGACCTTGAATTGGTGTATTGTGAGGGAAAGGCTAACGTGGTTGCTGATGCCCTTAGCAGAAAGATCCTTCATTCCTTGTCTCCGTGCTCTAGCTTACCTGAGAAGTTGTCCCGAGATTTTGCCAAGATGACTATTGATGTTGTGGATGAAGATTATGATGGTCGCCTGTGTGCCCTTGTTGCTGAACCAACTCTTTTCCGTGAGATTCGTGAGAAGCAGTTGGATGACCCTTTTGTGGCTGGCATCCGAGAAAAGATGAATCTTGGTAAGGCTCTAGATTTTTCTGTGGATTCCAGTGGAGCACTGAAATTTAAGAACCGCTGGGTTGTCCCTAGAGATGCTGAGGTGAGAAAGCAAGTTCTAACCGAAGCACATAAGACGAGGTACTCTATTCATCCTGGTGGTGACAAGATGTATCGGGATTTGAAGCTCCATTTCTGGTGGCCTCATATGAGAGAGGACATTGCAGAGTTTGTAAGTAGGTGCTTGACTTGTCAGCAGGTGAAGTTCGAGCACAAGAAGCCTGGAGGTTTGCTACAACCACTCCCTGTTCCAGAGTGGAAATGGCAGTGCATATCGATGGATTTTGTGATGGCTTTACCTAGAACCGTGAATGGTAGAAACGGTATTTGGGTTATTGTGGACCGCTTGACCAAATGTGCGCGATTCGTCCCAATTCGCGATACTTGGAGTTTGGAGAAGCTCGCAGAAGTGTATATTGCCGAGATCGTCCGTCATCACGGTGTACCGCTCGAGATTGTTTCGGATCGAGACCCGAGGTTCTGCTCTAAATTTTGGAAGGCTTTGCAAGATGCTTTGGGAAGCAAGTTATTGATGAGTACCGCTTTCCATGCTGCTACAGATGGACAGTCCGAGAGAACAATCCAAACTTTGGAGGATATGTTGCGGGCTTGTGCCTTGGATTTCCAAGAGAGTTGGATCCGACATCTTCCATTGGTAGAGTTTTCCTATAACAACAGCTACCATGCTTCTATTAAGATGTCCCCGTTTAAAGCACTTTATGGTCGAAAGTGCCGTAGTCCCGTCTGTTGGGATGTTCCCGGTGAAGTAAAGATTTTGGGCCCGGATTTGTTGGCTCAGACTATTGACGTTGTGAATGTGGTCCGATCTAGGATGAAGTCTGCCCAGGATCGACAGAAGTCGTATGCTGATGTTCGTCGCCGACCTTTGGAGTTTTCGGTTGGTGATCTGGTGTTCCTGAAGGTATCACCTATGAAAGGGGTGAAACGGTTTGGGATTAAGGGTAAGCTCAGCCCTAAGTTCGTTGGCCCATACCCTGTGATCGAGAGAGTGGGCGAAGTTGCTTATAAACTGGAATTGCCTGCATCCATGGGTAAGGTTCACGATGTATTTCATGTTTCTCAGTTAAGGAAATATGTTAGTGACCCCGAGCACGTGTTGGAGCCCGAGATTGTGGATCTCGAGCCGGATTTGACTTATGAAGAAAGGCCGGTGAAGATTACTGATCGCCGCGAGAAGCGTTTAAGGAACAAAGTTGTACCTCTGGTGAAGGTTTTGTGGCGCTGTAATCGGTTTGAGGAAGAAACATGGGAAACCGAGTCTTCGATGCGAGCTAAGCATCCTCAACTCTTCGAGTAAGGTAAAACTCGATTTCCTATCTGCTTATTCTTAGTTTCGAGGACGAAACTTTCTTTTAGTGGGGAGGATTGTAACACCCGCTATATTTCTAGCAGTTTTATTCCTTATCGTTATGACATCGTTATAACTCTATCACATTTTGGCTTATGTGTCATCATTTTTTCAAGCTTATCTTCAATTTTGAGTTTAATGATATTTATTTTTATTTTAAAAGATTTTAAATCTTTTACATCTATTTATTTGATTTTCTTCGTAAACTAAGTAATTTTTCCGCGAGGAATTCTATTTCTCTCCGAATTGACATTTTTAAGCTTGGATTTAAGTTATTTCTTTTTCCTAAAAATGTTTGAATACGTTTATGGAATATTTTTTTACTAAGATATATTTTAGTTACTAAAAACAAGCCATTTATGATTTTATTACGAAGCTTCGCGAATAATTATTTTCTTACGCGAGGTTTACTCGAATTACTTTGAAACGCCTTTAACTATTTTACGATTATACTTTTTATCAACTTATAAATTATTTGAGACTGTTTTCTCACATTTTGGACCGACTAAGCTCTTGGTCACAAGTTTTATTACATTTTATTTAAACGATTCATTTTATCACATTAAAACGTAATCATAAGATAAATCATTTTCATTCATTGTAGCATTTATGTCAAAGCTTATCTTACTCCCTCTCTTATCCCATTTGGCCGGCCAACTTATGGTCTAGGTACGCTCTTGTATTCTTTTTTTTTGAAAGCCTTAATTCATGCTTACTCTTTTAAGTATTGTATCACCCATCTCCACCTTTACTCTCTACATTCATTTCTTTTACATTCACCAAAAATATTCATCACTCTCTACTCCTCTCTTTTGGCCGTGTGACCCTTAGCCATTCTAGGCAAATTTTTGCTCCATTTCTAGTCTCAATCGCATCATTCTTATCGTCATAATCATCCTCTTTCCGATTCCTTCGTTAAGGTATTAATCGACATCATTTTCGATCAATTTTTACCTTGTTTTTTTTAGTTTTCTCATGGTATTTTCTGCCATGATTTTCGTGTTGGTAGGATTTTTGGACGATCCCGAAGCCGACGAATACATCGTTGATTCAGACTTGGAGTAGAGGTAACGTCGATGTTACTCGGTATTTCAAGGTTTTAATTGAATATTTGCATGTATATATTTTTATATTTTATTTTGGCAATATATGTATGTCACGAATTCTGGAAAAATTTTTAAAGTTGAAATTTTGCATGTTTCGATATTTTTATCGTTTTTACGAGATTAACGATTAAATTGTTATAATAATTTGTAAAATCGTAATAATCGGCCTAAACATGTAATATATATTTATATTCTGGAAAAATGTTGTTTTTGATGATTTTTAGTAATTTAGTATTTTTTTCTGATATTTTTGATATCGATTATTGAATTATTATCGTTTTCGGACAAAAACGATTGAAAACCGATTTTTAGTTCTAGTACTTAAACATTTTATTTTAATCTGATTTTTGACGTGGTAAAACTTTCTGGTGAAATAGAATTTTATGAATTTTCTCATAATTTTTCGGAATTGTTAAGTGGATGAATTAATTAATCACTTTAAATCATCGTTTATCGTTAAAACCGTGTTTGTTGTTTAAATTCTCGATTTCTGGTCTTTAGTTTAAATCTGGAAAAATTTATGATTCTGATGATTTCATATTAAAATGTATTATTATGATTTTTAATGCCTTAATAAAACGTTTGGAACGATAGGTTTGTTAATAAAATCGTTAATTGCGAAAACGGGTTTAAATGACGGTTTTGTTGAAATTTGTTGAATCTGGGTTTTGGAAAAATCTGAAAAAAATTTATATTCTGTAAAATTAGGATTTTAAAGTGTAATAATAATTTTTGGATATTAATACTTAAATCGTTTTGTAATTACTATTTTTATTAATCGTTATTGTCGAGATTGGACGATTAACGAGAAAACGCTTTAAAAACCGAGTTTTTAGAATTCTGGAAAATTTCTTTTCTGGACAGAATGTCCATAAATATAATTTAGCTATTTTACGTAATTTTTGTACTATTTATTATAGTCTTTAATTAATAAATATTGATTTCGGACAAATTGTGATTTATCGCTAAATTGCTTCGTCTTACCTAAAAGAATTATTTTTCCAGCAATTTTGAAAGTATTTAAATCCGAAACTTTAAGAGTTAAATCATCCCTTAACATACTCTAAATATATTTGTTGGTTTAATTAAATAAAGACGTTCAAATATTTAATTTGATGTTTGCCGTAAAATCCTATTTATGATTTTATCGTCGAAACTAATAATAATTAGGGAATTTTAGCTTTATAACTTTTGAAAACACCCTAATTAGTAATATTAAAATATTTAAGATGTTTCTAATCATTTTATACCACTTACACGATATTTTAATAATTTCATAAAATCAAATGTTCTTACTTTAATAATTAATATCGTTAAGGCCGAAAGTATTAGTTTTATAAATCTATATCGTTTACTAAAATGTGGTATTAGTATGAACTAATATTTTCACTACTTTGATATGATGCTATTTTTAGCAAAGTTTATAAAAATAGAAGTTTCCTAAAATAGAAGTTTCCTAAAATAGAAAGTTTCCTCTTTTAGAATATAAATGTTTACTTCTTTTATCCTCATATTGTTTATGATGAATACATCTTTTAAATATCGATAATGGTTTGTTTTGGAGTTATGGAATAAGGACAAGTGTGGGTTTAGAGTAATATAGTCTGGGGTGTACGTTTTGCCATCAACTATAAAGCTGGTGTGTCTATGTTGAGACACATTGGTCGTTGAACTGAGCATGGTTTGTGCTCAGGAGTGTGTATATTTTGACCTTAAACTTAGATATCGCATCGTGTAAGTCGCCGTCGGGTTGAACTGGATTACGGTTGGTGTCCAGGAGGGGTGTACATTACTTAAGCCAGGACCTCGCTGCACGCAGTCCTGTTATAGTTGAGTTGCCTAGTTAGAGACCAAAGTCTAATTTGTTTTGACTAAGTTCTCGAAACTAGTTTTTAGTATTATCCTAGTGAAAGTCTAGATTCTACATTAATCCTATACATAACACCATTTTGATTATTTTATTTATTATTGATATAAATTGACGCAGGTTGGCAAATATCTTTATGTTTTCTTCGACAACCCTTTTTATTAATTTGTTTTACGCTAAAACTTATTTTATTACGCTGTTTTAATGTTTTCCACTTTTACTATTTTTCCTATATTAGTAATTACAGTTTTAAAATCCTGTTATACGGCTGGGAGAACGTTGACGTTGCTCCCCACTGATTGTGGCTGTTATGTTTTAACATGGCAGGTATACGTGTTTATTTTCCGGTGGGTGTGGGCTAGCGAGCAGTCTTGAATCCTGCTGTTTTTTTTTAATCATGTCTTAAGGATTGTTTAACCTTTTTACGGATTGTTTTATATTTTAGCCATTTTTATGTATGGCGCATGTTGGACTTTACCAATTTAATTTATTAAGACATAGTTCTGTGTGTTTTAATCCCGACTCTACAGTGTTTCCGCCACTGTATCGCGCTAGAATTTTTAGGGGATTACAGTTCATCTATATGACAATTATAAATTGCAGATCGATTGTGAATCGAGTTTTGTATATCCGTTCAATTTTTCCGGGTGGGAAATTGTTCCTCGTAGTTGGAAAAATGAAAGATATTGGTGAAATTGTTCAAACTAAATAGTAATTATGAATTGTAATATGATTATAAGTCAAAATATGAGATCTTTTAACTTGTTTTATGCACAAATCACTAGTAACAATTGAATTATTATGTCATATGATGCATGATTTTTATTGTTTGAGACTTGTGACTTGTGTGCCTAGAACTGATAGGTCGTCTTGTAAGTTGACCTAGGAGCATGTTTAGGACCCATAATGCATTTAATCCCTCGCACAAATATTAAGTATTGCCTTTCCAGAATTGACCACTACAACAATTTCATACCATTGGTTGAAGTGACTGCCTAAGCGGTGCTTTGCCGATGTGTGTGGACTGAGTAGGTGGGTAACGGTTACCCACAGGTTCAATCTGGTTTGCTTAACATTGCTATCAAGTCGGACTTGGGCTTTGAGGCAAATAGTTGATGTCATATGATGACTAATTCCGACGAACCAAGAATTACATAGAGATGTAATTGACAAGTTTGTTGTCTACCTTTACTTTTGGAGCTTGAGCAGTGAGCCCAAGTTCACTTGAGCGACAAAAGGTTTAGGATCTTGGAATATTATGCGAACTTGAGGGTAGTTTTCATGATCTTATCTTAAAATTGTTTAAGATTTTTAATTAATATTAATTATCGTTTTACTTTGCATATACATATAGTTGTAATTCAGTCACCATTATCACATTTATTAAAGATGAGTTTGAATTGTTCAACCTCATCGATTGGTATCTTGAGAATCGTTCTCAAAATTAGAGATACGGATTTTGTCCTTGTAAAGGATAATTCCGACAAATTATTACCAATGTTAATGTACAGTATGGACTGTATAATTAGAGTCATGAAGATGATTATAAGTACCAAAATTAATTGTTTCAATAAAGGGAACCGTTCCCATTAAGTGAGAAAATGTTGAAGATGATCTAATTGATCCTTGTCATATGATGACGTGATTATATTGATAATCAGGAAATTTTGGATGTCTCTTTCTAAAGAATTAGGAATTGAAATCGTTTCAATTAGTCCTAAGTTTAGGTCACTTTATTATGAATAAACATGTGACTTAATAAAGTTTCTCACCTTTTAGCATGAGATGTTAAAAGACGATTGAACATTGTATCAAGAAGGCAAATAATATTAATGTTCTATGAGTTCATTAAGAAAATTGCTTGAGATAATGATTAATGAATCTAAGATGTTGGTTAAAGTAAGGGAAGAATAATTGTTATCATACCCAAACTTGTTGCCAAATTTAGATTAGGTACGATTTTATTAGTCATTAATGTAATGACAAATATTGGACATTGGTAGATAGTTTCTAGAAGTGTCTAGAAAATCTGCAAATCAATTGAAGTATGACTTCTGGTGTGTATGTTACTAGAGTAATTGTTACTTTCATTCTACTGTTTTGGTATAAGATACCAAATGCAACTAATACATTGTGGATGTGATGGCTCAAAGAGGGTAGAATAATGGTATATAAGTGAAGTGTTTTATGATGAAATAGACAAACGTTGTTGTTTCATATATAAAAGGAAAATCACTTAATTTTACCATAAAGCTGAATACTGGAATTGAATAAATGTTATTCTTGTGCTAGTCATAAGCAAGAATATTGATTCTGTTTCATGTATGGCATGAAAAGTTTTAATAAAAGTAGAACAATTGTTGCTCTATACCTTGCAAGAATATAAGGTACAATAATTCTAACATGTTTGTTGGGCTCTACATTCCTAGTAGTGAATGCTTTTAATTGTAACATAACAATCAAAAGGTTCCGTCCCTCGACCTGAGTTTTACCCATCATGACATTGTCCTTACTCCATGAGACAAGAAACATAAGAATAAATTTCATAATGATGAAATTATAAAGCTTATTGATAAGGATCAACTGAGGTGAATGGATCTTGTTTAGATGGATAAATGACATTACAAGTGACTCCTATTAATTGTAGTGGGAGGGTACTTAGACTTGTTAGATCACACATATACAGATACATGTGAATTTAACTAGTGATGTTGCAAAAGGGTAACATGTATGATTTTGTTCATTTGATGAAATTTAAATCTGAATGCTTTGAATTGTTTAAGGAAGTTCAGATGAAAATACAAGATCAACTTGATAAGTTGGTATGAGTCGTTCGATATGATTGAAACAGGGAGGAATTGAACTAAAAGATTGTGATCATCTTAGAAGTAGTGAAAATTGTTTCAAACTACATCGAACCATATTTGATATGATTTGGTCTATGATGAGTCGTATGCAGATATTATTGACGTTTTAGAAGCTTATGCACTATAAAAGTCTTTGTACAAATGTTGAAGAGATTGTCCATGTAAGTCGGAGAATAGACACCATATGAGATATGGATTGAAAATGTTCTTAAAAGTCTTTTCTTAATTATCAAGTCAAGTTTAAAGAAAATTGTTTTCTAGAACTTAGACTCAATTATGGCATGTGTTTTATTAGGGGTATTATATTAATTCTACAAACCATCCAAAGAGCAAAACTGTTTTGTTGCATGGAGTGGTATGTATGTTTCTTTTAAAAATATGTGATTTCTAATAGAAACAGTGGGAGTAGAATCGACCTTGAAATTGTTCAAGATTAACAGGATTTCTCTTCAACAGTTGTAGAGAATATTGATGCATCCATGAAAAGTCATGATGATCTTAGCTGTAAAATATTACCCTACATAGGTTTGACCTATGATGAAACAATAATGGGCAAAGACTCCAAAAGTCACATGAAATCTAATAGATTCTATATACCATAACTACCAGGTATAGACTTTGGTTAAATGGGTCTTATAGTGAAGAATAGTCTTCAATATAAAGACGATATAAATTGATATAAGAGTATCTATGAAGCATATAGTTGGTAGTTAAGGATTGATCTCATAGTAATGACTATGAAAAACCATTTTTACAACATTATGCTTAAGTCTATTAAGATTGTTTTAGCATTTTGAATGTCATCACTCATTATGATGAGTTTTGGACATATATATGTGAAATACATTTATTGATAGGGATGCAATATGATGTGTGTGCGACTCATCGTATGAATTCCATATTATCAAAATTGCTAGACAAATGTGAATGATCCAATTTGATTGGACCAAGTATTATGGAGTAGTATCTTCGTTCTCAATGTGGTAAATCAAAGATGTTTGTTTTTCATTGAGACGAAGAGAGACAAAGTGTATACAAGAGGCTAGTGGGAGTGCATTTATTGTTATGATTTGGTATGTAAGTGACATACTTCTCTAACTAAACGACATTTGATTGCTTTGCAAGAAACTATCTAAGAATTGTTCCTTTGCGCTTAAGAAGCAAAAGAGGAATTATTTAAGAGATGCGCATGATGTGATAAGCGAATTATTGTAAACAAGTTACAATGATTCATATTTCCAAATAGACAAAGATGACATGAGATTGTAATCTCAGTAAATTTTGTTTTGGATGAGAAGTTGTGTGTTGAGACGGTTCCAAAGAACAACTTTGTGACTAGTATTATAACTAAAGTTAGTGTTCTATTGCTTTTGAAGCAAATAGACGTTTGATTACGAATCAAGCACACAAAGTTCATGAAGCAATTTGTTGCTTATGAAACTAACAGTTTGCCTTAATTGAGAGAAGGTAGATTGGTCATATGCTTGTAAATAACCGATACAAATGTTGTATGTCCCAAAACCTCCTCTACATAAAGATTATATTGTTATGATTGGTATAAGACGCATGGGCGAGTGGTCTTAGTACTTTTAGAGGTGTTTGGTTTAGTGGGAGTTATTTCGATAATTGATATATGTATGACATACTGTCATTTGGTTAATGTAACCGAGTTTTGTCCCTAAATAATTTACATTGATGAAATAGATCACTAAGTACGTGACTTAGTCTTGGAACTCTATTTGGATGATGCAATTATTTTTTTCTCTAGTCAGGGTATTGTGTCGGGACATTTGAATACCCTTAAATGACTGGTGTGTGAGTTGGTTGATGACTAAGTTCCTTGAGTCATAGGTATTGAGATACTAAACCATGCACACGGGTGTATGTTAAGAACATTCATTAGACAGACCCGCCGAAAAGAATTTTACTAAGATTTCGCTTAGTGTCAGTAAAGTTCTTTGCAAGTTATGAACTTGTACGGTCTTTAGACCTGAGTCTTTGACTATTTTGTACATGTGATGTGTATGCTTTGATACTATTCCTCGTCAGCTGTGAAAGGGGGCTATGGATGGTTATTGGGCATGCATGGATCATGTGATAGGATATGGTTAGACAAGAGGGGATTTGCTCTTCCTTTATTGAAGGGAATTTATTGTTTCTTGGCCACTCGAAGAGTGTGACTTGTGCAAATGCGTGGCCGCGCTCAGATAGGATGATTGTCATCTATCTGCTATTTTAACAAGTCAACTCAAAGATTCAAGTAAAAGATTGAGACATGTGAGGATGACACTTCTTCTTACCTCATTCTCAATTGGAGACAATAGTAGCAAAGAGACTTAACGCCGTTCTTGAGAGGACATGTACAAGTGGGAGACTGAAGGAGTTATGTCCACTGTCCTACGGATTAACCCGCTTAAGTCTATGTATCCGATATGCCTTGCTAGAGGTCGATGTCGGGTTGACATGTAAATAGGTTACGTGTCTGGTAGTCTTAAGTGGGCTCATTGGGTCACACACAATGTGTACGTGATATTATTAATATAACGGTATATTAAATATATCGGGTCAGTAGTAATACGGACCCAGCTGCGTTGTCGGGTTATGTTAATTAGAGTTATACTAATAATCTAATTATGGTAATTAGAGTTATTGGAATAACCTAATTCTACCTTCTCATCTCCTATATAAGGAGGTTCATATGATGAACCAATATATGGAATTAAGAGTATTGACTCATAATATATTCGTCTTATAAAGAGTTATAAGAGAGATATAGAGAGAAGTTGTGAGACAGTCTCACATACCTTTATACTAGCATATATGTCGCAGTTCCGTACCCGTGTGGATACCAAGGAGGCATCACGTTTGGGGTGCTTTATTCTGTCCGTGGAGATTATTTATTTTTATCCGTGAAGATTATTTATTCAGTCCGTGGAGATTATATATATTTCTGGGTTTATTATTCTTCTTATTAATACGCTGTTCCGCTGCAAATAAGGTATAATTGTTATCCCTCTACTTTTGTCTTTCTGGTTAATACTCGTAACAGGTCCTTGGGTTTAAGGGTTGTAACCCTACACTGGGTAGGATACGATTCCGTAGCAATAAGTTGACTGACCCACGAAATCGAATTAAAAACCGAGGCAATAAAATTGATAAATAATCTGGCCGACAAAATAAAATGAGTAAATAAAGTACTTGAAATGAACACGAAGTTGATAGAAATAAATAATTAGACGACGAAATAATACTTCCCGATAAATAATAAATTTTTGATAAAATGAATTAAATTGATTTCTCGAGGAAGTGAAATAAATATTTTGACGAAACTTCAAATAAATGAACTTCGACCCAAAAATAGAATTTCGAGCTTAAATAAAAATAGATAAAAAGAATTTAGCACTTAAATCGTCGAAATAGATTTTCGATAAGAAATAAATTAAATGTATAAAATAATTCAAGACAGAAACAAAAATATGTTTTAAATAAGAGAAGAGTTTCCAAGACAAATAGAATTTTAGGAGTTTGAAACGATTAAACGATAAATTCGTTTTATAATAATTTTAAGAACTACGAGTTAAATCGTAAACAAAATAGAGATACGAACATAATTTTAATTTAATTTTATTTATAAAAATCAGGGGTGTTACATTTGACCAAGACGACACAATATTTACTCGGACGACATGGTGTCGGGTCGAGCGACGCTTTTAAGAAAAGTCGTTTTCTTGCGTTTGTGTGTTGATTATGAATCAAACATGGATTATACTTTATTTTTCCGATTCAATGAAAATTTAGTTTTCTAAATTGGCTAAATAATGTTTTGCATTTTAATTATCATATTATCATAAATAGATCGGAAGAAGAGTTTCTCGAGTCTTAGTTGATTTTGATGAATTGTTCATCTATATGACATATAAATTGTGAATCGAGTTTTGTATATCCGTTCAATTTTTCCGAGTGGGAAATTTTTCCTCGTAGTTGAAAAATGAAAGATATTGGTGAAATTGTTCAAACCAAATTGTAATTATGAACTGTAATATGATTATAAGTCAAAATATGGGATCTTTTAACTTGTTTTATGTGCAAATCGCTAATAACAATTGAATAATTATGTCATACGATGCATAAATTTATTGTTTAGACTTGTGACTTGTGTGCTTAGAACTAATAGGTTGCCTTGTAAGTTGACCTAGCAGCATGTTTAGGATCAATAATGCATTTAATCCCTCACACTAATATTAAGTATTGCCTTTCCAGAATTGACCACTACAGCAATTTCATATCATTGGTTGAAGTGACTGCTTAAGCGGTGCTTTGCCGATGTGTGTGAACTGAGTAGGTGGATAACGGTTACCCATAGGTTCAATCTGGTTTGCTTAACATTGTTATCAAGTCGGACTTGGGCTTTGAGGCAAATAGTTGGTGTCATATAATGACTAATTCCAACGAACCAAGAATTACATAGAGATGTAATTGACAAGTTTTTTTTTGTCTACCTTCACTTTTGGAGCTTGAGCAGTGAGCCCAAGTTCACTTGAGCGACAAAAGGTTTAGGATCTTGGAATATTATGCGAACTCGAGGGTAGTTTTCATGATTTTATATTAAAATTGTTTAAGATTTTTAACTAATATTTATTATCGTTTTGCTTTGCATGTACATGTCACTGTAATTTAGTCACCTTTATCACATTTATTAAAGATGAGTTTGAATTGTTCAACCTTGTCGATTGGTATCTTGAGAATTGTTTTCAAAATTAGAGATACGGATTTTGTCCTTGTGAAGGATAATTCCGACAAATTATTACCAATGTTAATGAACAGTATGGACTGTATAATTAGAGTCATGGAGACGACTAAAATAAGTACCAAAATCAATTGTTTCAATAAAGAGAATCGTTCCCATTAAGTGAGAAAATGTTGAAGATGATCTAATTAATCCATATGTCATACAATGACGTGATTATGTTGATAATCAGGAAATTTTGGATGCTTCTTTCTAAAGAATTAGAAATTGAAATCGTTTCAATTAGTCCTAAGTTTAGGCTACTTTATTATAAATAAAACAAGTGACTCAATAAGGTTTCTCACTTTTTAGCATGAGATGTTAAAAGACGATTGAACATTGTATCAAGAAGGCAAATAATAATAATGTTCTATGAGTTCATTAAGAAAATTGCTTGAGATAATGATTAATAATGAATCTAAGACGTCGATTCAAGTAAGGGAAGGATAATTGTTGTCATACCCAGACTTGTTTCCAAGTTTAGATTAGGTACGAAATTATTTATCATTAATGCAGTAATTCAATCATTAATGTAATGACAAATATATGGCATTGGTAGATAGCTTTTTAGGAGTGTCTAGAAAATCTGCAGATCAATTGAAGTATGACTTCAGGTGTGTATGTTACTGGAGTAATTGTTACTTGCATTCTACTGTTTTGGTATAAAATACCAAATGCAACTATTACATTGTGAATGTGATGACTCAAAGAGGGTGGAATAATGGAATATAAGTGAAGTGTTTTATTATTGAAATTTACAAACGTTGTTGTTTCATATATAAAAGAAAAATCACTTAATTTTACCATAAAGCTAAATACTGGAATTAGATAATTGTTATTCTTGTACTAGTTATAAGCAAAGATATTGAATCTGTTTCATGTATGGGCATAAAAGTTTTGATAAAAGTAGAACAATTGTTGCTCTATACCTTGCAAGAATATGAGGTACAATAAAGCTAACATGATTGTTAAGCTCTACATTCCTAGTAGTGAATGCTTTTATTTGTAACATAACGACCAAAAGGTTTAACTCCCTCGACCTGAGTTTTACCCATCATGACATTGTCTTTAATCCATGAGACAAGAATCATAAGAATAAGTTTCATAATGATGAAATTATAAACCTTATTGATAAGGATCAACTGAGGTAAATGGATCTTGTTTAGATGGATAAATGACATTAGTAGTGACTTCTACTAATTGTAGTGGGAGGTTACATAGACTTGTTAGATCACACATATATAGATACATGTGAGTTTAACTAGTGATGTTCCAAAATGGGTAACATGTATGATTTTGTTCATTTGATGAAATTTAAATCTGAATGCTTTGAATTGTTTAAGGAAGTTCAGATGAAAATACAAGATCAACTTGATAAGTTGGTACGAGTCGTTTGATATGCTTGAAACAGGGAGGAATTGAACTAAAAGATTGTGATCATCTTAGAAGTAGTGAAAAGTGTTTCAAACTACATCGAACAATATTTGATTTGATTTAGTCTATGATGAGTCATATGCAGATTTTATTGACGTTTTAGAAGATCATGCACTATAAAAGTCTTTGTACAATGTTGATGAAATTGTCCATGTAAGTCGGAGAATAGACACCATATGAGATATGGATTGAAAATGTTCTAAACAGTCTTTTCTTAATTATCAAGTCTCAAAGTTTAAAGAAAATTGTTTTCTAGAACTTAGACTCAATTATGACATGTTTTTTATAAGGGGTATTATGTTAATTCTACAAACCATCCAAAGAACAAAATTGTTTCGTTGCATGAAGTGGTATGTTTCTTTTAAAAAATATGTGGTTTCTAATAGAAACAGTGGGAGTAGAATCGACCTTGAATTATTCAAGATTAATAGAAATTCTCTACAATTTTTGAAGAGGATATTGATGCATCCATGAAAAGTCATGATCATCTTACCTGCGAAATATTACCCTACATAGGTTTGACTTATGATGAAACAATAATGGGAAAAGACTCCAAAAGTCACACAAAATCTAATAGATTTCATAAACCATAACTACCAAGTATAGACTTTGGTTAAATGGGTCTTATAGTGAAGAATAGTCTTCAATATAAAGATGATATGGATTGATATAAGAGTATCTATGAAGCATAGTTGGTAGTTAAGGATTAATCTTATAGTAATGACTATGGAAAAACTCTTTTTACAACATTATGCTTAAGTCTATTAGGATTGATTTATCGTTTTAAATGTCATCACTCATTGTGATGAGTTTTGGACATATATATGTGAAATACATTTCTTGAAAGAGATGCAATATGATGTGTGTGCAACTCATCGTATGAATTTCATATTATCAAAATTGCTAGACAACTGTGAATGATCTAATTTGATTGGAGCAAGTTTTATGGAGTAATATCTTCATTCTCAATGTGGTAATTCAAATATGTTTGTTTTCTTTTGAGATGAAGAGAGACAAAGTGTGTACAAGAGGCTAGTGGGAGTGCATTTATCGTTATGATTTGGTATGTAATTGACATACTTCTGATCTCTAACCAAACGACATTTGATTGCTTTGCAAGAAATGAGTTTATTATGTGCTCGTGTGACGAGCAGATACTAATCTGGTGAATGTCACTAGAATGCTATCTAAGAATTGTTCCTTTGCGCTTGAGGTGCAAAAAGGGGAATTATTTAAGAGATGTGCACGATGTGATAAGCGAATTGTTGTAAACAAGTTACAACGATTCGTATTTCCAAATAGACAAAGATGACATGAGATTGTAATCTCAGTATATTTTATTTTGGATGAGAAGTTGTGTGTTGGAACGGTTCCAAAGGACAACTTTGTGACTAGTATTATAACTAAAGTTAGTGTTCTATTGCTTTTGAAGCAAATAGACGTTTGATTACGAATCAAGCACACACTCAACTTTAAAGTTTATGACGCAATTGTTGCCTATGAAAATAACAAGTTGCCTTAATTGAGAGAAGGTAGATTGATCATATGCTTGTAAATAACCGATACAAATGTTGTATGTCCCGAAACCTCCTCTATGTAAAGATCATATTGGTTATGATCGGTATGAGACGCATGGGCGAGTATGGTCTTAGTAATTTTAGAGGTGTTTGGTTTAGTGGGAGTTATTTCGATAATTGATATATGTCTGACATATTGCCATTTGGTTAATGTAACCAAGTTTTGTCCCTAAATAATTTACATTGATGAAATAGATCACTAAGTACGTGACTTAGTCTTGGAACTCTATTTGGATGATGTAATTATTTTGTCTCTAGTCAGGGTATCGTGTTGGGACATTTGAATACCTTTAAATGACTAGTGTCTGAGTTGGTTGATGACTAAGTTCCTTGATTCATAGGTATTGAGATACTAAACCAGGCACACGGGTGTATGTTGGGAACATGCATTAGACAGACCCGCCGAAAAGGATTTTACTAAGATTTATCTTTGAAAGTTATGAACTTTTACGGACTTTAGACCTGAGTCTTTGACTATTCTGTACATGTGATGTATATGCTTTGATACTATTCCTCGTCAGCTGTGAAAGGTGGCTATGGATGGTTATTGGGCATGCATGGATCATGTGATAGGATGTGGTTAGACAAGAGGGGATTTCCTTTTCCTTTATTGAAGGGAATTTATTGCTTCTTGGCCACTCGAAGAGTGTGACTAGTGCAAATGCGTGGCGCGCTCAGATAGGATGATTGTCATCTATCTGCTCTTTCTACAAGTCAACTCAAAGATTCGAGTAAAATATTGATACATGTGAGGATGATACTTCTTCTTACCTCATTCTCAATTGGAGACAATAGTAGCAAAGAGACTTAACGTCGTTCTTGAGAGGACATGTACAAGTGGGAGACTGAAGGAGTTATGTCCACTGTCCTATACGGATGAACCCGCTTAAGTCTATGTATCCGATTTGCCTTGCTAGAGGTGGATGTCGGATTGACATGTAAATGGGTTACGTGTCTAATAGTCTTAAGTGGGCCCATTGGGTCATACACAATGTGTACGGGATATTATTAATATAATGGTATATTAAATATATCGGGTCAGTAGTAATACGAACCCAGCTGCGTTGTCGGGTTATAGTAATTAGAGTTATACTGATAATCTAATTTTGGTAATTAAGTTATAGAAATAACGTAATTCTACCTTCTCATCTCCTATATAAGGAGGTTCATATGATGAACCAAGATATGGAATAAAGAGTATTGACTCATAATATATATTCGTCTTATAAAGAGTTATAAGAGAGATATAGAGAAAAGTTGTGAGACGGTCTCACGTACCTTTATACTAGCGTATACGTCGCAGTTCTGTGACTGTGTGGATACCAAAGAAGGCATCACGTTTGGGGTGCTTTATTCTGTCTGTGGGAATTATTTATTCTGTCCGTGGAGATGATTTATTCTGTCCGTAAAGATTATTTATTCCGTCCGTGGAGATTATATATATTTCTGGGTTTATTATACTTCTTATTAATACGTTGTTCCACTGCAAATAAGGTATAATTGTTATCCCTCTACTTTTGTCTTTTCGGTTAATACTCGTAACAGGTCATTGGGTTTAAGGGTTGTAACCCTACAGAAACTGCAAACAAATGGCAGATCATGATAAACGAAACTGTCCAAATCCATTTGTTGAACATGTGGATCACGATGCTGAAGTGGACACAGAAGATGACACAGAAGATGGCACAAAAGACAGAGAAGAAGAAGGGGCACCAGAAGAAGAAAGAGCAGCAGGTATGTATTGGAGTTAATGTGTTTGGAATAATTAACATTAATGTTGGAGTACTTGAGGTTAATATATATATATGTGTGTAGGATCCCCTCGGAAATCTTTACGACTTAATCAAAAGGATGAGACTACATGATGTTGAAGACATTCATACACGTTTACAACATGAAAGCATATGATAGTTCGTGTTATAATTTTTGGATAAATGTTATGTCTTGAAATACTTGATTTTATAATAGTTGGAATACTTGGTGTTGTAATTTTTGGATAGATGTTGGAGTAACCGTGAAAACATGTTGGAGTACCTGCTTTTA
This sequence comes from Agrostemma githago, assembly GCA_958450325.1. Taxonomy (NCBI): domain Eukaryota; kingdom Viridiplantae; phylum Streptophyta; class Magnoliopsida; order Caryophyllales; family Caryophyllaceae; genus Agrostemma; species Agrostemma githago. The sequence continues at coordinate 54,331,508 of OY288249.1, forward strand.
AGCATTAGAATACTTGGTGTTATCTCTTGGAATACTTGATGTTATAAAAGTTGGAATATTTGGTGTTATGTCTTGGAATACTTGGTGTTATGTCTTGGAATAACTGCTTGTAAGCATTGGAATAACAATGACGACATTAGAGTAATTGAAGACGAATAATTGATTGATTCAATCAATAATTTGAATGATTGTTGGAGTAACCATGAAAACATGTTGGAGTAACTGATTTTAAGCATTGGAATACTTGATGTTATCTCTTGGAATACTTGCTATTATGCCTTGGAATACTTGGTATTATGCCTTGGAATAACTGCTTTTAAGCATTAGAATAATTTTGTAAAAATTACAGTAACCTTAGTATAATCAGTGAAGTTCCTCAAAAGTTGTTGCGAATTTTGGGAGAAGCGAAACCAAAACAGAAGCAAACAACACTTGCATCGATATGTTCATCTTAATTCTTAAACAAATTCCAGAGTCAAGATTTAGCTCAATACATCCATCAAAGAATGGTCACCCGTCGACAAAACTCCTCCATAACAGGCTCTTTCAATGTCCATTTGCCATAGCCTGTCACCAACAGCTATAGTTCACAGAAATACTATATACAATAGCCCACCATAACAATTCTAAAGAAGCAAAACAACACTTGCATCGATATGTTAAACCTAATTCTGCAGTTAGAATAACTACTTCTAAGCATTAGAATAACTACTTCTAAGCATTAGGCTCTTTCTTGAGGATTAATCTGTGCCGCCACTGATCTCAATGTTCCAACACGGTGATCAGCACATATTCTCGAAACAGCCTTGAGGATGTTCTCCTTATCATCACAGAAATCTTTGACTTTGGTCTTCAAAGCTGTTATTTCCTCATTCACATCTGAAAAGATCTTGATTCCAGCCATTTCAATCGACAAGGAAATCTTGTTTGCTCTTTTATCGATATATAATGGAGAATTAACCCCATCGTAGTACAATGTGTGCAACATAAGGAAAAAACCAGATTCATTTTTGTTGACTTGCGTAACTTTACTCCACTTGAAATGTTTGCTGACGATTTCAAAGTTGACAATATCGCCAGCCCCATGTATCTCTTTGTGTTCAAAATAGTCGGACAAGAAACCCATCTTTGAAAAAAAAGGAAAATAATTCAATACAAAAAACACAACTTGAAAGTTCATGTACACAATTAACCATTCGCGAAAAAGAATACTAACCGCAAGCTTTGTTAACTTGAAGAACATGGATTCATGCCAATTATCATGTATCAGGTTGTCCAGAACTTCAACCTGTCTTGTTGTAAAATTGACACACACACAAAAATAGTGATCTTCAAGATATAGTGGAATGAAAACCAATTCCACACCCAACATGCACCCTCTAGGATTGTTTATGATGAATTCATCCCACAAACGTATTAATTTGTCCATGCGTGGCTCCGTTTGTGAGTCTTCATTTTCATCCTCAAGCATACTCAAGAGTAGATCCTTTTTCATAAGAGTATCAAAAGTATTCATGAGATTCATAAGAGGGTCATGGATGGAATAACTCTATATATGCATAGGAATAACTGCTTAAAAATTTGGAATAGAACATTGTTTGTTCGCTTCTAAATCTACTGGCAGCCAAAATCAAAAATATTGACCAGATGGTGGATGATTCTGAATACTACACCGAGCATACTACAACAAGTCAACCTAACATTCAACACAATTATAACACAGAAATCCAGGCATCAATTCAACAACCCAATAAAATCCATCAACATTAAACTCAGTGTTCAGTACTGTGCCATTGGGATTGTTCTTATACAAAAAATAAAAACGAACAATTAAAAGGAAAGCAGGGACCATATGTACATAAAAAAATGAAATAGCATACATACCATGTGCCTAATCCCAAAAAACATCATGGTTGGTGATGTTTTTTTGTATGTTCTCCATGTAGTTTAGCACAATTGACCAACACTCGTTGATGGACCATTCGGTCTTCACATCGTGGCGGGCTGACCAAAAGTCTTCTCTTGTTGCACTCACATTTCCGGAACGGAAAACAACCTCACTACACATACGAAAAAAAAGACGTCAGTAGGCAAATAGTAATAGTAGTTATAAAACACAATTATAAAAAATGCATCACATCAGACAGCATACGCAAAATCCATTATTAGAATAGCTTATGTAATGCCTTGGAATAACTACTTTAATGAATTGGAGTAACTGTTGTTGGAATAACTATTTTACTGAATTGGAATAGTTATCCTAAAACGTTGGAATAACTACTATAATGCCTTGGAATAACTACTGTAATGAATTGGAGTAACTGATGTTGGAATGACAAGTTATAATACCACATTCATAAAAAATGCATCTTACCTTTTCTCGTATGTGTAATCATCTAAGAAACAGTAGTCAAGTACTTCTTTTTTTAGTTTTGGCAATGATAAAGTTTGCGCTTCACCTCCTCTAAAAAGTAACGAGACAAGTACCATCTTAGCACCACTCTCACCCACATCTAACGTACACCCAAATCCATCTTCAATTTGAATATCAACAGGTTTGCGAGCACTAGATCTTGGAGACGCAGTTGTTGCAAACTTCCCCTTCAGTTCTTTTTGTTTGCGTGATTTTGATAAGGACGGCAACAATTTTTTTTGGTCTTACCGAACGGGGTGATTGACTTGCGCAAAATATCATCCCTAATCTGGTTATCAGCAGCTAAAAACAGGGCTGCAACAATCTCTGCTCGGTATCTAATTCTTGATTTCATGTCTCCCAAAGACGAAGTAAATACACATCCACGATATAAGAGCATATGAATCATCAAATATACTCCACAATCTAAATCTCCCTGAAAAGGTTCTTTCCAAGGTAAAGCGACAACTACCCAATTGAAATTTTTCACTTTTACTCCAATGGATAAATCCTTGCTGCTTAAAAAAGAACCATATAAGAGTGCCTGATAACGTAATTTAGTTAGTATCCATTTAATGTATTACTGAATATACAAAGTACAGGAGTCCTGAATAATGAAATATTTATCAAAAAATGTTATAGCAAATACTTACAACATATTTACAAAGCAGTTCAAAGTAGAACCAAGATCAGTGTCCCAATAAGATGTCAGGTTATCAAGATAATCCATTATTTCGGCCTTGAAATTGATTACAACACATATAAAATTAAAGTGCTCTCGAGAATGGTTAGGAATGAAAACCTACGGAAGACAACACAATAATCCAGTTATTCACGTTCAACTATTCCATTCCAGAATCACGGTTACACTAATGCTCATGTTCAGCTATTCCAATATTAGACATCAGTTACTTTATGTTCATGTTCAGTTATTCCAACATATGTGTTCTTTTGGTTGAACAAATCATTGGCACTTAATTATCAGAAATCATTATCATCATCATCATCAGTTTATCATCACATTTATGGACCAAATTCAAGTACATATATATATATATATATATATAATTAGCCACGTGATAATATAAAACCCCTGTTAATTAGGTTATGTTCAGCTATTCCAATATTGGACATCAGTTACTCTATGTTCATGTTCAACTATTTCATTCTAGGAATTAATTTAGCCAGAAGGTTATCGAGTTGGTTGTAAGTCGCATTAGAATGCTTGGAAAAGACACATTAGAATAACTAAATGCAGAGTAAAAAAAGACGATTACCATATCAGAATCGAGCTTTACTGGATGATTAATAATCTCAATGTAGGTAGACCATGCTGTGAAAATTTGGGCTTGATAATCTTCTTGATTGCTGTGAATCTTGCCCTCTAGAATGTACTTTATTAATGTGGGCTACACAAGAGAATCAAAAGTTATACTCTAAATATGATTGATAACACAAAATAACTTCACATACACCAAAAATTATTTTGTGTGCACTTACAGAATGGCCAACCCCTAAAAATAGTCTTGATAAAGAGCTTCCATCTGCCTTGATCATCACACGATTGAGAAGGACCAACAATCCACCACATTTGTAAATATCATTTTCTCAACTTGCAATGACTGAAAGTCATCTCTTGCCAGAAGATTTATGTGGGAGAATTTAGCCAAAGACTCCCTGAGATTTCAATAAAATAATTTAGTTGTCTACAATAGTAAAATATACAACCAACTAAAAAAAAAGATAAAAGGAAATTGATACTTACGATTGAGAAAATTTATAGTCATTAAGGAAAATGTAATCAACAACATTTTTCCTCAAACTGTGAAGGCCTTTCAATAACTCCTAATTCTCAATCATGTACGTAGACACAACTGTTGCGTCTTTTTCAACTAGCCCACAATCTATACTGCAACCAAGATCTTGAGGAACAACACCCACACAATCATGTAAATAATACACAGGATCACTGTTGGAGTTTGCATTGTCATGGTCTAAATTGGAGTCAACATTCCCGCCAAGCTCCTCATCAACATTTCTCAAATCCCCATAATCATTTTCAGGCTCCTCATCGACATTCCCTGAATCCCCATAATCATTTTCAGGCTCCTCGTCAACATTCCTTTTCTCTCTTGTCATCTCTTTGACATATTCTTCGTAGGTTGGAAGATTGTCTTTCACTTGATGCATTTTTAAAGCATGGCCAGTGATGAAATCGATATACTCAAAGAATTTACTCTCCTTCCAAAATTTTGGAGTTGATGAAAGGCTCACTTTTGTCGGTATTCCATCATTTGAGCATGGGAAACCCTCTGATCTCATCAGTTCACTCCGGTGAGCATGTCTTTTATAAAAGAGATCAACATCTTGTTGCATGATCAGCCGATGTGCATGCATATTCTGAAAAAAAAAAAAACAGAAAAAATATCAGAAGCATACACAAATCCATTATTAGAATAGCTTATGTAATGCCTTGGAATAACTACTTTAATGAATTGGAGTAACTAATGTTGGAATAACTATTTTACTGAATTGGAATAACTACTGTAATGCCTTGGAATCACTACTGTAATGAATTGGAGTAATTGATGTAAAACGTTAGAATAATTACTTTAATGCCTTGGAATAACTACTGTAATGACTTGAAAATGTGTGTAATTTAGACACTTACATCTTTTGCCCTAGCTCGAATTTGTTCATCGGTTTCAAATCCAGCTTGCAACTCCAAATAAGTCTTTCCTGGTTGAGGTTCACTCACAACCTCTGTCAATATTTCATTCTTGTTGATTGTTGTGGCCACCAGAGTCACTGGAGGATCTGTTAACCACACAAACAAAAAACACATGTTAAATATAAAAATTTTAAATGTAGACAAATTAGAAAAAAATGGAAGAACATTAATAGAATAATTATATCATTCTTACTGGTTGACTGCTTGTAAATAGGGTAAACACCCTCGATTAAAGTACCGGTTCCTAGCCGACCGGTGCTATGTTCCGCCCTTGCCCTCTCCTCTAAACTCTTGTCTGACCAATGCTTGATCAGTGGTATATCCCTTGGGGCAGCCTCTCCACGGAACTCTACTCGATGAAAATATGAAAGTAACAAGACAAGTATACAGCCCCGTAAGTTTTTGCCCTTTCTGGACCTAACCAAACTCACTCCCTCGACTAGCTGATGAAAAATATATGAGCACCAATCGTACTCACATATCCTTCCTACATCTTCGACCACTTTTAGAAGGGAGAAATCAAAGGTGTGGTTTGTCGTGGGGCAAGAAAGGATGACATAGCATACAAGACAAACATACGCTTGAATTGATCTTCACCTTTATCTTTGTGCTCAAGCATAGATGCAGTCAGTTGGTGCAGCTTGATACAATCCTTGCTGTTGTTTATGCCAAATTGTTCCCTCCATTTGTGCTTCAACGTGTCTTGAGTCGATAAGATGCCAGGCCCAGTTGGCACTAACTTTAATTCATGGCCACCCCTTGGCAACCCAAAGACATCACGGACATCACCTTTTGTGAGCAAAAATCTGATACTTGAAGCCTCAAACATATGGCCAGCATCGTTTAACTGTCTCACCAAAGATGGCACTATGTCTAATGGGATTGTGGAAACCTTTAGATCAAGTAACCCCCCCCCCCCCCCAAACCCAATCTCACGAACATCGGACAACTGACGATGGCCAAGTTTACTTATTAGGTCCACAAGACCATGAGGCCGACATTTCACAATCATTGACTGCGGCCTGCAAACATCAGACTTGGAATAGTTATACTAAAACATTGGAGTAACTGAAGTTGAATACTACTTTTTTTTTTGTTGGAAGGTTGAATATTACTTTGTTGACTTGAAACAACTACTGTGACGACTTGGAATAGCTACATTTACACTTTGGAATAACTACAGTAATACCTTGGAATAACTAACATCATCTAACACATAATTACAGTAATGCCTTGAAATAAGAAACGATAAAATAAAAAACTTACAATTGTGGTGGTTTTGCTAATGCCCCACCATCTGTTTTGATTGTGACAGATGAATTCGACCGTTTCTTGGAAGGCTTTCCGGTCGCCTCAGCTTCTGTTTCTGTGGGACGCTTGTTTTTCTTTTTTAGAGATGAAGTCAGCTAGGATGTCTTTATCCTTGAGAATAAGTTTCTTACTCTTTTGTGATGCCATAGCGGGGTCCAATCTAAACCAAAAACTGGGAAGTCAGTCTTAAACAGCTCGCCTATGAGAGGGCAAGGAATCGAATATGAACAAGCCCTTAATTGATTTTTTTATGTTCACTGCAACACGATCAATGGAATACAAACAAACTTATACAGACTGATTCGTAAGAAGTTTGCCTCTACAAAACTTGCGGAGATGAGTATGAGTGTCCACGGGAGGAAAATGAAAAACCAGAACTAAAGGAATAACAATGGAGAACCAAACTTTAGTTTATTCTTTGATCCACTAGCCATTGATGGTTCAAGGAAACTGTAGAGTAGGCGATACACTGAACAACAAAGCTAATATCCATGTCACCTATTCTTGAATGAATTTGGACTAACGTATTGAAATTGAACTTGTGAGTCATGAGGGTGCAAGATTATAGCCATCAGAATGCCTAATTTATAGCTGGATTGATATACAAGGCATTTCTAATAGTTTTCTACATAAATCATAAATGAGCTCCTATTCCTAATCCATCAATGAACCAAAATCTTTCTCTAATAGTGTTGGATTGGTTCAACTTAGGACTATTACTACTCCTATTTAGTGACCTCAAATCTTTCTCTACCATTTTATTTTAATTCACCCTCAATAACTACGTGCTACTGCTCTCCGGACTCCACCAACCACCACTCTTCAGACACTCCTTAGTCCTGTCTTTTTTGATATGCCTACTTTGTCGCATTAACCACTACACTAAGACATTTCTGCTTCATTGGCTCCTGTCTTTGACGCAAACTCAATCACCATAATCGTTAGACATACTGGAACAGACTAGTACTGTAGTTTTAACGAGTTCTCGTTCTTTGGCTCCTCTCTAATTAATACTCGAAATAAATGACCACTTGAGTACTTAACATACTGCATTGTACTCTTTAGAAAACAAACAGTAGACAAATGAGAAAAGGGAAAACCATAAAACCTAAAAGTAGAATTACAGTGCAGGAAAGTGCTTAAATTAGAATTTAGAAACTCGGTCAATAACAACAGTTCGTCAATAACAACATTGGACCAAAATTAGAAACTCGGTTGAAGATTACAACAATTCGTCAACAACAACAGTTCGTCAATAGTTCGTCAATATTAGAAAACCTAACTGATAGACAAAAATTAGAAATAACAAAATTAGACCAAAATTATGATCAAAATAAACATAATGCAGTCGAAGATACCAAAATCGGGCGAAAAGTAGAGAGAAGAAATTGAAGCAATATACCGAAATTGATGAAATTAGGGCGTAATGATCACAAATTCATCAAAAACACAGAAATCACAAATTCATCAAAAACAAACAATTATTCCCGAATTACATACAAAATGTGAACGATCAATTAGACACGGGACTGTGGATGGAGTGATTTGGAGCATTACAATCAATCACACTGATTTCTTCATTATCATCAAAAGAGTCGAACATATTTCATCATCAACTACTCAAGAATGACCTAATTGAATCCACCAATTCAAACAATGAAATTCAGCAATCGAAAACACACAGTTGCGAAATTCAAAACCTAATTTCAACGACAAACGCAAATTATCATCAAATTTCTTCATCATATACTCAAAAATGACCTAATTGAAATCACCAATTCAAACAATGAAATCAAACATGTATCAGCAATCAAAACACACAAAATTGCGAAATTGAAATTCAACAGAATTGATTAATTATACTGTGGACGTCCGTCTGCACCGCCCAGTGCCCCGCGCGGGACTGACCCGGTTTTTCAACGTGTGGCGGCGGCCACCCACGCGGCCCCCTCCCGGTCGGGGGCCAGTTCGATCTCGCGTACGGGGCGAAGTGTCGGACCTCGATTCGGATGACGATCCGGACTTGTACTAGACGGGTGCGGGTACCCTTGTTTCCGTTTGGGAATTGATCGAGTCGTGGTTGTAAATGTTTAAAGGTCAATTCCTTTGGTAAGGCGACCTTTTTAGTAAACTGAATTCGTTGCCGATTTATGGAGTCGCCACCGAGTCAATTATGGGGACTCGGAACCGTTCAAGTCAACTTTGATCCCTTGCCGGCTCAAAGTTGAGTGGCACGGGACCTAAAGATAAAGACTTGTACCCTTAAGCACTTCATGCCTGGAATGACTCTCATTGCCAATGGTTTCGGACATCCGGAAATCGTCGATTCTGAGTAAGGGGTGAGGGTACGTATTGGGAAGCCAACATCCGATAGATGTCAACACCCAATCACGCCCGCACAATAGCGGCCTCTACTAACAATCGGTGGGCTGCTAACCTAGTTCTTTTATTGTGGTGGAAATGCTGTAACATCCGTTGTTTTAACCCTATGTCTTTTACTATGTCGGTTGTCTAAGGACAAATAGTATTGTTGTCAAAGTAGTTGTGTTTACATTCTTTGCATGTGATTTCACGTGACAAGCAGGCCATGAAAAGATGCATGTAGGAGAGTAGAGAGTACTAGTATTATACGTATTAGCAAGTCAGTTTTAACGCAATAATACGGATATTAGTCATTCTTGTGGTATACCTTACCTGGTATTCTGCTTAAGATGCATCGGTTCGGTATTAATAGAGATGCGTCGAACCTAGTAAGGTGATCACCTGGTCTAGTACGGAACCCGACCATCACTTTGTTCACTTTTAGTTGTTTTACGTTTTGAATTCCGTGTTAGGTGATTTAGCATGCGATTATAAGGTCATAAAAGCAATAAATCATACGAAAAACTGTAAATGCGAATGTAAGTAAATCACAATGTGAGAAGTTGCACCCTCGGAGTGTACACTAAACGAGACTCGATGCATAGATAGTTGAGAACGGATCTCGGAATTACTCGTGTCTATTTAGTGTGTTTTAGTATTTGCGGTTGAAGTTAGGACGTTACGTGTTTTAGTAGATGTTCGTGGACCTAGTGTCCACATCTAGTGTTATCGTAGTGCAAAATAAAGGAAAGTTCAAATATGGAAAGTTTTGTTTAGATGACAACCTAGTGATGACTCGGTTTTAACAGGAGGATCCTCCTAGTTTGACCAGTGACTCCGGCAGAGTGATGCGCGTCCGATTGTCGCCTATCAAACGCGGTCAAACAATATTTATAAACTCCGAAATACTACTACGTAGTAGTGGCAAGTCGGGGATCGATCCTTAGGGGCGGTCGAGGGGTAGTCGGTCAAGTCTAAGTTTCAAAGTGATTGGGGTAGAGAAGAGGGGAGTTTTGGTCGAGAGAAACTAGACTAACTAGATGAGCTACGGAACTAAGACGAGAAACAATAATACTAAAGCTAGAAACAATAATGGGAAAGGCGTTAGGGAGAGTCGGGGAGTCGGAAACGGGACACAAAAACAGGGAATCAAGCAAACAATACACAATTGATAAGGGATGGGTCACCTTTCGGTCTCTACACCCTACCTCACTAAGACTCTCTTTCGCGACGAAGAAGCTAGGTGACTAAGTCGGATTACCCAAGCCCCGAGTTTCCCCATATTGACGAGGGTGAATACGAGTCAACTAAATTGATCAAGTAAAGTCAACAAGCATACAACAATTCCAAAATAGACAAATCAACCCAAGTGCATTCAATCACAAGAATTCTTAATCTATGTTGCCCAAATCCATCCTCCCCTAGCCCCCTAACAAAGATCTACTCACTAATCATGGTAAACAACAAAACATTAACTAAGGGGAAAATAACTACAACATGCATAATGACTAAATATAAAGAAACTAACAACAAAACAATAAGAGAACTATGATCTAACAATTACCCACTATACTATGGAAAAACAATATAAGGAGAAATAAACTAAGGAGAGATGAACAAACAAACAAACAAACAAACAAAGGAAACTATACTAATATGAGGATTAACAAGAAATTAAAGATTAAACTAATTAATAAAGGAAAGGAGAAGAAAGAAACTACCAATTGTGGAGAAGACTAAGGAGGAAGATGAAGATTAACATAAATAAGAAGCTTTAAGAAATAAGGCAAAGATCTTGTTACTAAATCCTTGCAAAACCCCTTGAATCTTCAATATAAACACAATCTTCAACTATAGATGGAAACTTGATTACAAACTAATAGTAGATCTAAACTAAACTAAGAGAGTTTTACTAAATTAATGGAATTTTACTATGTGAACTACTACTACTACTATGGAGATCTCCTACACTAACCTAAGGAGGCACTAAATTAACACTAGATATGATATAATGAGTGGCACAAAACCCTAGGATAAGCATATATAAGGTTCCTTAATGGGTCACACAAGTTTAAGCCCATAATCCAATCCTTCTTCATTAAGCTAGACCTTCACCCTTTGCATCTTCATGGGGTAAAACTTCACCCTGCGGTTGACGATATTGGCACCACCGGGTGAAATTTCACCCGGTGAGATTTTCTTCTCGAATCGTCGTTTTTGGCATTTTTTCTCCATCGGGCAAAATTTCACCCGGTGGGCGAAATTTCGCCCGGTCGTTTCGCTCGGTCAGAGCTGCCCATGAAAAATTTCGGGAGTGAAAAATGTCGTCGGGCGAAATTTCGCCCGGTGATACTCCTCTTCAATTCCGGTCTTTTTCTTCGTCGATCAATTGGATTACTTGAACTTTCGGTTGTGTGCTTTGCTCTTGGACCGTATCTCTCTCATACTCGTTGAAGCTCATACACGTTTTCGGTCGAAAATCCTATCAAAATAGACAGAAAACTACCAAAAACACGTAAAATGCAAAAGAGAGACACTAATGCGAGAATTACTCAAAATAAGGCGATAATCGCGCTCAAGTCTCGTAAAACGGAGGAAAAACGGGTCTAAATGGGAGGGAAAACGGTCCAAATTTGGCACACAACAATTCCCCCAAACTAAACCATTGCTCGTCCTCGAGTAAAGACCCAAAAAGAAATTAACTACTCCTCCGATTTTTATTTATCTTCCCCTTTGATTAAATTATACCTTACATATATTAAACAAAGGGGAAGATTATTAAAAATCGGAGGGAGTGCTACTACTAAGCTAGACTATGCTAAGCCGATACGGGCAATTAACGGGCCCACTCCGTCCCTTCAACTCACATCGAGATACTCATGAGGTAGAGTACCTCCATGCAAGGCAAGTTGAGGCTTGCTCAAAATTTGGGTTGCGACTAACACACACAAACACATAAAACAAGAAAGACACACAAAAAAGATAGTCGCAACCAAAGAGAAAATAAATCACTGAATCCCTCATCGAAACGGCGGAGAAAGCACCGATTTGAGCTTAAGACAAATGAGAGCACTACCAAGTTAGTAACGCAGATTGACATGGACTATGTCCTAATAGGATGACAATCAAACAATAAAAATATTGAAAATTTACCAAGGTCCTTCTAATTCCACTAGAGATGCCTACAACGGGACGATAAATGGAGTGGATAAGTGAGAACCATGGAGTTAGTAAGCACTGTAGGTAAGTGTTATGCCGTCTCCTAAGCTAAGCCTAGAGGATCGTCCCAAACTCGAGAAAGTCAATTAGACCAAAAAGATGGACAAGTGTTCGCAAAATGGTGAATATTGGCAAATTACCGCTATTTTCCTTCCTCGGGACTCGGTCCTCTAGTAGGCATTTCACGGCAATAAGTCAACCAAGGGATTATTTGGGTTTGGGAATGATTTTTGAGATTTTGATTTTCTTTTCGGTTTTCTTTCCCCATTATTTCGATCGAGGGCTTTTTTTTTCATAACGCCCTACTTCTTCATTTTTCCCCTTTTCTTTTTGAATAGCTCTTTTTTGGCTAGATAGTTCATTTGAGATCAAGGTAAAGCGTATTCTCGCAAACTTATTTGTGGAAATGGGTGAATGGTAGAAAAATAGGCTAGTCGGGTGTGCACCCCCTCCGAACCCACAAAAGGATGGAAATCTCGGACTAAATATGGCTTCTCAAGTAAGGTCACCTAAGAGAACGGGGAACGGTAACCAAGGCCTTATCACTCCATGGGTGGTCAAGGTGGTCAAATGCAAATCCCGGTGTAGACTCCTAGTAGAAAAGATGGACTTATGGTAAAAATCCAATGCAAAAATTGGTTGAAAGTCATTCTACTAGAAATATGTCCAAAAATAAAAAAGGGTCACTAACAAGGGAGTAATAAACACTCGGCCTAAACTCAAAATCGGGTTTTCGAAAACTTTACCTAGACAAGCTATACAAAAATAAAAAGGCCACACCAACGATAAAAACAAAAGAAAACAAAACAAAACCACAAACATAACCAAGCACTCTGAACTCCATCAAGTCAACACAATCACAACCACCAATTCCAAAATGCTCACCAAGTGAACCTCCAAATAGCATATAAGCCCAAACTCCCATGCATAAGAGAAAGGGATAAAACGAAGGTAGAAAGTATTACCGCGCGGTCTTCATTTCATTTCCGCTACCTTACGTATTCATGCTAAATGGTTGGCGGTGTTCCTACAAGAAGGAGAATGCAAGGCAATACAAGTGACACAAAAACAAAAATAAAAGAAATGAAAACTAAAATGAAGAGAAAAAGGAATTTTTTTTTGGGTTTTTGGTTTTTAAAGGAAAAATGAAAAAGAAAAGGAAGAAAAGGGATAGTAGATCCCTCCCCCACACTAAAACTGTGCATTGTCCCCAATGCACAAGGAGAGGAAGAATCGAAAAAGAATAAAAAGAGAAAAGAACGGAAAATCTTTTTGAATTTTTATGATTTTTCAAATGTTTTTGGATTTTTGATTTTTCAAATGTTTTTGTATTTTTGATTTTTTCAAAATGAAGAGAATAAAAAAGAAAAGAAGTGAATGAAAAAGAAGGAAAAAGAAGCGAAAAGAAAAGGAAAGTGAAAAGAAAAAGGAAAAAGAAGAAAATTTGATAAGTGGAGAAAGGGCGTAGGTGTAATCACGTCACCTCGCTCGAATTCCACACGAATCGGGAAAATTAAAAAAGAAAAAGAAATTTTGGATTTTTCAAATTGGTCTTGGTGCGATCAAATCACCTAAGACCGGGAGCAACAATCAGGTCCTTCTTCTCTAAGGCACCTGCAAATAAAACCTCACGTTTGTAACGACCCAAGTAGGATCACGTGAGGGGCTGAAAATTCACCAAACCAACAAAAATATTACCACAAAAAAATCAACAACGAAAATTATCAAATGCCAAAAATTGGCGCTGCAAGGACTGACAGAGATTACTGAGATCAGAGAACAGATTATTGACAACTGACGACTGACATCCAACACCCCCACACCAACACTGACGACACTCGACCACTCACATCAGACCTGGGGGACGAGGTGGTGGGTAGTAAGACCCTGGCAGAGGCATACTGAAAAATCGATCAAAATAAAGTTGTTGCTGCTGCAACATCCTTTGGTTCTCCTCCGCCGCCAACCTCGCTGCTTGGGCATCCCTAGCAGCGTCCCTAGCCATCTAAAAAATACTCCGGGCAAACTCAAAGCCTTCCCTAGAGTACGTGTATGAACTATGCGCAGTATTGCGCGCATCCCGGGCTACATTGTAAGCGTTCCGGGCCAAGTTCAGAGAGGTGGTCGAGTTCTCCCAAGTCTGACGTGTATGGTCATAAACTTCCCCCTACTGGTTATAAAGAGGAGTGTCGTGGAGGACTCATATTAACGTCCTCTTGAAAACCTGGGGTAGACTGGGTGAACGTGGAGTGTCTGTGTGGTTCAAAGTTGGGTGTGAAAAATTGTGAGGTCTGGGTTTCGGTCTGATGGGAGGAAAAGGGTCCATGTGATGATGATGGTAAAGTTCTATGACCCTCATCCCGGGAGGTTTCAACCTCCGGTTCCTCCTCCGACACGTCTACGACCTCAATATCATCGTCGCCATAATCTAAAGGTCCATCGGGGTATTGAACTATATAAAACTTACCTCGGGTGTTATCCCGAATATATTCCACAGACCTCTTCGGCATGTCTAAGTTCTCTTCAATATCTTACCTAACCCATTCGGGGCTAGGCATTGCAATAGCTCTCATTTCAGTAATCTTATACAAGAACAAACTGTCATAATCCCCTTTCTGGGGCCACACAAGGAAAGGACAATAAACCTCATCTATATAAATTCCCGCCCCGACAACTGGTGCCAAATCGCTACAATCGATGCCCAAGGCTTTAGCTAACATCGTTACAATACTGCCACAAGAAATTTTCTTGCGGCTGCCCTTCGCAACCTGGGCAAAATGAGTAGCTAAGGCCTCAGACATATCAATCGACGGGCCTCTGTTCAAAACCGCATCCTCCAATAGTTGTACAGCTGTAGCACTACAATTATGGCGCGTATCGAAGCTTGACAGAAATGAGTTGGCAATGACACGCGCCAAATACCGAAGGATGGGGTTTCAAATAGAGAAAGAATGCATCTTCCCTCCCTTGAAAGTCCTCTGGCGGGCTATTTTAAACCAAAATCGATCTCGGCCGAATTTATCGTCCCGAGTCTGCCCCGCCCGAGGCCTTCCAAGGACCGAAGAAGGTAAACCAAGCAATGCACCAAAGTCCCTCAAGTTGAGGACGTACAGAGTTTCTCGCAACTGAAAAGAGACAGTGGCATTATCGTCACCACTTAGCTCGAAAGTTGCGAAAAAATCGCACGTCAACTTCTGAAAAGTCTTCTCCTCGGAGGCTTAAAATTTGATGAGACCAAGGCTTCGGCACATTGCTTATACCTGCGGTTCTATGCCCATGCGCTCAAGTACATCTCGAGCCGTCCAACGAATCGGCTCGAGACGACAGACCCAAATTTTTTTGCATTTATCAAGATGAGCTTTTTTAGCGAAATATAAACCAGAATCAGCATGACGGAAATTACGACAAATTTTAGGGTAACGTACCTCTAGCGAAACAGGTTGTTCGCGCGGGATTGAGCCTTGCGTCTGAACGGGCATCGAGACAGATTCGTCTCGAGCCGCGGCCGTCTCCTCCGACCTAGAGGACGATGTTGACCTCGAATTTCGATTACGCATTGAAGAAATACGTTTCCTTGCCATTTGCTTAACCCTTCTCATCCTTGTTGCTTGAATTGACAAATATGGTGATGACGGTCTCGGTTTGGGGCTTGTCGGATCTTGAACGATTTCTAAAAACAAACTTCAAGAAGGTGGTAGAAATGTGATGAGGATGAGGAATATATAATTTGATTGAAATTTGGTGGAGGAATGGAAGGATTAGAGGTGATTTAAGGTGGAGGATTTGGGGTTTGTTTTTGGGTTCTTGGGGTTTGGTTGAGGAGAGAGAGAAAGAGAGAGAGAAAAAGGTGATAATGAAGATGGGTAAGAGTGGGTTGGCTGGGCATAGGCCGCGGGGTGTTATTTCGCCCGGTAGTCTCCATCGGGCGAAATTTCGCCCGATGGTGTTCGGGTTGAAATTCGTCATTTCCGCGCAGTTTCACCACCGGGCGAAATTTCGCCCGGTGAGATCTCACCGGGTGAAATTTCACCCTGTCAAATTTCCGTCAATTTCCAAGTCGCAAAAAATTTTTCCGTAGGGCGAAATTTCGCCCGGTGAGATTCCACCGGGTGAAATTTTTGCCCGGCGGATTTTTCGTCAATTTCCATTAATTCGAGCAAAGTTGCCATCTGGTGAAGTTTCACCCTTCAAAATAGGACTTTGCTACAAAAAATCTCTTCGACTTGGCCCAAATCATCCTTAAATCTTCAATAAAATTAATCCTCTTAATCCATGTATTAGCTACATGGAGAAAAACTCTCACAATTCATAGCGCAACCCAAAAATTCCAAAAGAAATCTTCACAATCCCTGCAGGTACCAAACACGCTCCAAAAGAAAAATCCAAAAGATATTGTCCAGAGAGAGTAAAAGAAGAAAAAGAATATACAAATATTTACAAGGTGGTTATTATGGACACCACCAAACAGAATTGAATTGTTTGAGTTTAATCGGGGTTGCTTGAAAAGCAACCCGGAGTACCACGTTTCTTGTTCTTGAAGATAACGCCACCAAACATATGTTCTCTTCTTGTCCTTGGCAAACCCATAAGGCGAGCTACGTCCGGTAGCATACCCCACTCATTTAAAACTTCTTCTTCGGAGGCTTGACCAAGTATAAGAAAAACGCCATCATCATCACTATCATTATAGTGGACATCTTCTTCGGATGGTTCCTCGGTGGCATAGTCAAATGTTGGCTCAAGGTTCAATGAATTAGGAGGTTGGTAATTATCTTGTGCTAGAAATTCGTCATCGGTTGGTATTTCCACCATATGGTCCCACAATTCCTTTCCAAAAGGGATATTTGGCAAGAAAGCGGGTAATACAAATTGAACGGTGCTATTTCTAAAATTAAAAGAAAATTTCCCCATTTTTACATCGATAATCACTCCGTCGGTTGCTAGGAAAGGTCGCCCTAGTAAGATAGGATTGTGTTCTTCAATGGGTATGTGGGTATATATAAAGGACCTACCTTAACCATATGATTTCGTGCTAACCCAATTGGCGCTTCCGTAGTACCGTCGGCCATCTGAACGTTAAGCGGGAAGTGTACCATCCTTGGAATATTGATTGTCTGAGCAATGATCAATGGCATAAGGCTAATATCCGCCCCAAGATCACATAACGCTCGATGTATCTCTACATTGTCGATCGAACAAGGAATGCAGAAGCTACCAGGGTCACCAAGCGTGGTAGGTATGGTGACTTTTGGGGTGATTCTTGAGGGATAGGGAGCTCCTTCCCTCTCGGTGGGTTTCATAATAATGTCACGGATATAGTCGGACGGTGTGGGCATGGAAGGGCTTGTATCAATATTCTCGATAAGATCGGTGAAGGTTATCATGCCCAAAGCTTGGTTATTGACTGGGATTAGTGACTTGTCATTCAAGGGGGGCACTTCGATCCTACACACTAGATTTGTGTCCTCTATGGGAATTTGTTCAATAACGTACGCAGTGTCTCCCACAAGGTACTTTGATGGATCTCTTCTTGGTCTTTCGGTTACGTCCTTGACCACTTTCTCATCGGATTCATTGATTGAGGGATGAGATGTAGTTTATGGGTCAAAGGGTTTCACCGGTTCTTTTTTGCTCATTACCTTAATGGCATTCACAGATGCATTATTGGAAGAATTGGTCGACTCTTGAGAAGATCGAGCTTGCGAGGCGGAACGTGCCTCTAAAGCTTCAAGTCTAGCTCGATTTGACGCATTTTCTTTCAATAGAAAATTGATTGTTTGTTGAATGTCATAAAGGGGTTGAAAGTTACCTTGAAAATGCCTTGGAGGACCTTGATTATATGGAGGATAGGTTCCAAATGGAGGACCATAGCTTGGTCGAGGTGGTCCTTGAGAATAAGAATAACCTTGATTGAATTGATTTGTGTGAGGAGGTCTCGGTTGATAATAGAAACCATATGAATTAGGATAAACCCTTTGATTGGGGGCTCTTGGAAAAGGATATGATCCTTGAGTAGGCATGGAATAAAATTCGGTCCCCAAATTAGGATTGTTCATTTGAGATTTTTCATGGGTTCTTTGGGTGTTGGCTTGATAAGCACTCTCCTTTCTCATACACAATTCGGAATCGTGGTCATATCTCCTGCAATGATCACAAGGAATTTCAATGCGATACAATTTAGGTGGTGAAATGGATGATCTTCTAGGTGAAATCACCCTTCTTGGTGGAGTCGATCTTTTTGGAGATGTTCTATTTGGGTGGAGAATTGCCTCTAGCAACATAAACTTCAAATTGCTTGACCAACTCCTCTACCTTAGCTTCAAGATCGGTTCTCCTTTCGGTTGACGATGATGACTCACCACTTAGCTCTTCATGTTGATCATTTCCGGAGTATTCATCATTCTTGGCTATCCTTTCAATGAGTTTTGTAGATTCGATTTCATTTAACAAAAAGAAATCACCTTTTGTCGCCGCATTGACATTTTCTTTGGCGTTGTCCAATAACGAGTGGAAGAATATATGAAGTAGAAGCCAACTTGGAATGCCGTGGTGCGGACATTTCCTTTGCAATGTTTGAAAATGGTCCCAGGCTTTACCTATGCTTTCATTTTCTTGTTGTTGGAATGTTTGAATTTCTCTTCGGAATTTGTTGGTCTTGGATGGTGGGTAGTATTTTTTTAGGAAGGTGTTACACAATTGCTCCCAAGTGCGAAAAGTATTGTTGGGAATCCATCTCCTTGCTCCACTATGCAAGGTATGAGGAAAAAGAATCCGACGTAGTTGGCACTCGGTGACACCTTCAAGCTTGACACCAATAAGACTTTCCTTGAAAAGGCAAACATGCTCTATCACATCTTCATCCGGCAATCCTCGAAAAGTTTGTTGTTGAATCAAATTGATGATGGAAGGTTTAAACTTGAAACTCTCCGGGATGGCTCCAATGAAGACGGGTGAATAAATATCTTCAATAGATGGTTGAGAATGGGACCCAAGTGTAGCCATACTTGAATCCTTGGATGTTGTTCAAAGATGGGGTGTTGAGAAATGATGAAATTGGTGGAAGATCACAATATCAAGTAATTGCTTTGGTCACAATATTTCCAAGTGACTTGCTCTCCGAATGGGGATCAAGCAACCTAAATCAAAAGTATACCTAGCAAAAACTCAACAAACAATGAGTCCTCCTAGCACCTAATGGCACTAGGGTAGGAGGAAAGAAAACAATTATCCAAACACAATAAAACTAAATCTAGATTAACTAATCACCGTCCCCGGCAACGGCGCCATTTTGATGCGCATCTGATTGTCGCCTATCAAACGCGGTCAAACAATATTTATAAACTCCGAAATACTACTACATAGTAGTGGCAAGTCGGGGATCGATCCACAGGGACGGTCGAGGGGTAGTCGGTCAAGTCTAAGTTTCAAAGTGATTGGGGTAGAGAAGGGGGGAGTTCTGGTCGAGAGAAACTAGACTAACTAGATGAGCTACGGAACTAAGACGAGAAACAATAATACTAAAGCTAGAAACAATAATGGGAAAGGCGTTAGGGAGAGTCGGGGAGTCGGAAACGGGACACAAAAACAAGGAATCAAGCAAACAATACACAATTGATAAGGGATGGGTCACCTTTCGGTCTCTACACCCTACCTCACTAAGACTCGCTTTCGCGACGAAGAAGCTAGGTCACTAAGTCGGAATTACCCAAGCCCTGAGTTTCTCCATATTCACGAGGGTGAATACGAGTCAACTAAATTGATCAAGTAAAGTCAACAAGCATACAACAATTCCAAAATAGACAAATCAACCCAAGTGCATTCAATCACAAGAATTCTTAATCTATGTTGCCCAAATCCATCCTCCCCTAGCCCCCCCAACAAAGATCTACTCACTAATCATGGTAAACAACAAAACATTAACTAATGAGAAAATAACTACAACATGCATAATGACTAAATATAAAGAAACTAACAACAAAACAATAAGAGAACTATGATCTAACAATTACCCACTAAACTATGGAAAAACAATATAAGGAGAAATAAACTAAGGAGAGATGAACAAACAAACAAACAAACAAACAAACAAACAAATAAAGGAAACTATACTAATATGAGGATTAACAAGAAATTAAAGATTAAACTAATTAATAAAGGAAAGGAGAAGAAAGAAACTACCAATTGTGGAGAAGACTAAGGAGGAAGATGAAGATTAACATAAATAAGAAGCTCCAGGAAATAAGGCAAAGATTTTGTCACTAAACCCTTGCAAAACCCCTTGAATCTTCAATATAAACACAATCTTCAACTAAAGATGGAAACTTGGTTACAAACTAATAGTAGATCTAAACTAAACTAAGAGAGTTTTACTAAATTAATGGAATTTTACTATGTGAACTACTACTACTACTATGGAGATCTCCTACACTAACCTAAGGAGGCACTAAATTAACACTAGATATGATATGATGAGTGGCACAAAACCCTAGGATAAACATATATAAGGTTCCTTAATGGGTCACACAAGTTTAAGCCCATAATCCAATCCTTCTTCATTAAGCTAGACCTTCACCCTTTGCATCTTCATGGGGTAAAACTTCACCCTGCGGTTGACGATATTGGCACCACCGGGTGAAATTTCACCCGGTGAGATTTTCTTCTCGAATCGTCATTTTTTTGCGTTTTTCTCCATCGGGCGAAATTTCACCTGGTCGTTTCGCCCGGTCAGAGCTGCCCATGAAAATCTTCAGAATTGGAAAATGTCGTCGGGCGAAATTTCGCCCGGTGATAACTCACCGGGTGAAATTTCACCCGGTGATACTCCTCTTCAATTCCGGTCTTTTTCTTCGTCGATCAATATCTTTCGGTTGTGTGCTTTGCTCTTGGACCGTATCTCTCTCATGCTCGTAGCAGCTCATACACGTTTTCGGTCGAAAATCCTATCAAAATAGACAGAAAACTACCAAAAACACGTAAAATGCAAAAGAGAGACACTAATGCGAGAATTACTCAAAATAAGGCAATAGTCGCGCTCAAGTTTCGCAAAACGGAGGAAAAACAGGTCTAAATGGGAGGAAAAACGGTCCAAATTTGGCACACAACACAGAGCTCAGTTACCGTTTGCCCCTCCTGCGGCTACTCCGGCAGAGCTTCGTTACTATGGACTAGTTCTGCGGCTAATCCGTCAGAGCTTCGCTACTAGACTTGACTTAGTCGATCACAGGCACCTCGGTATCGAGTAGGATGCTCGAAGGTGAGGAGTAGCGTCGATATCGCTTTTATCGGAACTACGATCGAGTGGATCGTTTGCCTCGGGTGTCGGAGTCCGAGCCCTTAGCGAGAGAGTTAGAGGGGGAAGAGAAGTAAGAAATTGTGTCGAATGAATGAGGCGGAGGGGGGTATTTATAGCTGTTTTCGGCCCTCGTTGCCCATACGGAAGCCTGAGCTGGGGCGCACCAAGACTCAGGCGCCTGGGCTAAGGCGCGGGGATACTAAGGCGCGTGATGTGGGGCAGTCGGGATTTTGAAGATACGATTTTGATACTTTCCAAACCCAAGAGAGGGTGGAGGATAATACAATACTTGGGGATTAAGGCTCTCGCGGCTTGACCTAGCGCCGTGAACATTAGTGGGACTCGGGTGTGCATCCCGAGATTCGCTTGGCGCGGTGCTGACTCGGTTTGAGTTTCGGGACCGACTCGGGAGTCCCGGTGTCGAAATTGACTCTAATTAGTGGCTATGCAACCGTAACAACACGACTAAGGCTGCCATCATATTAGTTTTAATTTTTCCGAGTAATTATTTGATCCGTTCTATAGAAATCTACCTAAAACATCGCGAACCTGCGTCGCGTTGCAGTCCTATCGTCATTGGGTGTTTGTCGGGCACCTCTCCAGCCACCAGGTCCAAATCTGGATGTCTACAGAAGCTCCCACTTTGACTGAGGCTTGGACAAGGCGAAATTCAAAGTATAGCCGCCCAGGTCAATCGAAGATTACGACCTGGTGGCTGTCCGGTCGGGTCGTTTTAAGTCCAGTGGCCTACGTGTTGAGGCTCGCCAGCCATAGCTTAGAAATCATACCTTACGTCTTCGCTTGCGGTTGCTTGCTTGGGCCCGGGCCGCTGCTTGATATCTCGTTCTTTGTTCTTTATGCGCGCGCGCTTGGACTCTTTGATTGTTTAAAAGTTCTTTTAATTTTAAATATTTTTGTGTGTAGGTGACGCGTTAAGCGCACGTGCAAAGAACGTTCTTATTTGTTGTCTTTTATTTAAACGAATGTTTCTTTCGGGATGCTTGTGAACCCTTGATAAAACGTTCGAGGGCGTTAGTCTCCACTCGAACACCTGTCTTTGGGATGCGTCTGACCCCTAGGACAAAACAAGATGATATAAACTATTCGAGGGCGTTAGTCTCCACTCGAATAGCTGTCCTCGAGGATGCTCTGACCCCTAGGACTAAACAAAATGAGATAAAAGAACCATTCGAGGGCGTCAGTCTCCACTCGAACGGCTATCTTTCGGGATGCTTCTGGCCCCTAGGACAAAATTGCTGTTGTTAACTACTCGAGGGCGTCAGTCTCCACTCGAGCAGCTGTCTTCGGGGATGCTCTAACCCCTGGGACAAAGGGACTGTTGTTAACTACTCGAGGGCGTCAGTCTCCACTCGAGCAGCTGTCTTCGGGGATGCTCTGACCCCTGGGACAAAGTTGTTGTTGTTAACTACTCGAGGGCGTCAATCTCCACTTGAGCAGCTGTCTTCGGGGACGCTCTATTGATGTCGTAAACTACTCGAGGGCGTCAGTCTCCACTCGAGCAGCTGTCTTCGGGGATGCTCTGACCCCTTGGACAAAGTTATTGTTGTTAACTACTCGAGGGCGTGAGTCTCTACTCGAGCAGCTGTCTTCGGGGATGCTCTGACCCCTAGGACAAAGTACACCATTCGGGGGATCGGTCTCCTCTCGAATGAAAAATACTGTGGAGGTATCAGACTCCTTCGAGGGCGTTGGTATCCACTCGAAAATTGTTGTTGCTGTGCCTCCGGGATACTAACGTCCCTCGGGCAAAATTGTCGTTTGTTGTGCCTCTGGGATGCTAACGTCCCTCGGGCAAAATGTTGTGCCTCCGGGATACTAACGTCCCTCGGGCAAAATGCTGTGCCTCCGGGATACTAACGTCCCTCGGGCAAAATGATGGGCCTCCGGGATACTAACGTCCCTCGGGCAAAATTGCTGTGCCTCCGGGATACTAACGTCCCTCGGGCAAAATTGTTGTGCCTCCGGGATACTAACGTCCCTCGGGCAAAATTGTTGTTTGTTTATTTGTTTTAGTTAAAAGTTTTCGTTTAGTGAGTTTGTCTTGTTTTGTATGGGTTTGCGCTTGCTTTGTTTTAGTTTGTTATGCATTTGAGATTTGTTTTAGGATTAGCTTGGTTCATATTGCTTTGTTACCCGTTCGGTTGTAGTGTTCAGGTTAAGCGTGGTTCTGATGCTTGTCTTATTATCGAGCGTGTTTTGTCGACGTTGATTAGTAATTGTTTCGTTATTTGTTATTTTGCTTATCTTACAAGGTGCGTGTTTTATGTGTATCGAATTTAGAGTTTCGTTTGCTTCGTTTTAGTCTGTACTGGGCAGCTTAGACGCGCATTTCTCTGCGCTCCAACCTTCAGGCGCTTAGCCCCCAGCGTGCCAAGACTCGGACGCGTCGCCTGAAGCGGTCGAGTTTCTGGAGATCGGGTCTGTTTAAGTAATCGAAAATTGGGGCGATCGTTTCACTCCACACAAAACTCGAACGCGTTGCCCCTTTCGCCCCAAAGCCGATTTCTCGACTTTTCTTGCCTAATTCGTCTCGATTTTTCGTTGTACGCGATAATGTCGACTCCGGGGAAACGTCTTTTACTTGTTTATTATCGTTTTTGCTTGATTTGATTGATTATTAGTTCGTTTTGTTGAAAACCCTAGAAAATCGGTTTGGTTTTATTTAGTATGTTAAGTTTTGATGCTTATGCTTAGTCCCATTGTTAAATTAGGGTCGAATAGAGCTTGTTAGGTTTGTTATAAGCTTGATAGAAGTTCTCGAGGTGCGATAATGGCTTCCTAGGGTGATAGGTTCGAAATGCTAGGGTTAGGGACCGTTTTCCCGATTATTTTCGTGTTTATCTTGTGTAATCTCATTCAAATAGTGTTTGTGAGGATGTGAGTAGCTCTCTTGTCGGTTTTCATGGGCTAGGGTGGCTAGCTCCTAGGGCTTTCCGTGAGGTTTTGTGTGTCTTAAGACGGACCAAAACGTATCGTAACGATGCCGGGTTTTCCGAAACCACTTCCATTGCGACCGGGATCAAAAATGGGTGCTAACGGCCTTTTCGGAATTTTGATATCCTTATCCAAAATTTTGACCCTATTTTGACCTGTTTGAGCTGCTTTAGCTTGACCTGAGACACGAATTTTCTTCTTTTTTGCTTGATTTTGTAGTGAGAGGTAACATCGAGCGTCCCAAGGGAGCTCCTAGTGATGAGATTGTCGGGACGAGTTCACAGACTCCCCGGGGGATTCGTAGGAGACGACGAAGTACCTTGTCTCAGCATCGTGACCCTGAGGCCATTAATGAGCCCGATTTTGATAGAGTGAGAAAGCGTAGGCTTCCGAAGACGGTCGCTAGGAGGGCTCACGTTACGGCTCCTGTACTGGAGGATGAGGAGATTTTTTCTGAGGATCCCGAGTGGACTCGGGATTGGGATGGTCATCAGCTGCTATTTCACCTTGACCGTCACATTTCTCACCGTATCGTGCGAGGTCTGGTGAGTGTTCTATTTGGGTTTGTTAGCTATGTCTTCGATTTTTGACTCTGGCTAGGCTAGCTAGTTTTGTTTATACTCGTATTGTTTTGGTTTGCAGCCCCCAGGTCTGATAAGGACTTTCTCGGGCTTTACTACGTGTCTCAAGATTTATTTTCAGAAGTTGACCCCTGTGGTAAAGAGGATTATCGCGAGGACTGCTCTAGGTCCCTTGGTTGAGCAGTGGGTTAGGTTTGGTGGGTTGCAAGACTAAGTGCAACCTTATGCTGATTAGAGCGATGATAGATCGCTTCCACGATACTACCTCGACCTTCCACATGGATTTTGGGGAGGTCGGGATGATCCTAGAGGATTTTAGGGTGATTACCTATTTACCGTGGGGACCAGATAGGATTAGGTGGACCGCCGAAGGCCCTAGACTAGATAGTAATGGGGTTCGGGGCCTCATCGAGGACTGTTTACCACATGAGGCGTATAGTGCGCCTCATGCTTTGGTGAGTTCTTACATCACCAATCACTTTGAGCGAGTGGTGGTGTTGGAGGGTCGGGAACCCAACACGCCAGAGCAGGATGCTCGGTTGTGGTTGTGGTATTTCCTAGGGTCGACCCACTTCTCGGATAAAGGCAAGAGGTTTAGCACTAGGATTTTGCCTCTGCTAGAGGAGCTGGCTCAGCTGGGTCGTTATGATTGGGTAACCGCGGCTTTCGCGGAGATGACTCGCTGCCTGCAAGTCAGGGTGAGGCCGTTGGCGATAGAGTCGGCCTCAGTTGTGCCCATCGTGGGTCCCAACCTTATATTGGAGGTTAGCTACTATTCTCATTCTTGTATCTCGAGTTCTGCTTGGCTTTGGCTTAGTGTTTGCTAAATGTATTCTGGGTTTGTTGCAGGCTTGGATCTACTCCTATTTTCCTTGTTTGGCACCCAAGACGGTGTCGGTTCACCCGAAGAGATTCCCGGAGGGAATCGAGGGGAGGCTAGCTCAGACTAAGAGCACTACCAGCCACTACCCATCAGAGAATGCGCTGGTTAACAAGCTGATCCTCGGGGATGTAAGTTTTCTTTTTTCATGTCCTACTTAGCTTAGTAGCTCCCAAGGTTTAGGATTTATCGTAATTTTGGTTCATTTGTGTAGTTTGCGGCCCGCCCTTGGGTTGATTATAAGGGTGTGTCAGAGTACGTGGCTAGGGAGCTGAGGCCTAGAAGTTACAGGAGGATGCTCCTTCCTGCGTTGTTTCGCCCAGTTTGGTATCTGGGCGAGCGGTTGGTGCGTCAGTGCCTATATGACAATTTCAGGGCGCCGGTTGATCCTCCCCGGACCATGTTTAGATCACCGACCACCGCGGAGATCATCGAGGATAGGGACGGAGAAGGAGGCGATTTGCTCTTGGTGCCAGGTGCCTCCTACCTATCTCACGTCACCAGGCGGTTAGCTTGGTACCGCCTCGTGGTAATGTTCTAATTTTGATTCTAAGATTCGTTTTTTTGCGGTTTGTCGTTTCTTTGCCCTCTGATCGACCAATCCGTTATTTTCTCAGCTGGCCGACCCGGCTGACGAAATCCAGCCCCCAGATTTTCCCATGACGCTGCTTAGGGTGGATGCGGCTGGGATATCTTTCACCGAGCCTCTCCCCCCGTGTTCTGCTAAGGAGATGGACGCCGGGATAGAGTGGCGTGACCGGGTATACCAGGTAAGTTTTGGCTTTCATTTTGGGTTTGTGTTCTAAGAGTTAGGATTGGTTTGTCTAACTTCCGTGGTTTCACTTTTCAGGTTTCATCAGCTTGCCATCAGCGGTGGTGGCAGGCCGCCAACTGCTTCCGGGCCTATGCCTCGAGGGTTCCCCGTGATAGTTCGGGGCCTCGATCGGTGAGTTAGTGTGATTAGGGTGGTTTTCTAGGTTATTGGCGTACCCTCCTAATGTTTAAGTGTATTTGTAGGATGTCCCGGATATGGTGGGGCAGCTGGAGACTCGGGTGACAGAGCTCGAGGCGGAAGCGGTTGAGGCGCGATAGCTCCTGCAACCTTGGGCTGACGAGATCGCCTTCCTAAAGGAGCAGCTGGCTTGGTCTCAGGGTGAGACCTCTGCGCAAGGTGAGGCTAGGCATCGGGTTGAAAGGGAGGCTGAGGCTACGGGTGCTAACGAGGAGATCGGAGGAGTCCCCGAGACGGCTACCTTAGACATGCTGTCGGGGATGGATGGTAGTGAGTCCCCTCTTATTATAGACTTGGAGGATCTAGGTTTAGATGGCAACCTTTGCGAGATTGTGATAGCTATTGGTGCAGCTTCTAGGGGTCCATCCTAGTCTCGATTTGTGTGTGAATTTGTATATGTTGTATATTTGTTTTTAAAATTTTAGTACTTCAATTAGCTGGATTAGTCTTGTGTTTTTGTTTGGCGAATTGTTTACCTAGATTGACAAGTAATCACTTTCGCGTTCATTCATTTGCGATATGACCTAGTTTGGGGCGCATTTGACGTTGCACAGAGGTATGGAAACAGTTCGTTTTAGATGTTTTGAAATGCGTCGATTTGAGCCGGGAATCGGATCAGATAGTACGTCGATTAAAATGTTTTGACTCGAGATGGACGAGATGTAAATGCTAACGTAAAACATTGGCGTGTTTCGACCAAGTATATTAGGAGATGAGCTTAGTTGCTTTAACATTCAGAACGAAATCGAAGTTTGAAATTCGGGCAACTTTTGAAAAAGTTAGACCACTTTTTTGTATACTTATAATATTGCATTTTCAGGCTACAGACGCGACTTGACGATGACTGCCAATAGGCTACAACACGCCTAGGTGGGGTAGTTTATCCCCCTAAAAAAAACGTCCAAGTCCTGAGCGTTCGACGGGTTAACTCACGTTCCTGCGGTCCCCGCATGGGTGCTTCAATTTTCGGGGCGGGTTTTAACGGCTTCGGGAGATCATTCCCGTTGTTCTGGGTGTCATGTGGTAGCCATGGTTATGACGCGGGATTGGTGTTTCAAGCTTTGGGGTTGTTCTAGATGCTGCCCGCTTAAATATAGGCGCTTGGTCTGAGGCTCTCGGGTCCAGGGTCGCCTGGGCTCGGGCGGCTGGAAATTCGGGCGCCTGGGCCGAGGTGGTTCGGGTCTGGGTTATGTAAATTTTCGTCGTTTCACTACTACAAAACACTTGGTTTCTTGACGCTTTAAAGGTAGGTTCTCGTCGCTTTAAAGTGACGCAAATTTCATTCTCGACGCTTTTGAAAAGCGTGGAGATTTTGGGTGTCAGGAATTCTCGACGCATTTTTGTGTCGTCATTTGTGACGCTTCAAAGCATTGAATATTTTATTCATGACGCTTTACTGCGTCACCACGTGAACACTAAAATATGCAACCTCGACGCTTTTATATGTGGAGGATTTTTTTTCCCGACCAAATTTTTTTCTAAACGCCCGACTTTCTACTACTAAAAGCGACAAGAAGTCACTAGTAGAAAAATACTCTTTGGAACCGGTTGTAAACTACCCTTTGGAACCTTTTTTCATAGGTTCTACTGCCACAGATTCCTTTGGTCCAAAGCTTTGGAACCGGTTGTAGGAAGGTTCCAAAAGTCAACTTTGGAACCGGTTGTTAGAGAAATTGGTTCCAAAGAGTATAGCATTGGAACCTCTTGTAATCACAACCGGTTCCATAGGTATACCATTGAAATCTGTTGTATTTCACAACCGGTTCCAAAGGTGTACCATTGGAACCTATTGTAATTCACAACCGGTTCCATAAGTATACCATTGGAACCTGTTGTAATTCACAACCGGTTCCAAAGGTGTCTCATTGGAACTTGCTATAACTCAGAACCGGTTCCAAAGGGTATACCATTGGAACCTGCCCTAATTCACAACCGGTTCCAAAAGTGATAATTTTTAAAAAAAAATGCATATTCAAATCCACAACAATAGTATATAAAAGATAATCAACGCCTGTCAACAATATATATACATACTTGTACAATAATTGATTAAAAGGTAGCTACAAAATTGAAAATACAATATTTTTATTAATATAAAACTGAAATTACACCGTATCAGCATTCTACACATCATGCATATTGCAATATTCTTAATATTCGTGGTTATATACCGTCAACGAGCAATCCACGCCCATCTTTGTAGATCTAGTCAGCTTCATCCTCAATACTTTGCAAAACTTTATCAACCTTAATATAGAGTTTAGTGATAACAAGAAAACGTAAGAAATTATCATTTGAATAATATGGTATACTTTTTAGAATTTAAAGCACACAAATTCAGACTCAAAGGAGTACAAATTAAGTCCATTTCAATTCATCCCTATGAAACAAGTGTCATTGCAAACAGAAATCACTTACACCTTTGAAAGATGGTAAGAAAAAAGAATAATCAAGGTACTAGTTTGATTATCACATACACACACCCACCGTACAACCCCACCCTACCCTCTGATCTTCTCTTCTCTTTTTGTTCCTCTCGATTTCTCTTCTGAAATTACTCACCATTTCCATATATTTTCACTCCATCATCCACACCAACTAATGACTTGATCTAGAAGCCAGCCATCATTATTATTATAACCATTATTCAATTCAAACTAATAAAGTGCATATTGTAAACTACGTTGCTATATATTCAACTCATTAGCTTCATTATTATTAATTCTTACTATTTCATTGATAATTACTAGAATTAGACACAATGACTAAGAAAATTAAGTTATGTCACCAAATCTAGCCAGTTAACCATGAAGTAATAATTCATCTTTTTCTATGTACGACAAAAATAAAACCGAAGAACACAATTAGACTTGATTCATAAGCATTATACCTAAGTAGATTGGCTTTCATCTGGCGGGGCAACATTCATCTGTTCTTTAATTGTTAATAGATTCACTGTTTTTGTGTTGCATTGAAAAGATTGACATAAGGACTTGAATAAGTATAACGATTAATATGGTTAAAAAACACGTAAGATTTGATTGGACTAAGTGACTGACCCCATGAATGCAGCTAAGAGGAAAGTGAAAACAGGTATGGAAGGTTGAATAGCTACCGCATAAGTCGATTTTGTATAGCTTAGACCAAACAAGAACAGTAGTTGATTTCCGAATATTGTAGTGAAGTAAACAACATAAACATAAGTAAAAAACACACATAATGAATAAAAGAAGGTTCAACATTGGAAGAGCAGAAACATCGGACAGACTGACATACTCCGTTAACCCGAGAAAGAAAAATGCAACGAGAAGGCTTTTAGTCATCGGAAGTCGAACATGCCTGCAAAATTGACCTTCAAATATCATAAGTCAATTAGTTTAAAGATGGATATACAAGTACGAAGTATCTCTATCATTGACCCTAATTATATAGGACGATGAAGTATATATATTCCTTATAAACAAATGAATTGTAATCTATAGAGCCATAATCGAGTCAATTTTGTACATATTGAGTAAAAGTTATGTTATACAGTAAGCATACCAAATTATTAATAAATACAAGGTCAGTTATACTATCTGGCAATAATACCTCTCATCGTTTTTAGATCACGCTTTTACGCTACATTTATTAGTGTTCACAATTATGCGGATAGAAATAAACTATTGAGCATGGAGTTTTTATATATATGATCGATGGTGATTGCTAAGTTAGAAGCAAGGCACTTAGATAATGATACAAACCAAGTGACAAGTGAATCCGCTTGGAAGTCCATGTGGCCTGTGTGGGTAATTAAGTTCTAGGCCCTCTAAATAATCGACTAAAGCGTCCATAAAAAAATACTTCAAGGCAGATATTAAATGAGAAGGGACTTACATTGATTTTCTAAAGAAAAAAAGAGTGAGTTATCCCGTTTGCCACTGCATCCAACAAAGCAGGAGGAGAAATGAGATACTCGGGAGGAGGAAGTGAAGGTTTATTTAAGTTTGCATAGTTTGGATGCATCATAATTTATTTATAGGAGTAAGTACCTTGAGGCCTAGTTCGCCCCTAATTATTGGTAGGGATTTGTTGTTTTTCCTTTGCAACTTGGGCACGTACAGTTCTCCCTGCAGCAGACTTATCGAATTCGTCTAGCCTGTAATAAAAGTAGAAGCTAATAAGTAGTAGTAAAAAGAATGCATTTGTAGACATACAGAGGTATGTTAACAACATAAGAGAATAGGAATCATGAAAACGTGTCTATGGATTCAGCTAGCCTCGACTAATTAGGGGATCAGTCTTCCTAGTTCCTAGAGAATGGCTCATCACAGAATTTGGGCGATTCTACTTCTGATTTGCTCAATGTTATTACGGAAAAAGGAAGCGCAAACATGTAGCAACAATAAGGAAACGAACACATTCTGAATTTCTGATTCACAAGAAACAAAACAAATCGAACAACATAAAGTCTGAATCAACGATAATAGTCAGTATAGCAATAAGAGTTGTATCGATCGAATGGATTGGATTTCCTGAAACCTCTATTATTAGTTCATCTTCTAGTTCTCTCGAATATACCTTTAGTTCCCCAACTTTACAGCAATTCAAATAGTCGTCTACGGTGCAGAAGAAACACAACATTCAACATTTCGTTTACAAGTGTGAAAGTAACATTATCTGACAGAACGAAGACTGAATCGAGGAAAATAGTCGGTATATCGGTAGGAGCTGTATCGGTAAAATGCAATACCTGAAAGCGATTAGACGAGTTCATCCTCTAGCAATTTTCCCCCAATTCACTGCAATTCCAATTGTCAATTAAACTGTGATCAATGAAAAATCTAATACTTAAATTCATCTGAACAGTGAACGTTAAAAATAAATCTCACATTTGCAAACAATCCGCGTTTCTACACCTAAATTAGCTAATTAATGTTTTGAATTAGGAAATCGACTATAATTGAACAAACCCTAACAGAACTTGAATAAAATTGCAGAACAGAAGGGTCTTCTCTTCAATTCGTCATTCTTCTTTTCTTGAATCGTTCTTCGTTCTCTTCAATTCGTTGTTCTTCGTTTTAGGGTTTAGGGCGGGGAAGGAGAACGGAGGAAGAAGGTGAACGGAGGAAGAAGGTAAACAGGGAAGGAGAGTTGAAGGTGGCCGAAGCTTTTAGGGTTTAGGACGAAGTTATTAGCAATGGGTGATGGAGAATGAATGTGTCGATACATATGAGCTTCTTTCTTTTTTTTCTTTTTCTTTTTGTTTTTCGATCTATAAAGGATTTTGTATGTTTCTATTTTGTTGAATTTTTTACTTTTTGGAACCTCCTCTTGATGAAATAGGTTCTATTGAATTGGTCTTTGGAACCGGTTCTACATGCAAAAACAATTTAACTGGGTTCAAATATTTTACTCAATACCTTTGGAACCTCTTGTTGAAAAAATAGGTTCCATTGATTGGGTCTTTGGAACCAGTTTTACCTACAACAGGTGCAAAAACATTTTAATAGGGCACAAATATATTACTCAATACCTTTGGCACCTCATGTTAGTGAACAACCGGTTTCATCTGTATAAGATTATTTTTTTGGGGGCCTAAGGCACCTCTTATATTTACAACCGGTTTCTTTTAATAGGTTCCAATGACATTAATTCTACTAGTGAGTAATAATATAAAATTCAGTTATCGAGACTTGGACATCATAAAGGCGTCGAGAATGTGATCATAAAGAATATATTAATAATATGTTTCATTCCAACATCTTACTCCTTGCGATTGTTATTGAACTGCTAAATTACAAAAAAAAATACGAAATAGACGCGCCACTTTCACGTAAATGGTAACTAAATTTTATTAATAACAAAACAATTAATTACAGTCACAAGACATTAGCTTTTTTCCTTCCACACTATAAAGATACTTAACTATAAACTAAATTGGATACCCGATCATAAAGCGATTGGAATTAAGACACCGCTGCTCATGATGTTCCTCTCATCTGTTTTAAGGCTCTTCATTGATAACCAAGCATAATTCCATTGTTTGGAGAACACACTTGTCTGTGCACCCATTCGAATCAACAACTTTTCAAGGATTTTATCAATCACAATACCCGGAATATTGCTGAAAAAATCCTCCATTGGCTACTACAAGGAGATAACAGTTAAGTCTCTCGATCTTGAAAGTGTACACTTGGGAGTTGGGATGAATTTGGTACCACAGCTCTAAACAGAAAACATATTCAAACCTGCACCCAGGATGGTTATATATACACAGTCAATATTTAGAACAAGGCCACTTGGGGAACTGGTAGACTATCTTCGTCATAAACCGGCAAATACATAACGAACAAATCAATTGCCTTGAATGTTTTATCTTTATATTTGACCCGTTGTAAAGTTTAAAATGGAACAATCAATAAGTCGATAAGAAGTACAGTAATAAATGAATGACAGCTGAACACCGATGGAAGAAATAGGGGCAATATACAGTCGACATGATAGAGAGAATCGGAAAAATTGGAACTTACAATTATCGGAGACAAGTGAGTTGAAAAAAGACGACCTACCACCTTGCTTTAATAACAGAGCACGAATCGCATATCAGAAAATAAATTGTCCATCAATAATGTTGCATTTCACACTAAGTTAAGGGTATACTATTATCCTGAAATTGCAGGAACATGAAAGTAGGCTTTAATAAAACGGAGAATATGTTATTTTGATAAATGAAAAAATCATGAGATTAATTAAAAAAAATTAAAGGACTTACAATCATCATCAGTAGTGATCCAATTTCCTTTCCTTTGAGAACAATGAGCATACTTTAATAATGAAGGAGGAGCTGAACAAGTTGTAGAAACACTCTCTACTTCCCATCTAATGCTAATTTTAGATTCATTATTGCTTTCTGTATCCAAACCTTCTGATTTTATCGTTGCTGATTTGTTCCTAAAGTGCAGTACCTTCAACCATGCATAAACTTTGCTAATATTAATTACGGAGGTGGCATAGTTAATTAGGGATAGAGGAGGAAGAGAGTGCGGGTATAGGGGAGATGGCATTTACATTTGGTTACAGTGGGAGGAGTTGAGATTAAATACCAAGAGTCCTGGACTCCTAGCCTACACGGCTATACTTGAATTTTGGAGAAATTAAATTAACTAAAAAACAAATCTATACAAAAACTTTGACTAATATATATGTGGCGTACCTAGTTTGTTTCTGAGCCTGGGGCAATATAGTCATCTGACACTGATAAACCTACAAAGTTCTGAAAACAAGGAAAAAAAAACATAAATGAAACCTCCAAGGGGTTAGATCGTTATGCCACATATCCGATCATTTCACAGACATGGAAATTAAAGCCTTAAAGGTGTTAAGTGATGTAGAAGGAATGCAGAGAACCAAACACGGAACAATAACAGAACATCAGGATCGGGTCATTATTGATGCAGATACGATTTCATTCGGACCAGAATCTCTCGGGAACTTAACACATCGAACGTTTGCTTTTGTTTTGATGGTACCAATGCTTGTCCCCTGTAATTCCAGCCCCATGTGAAGGAAACAAATCACCATCAGTCATGACATCAACTTGTTCAACAACAGAACTTATATCAATGATTTTAGTTGCTTTCACAATCTATAAGGAGAGTCAACATCAGAAGACAGGATTATCGGTCTTAAACATGAAATGGAGGTCAAATAGATTGATGGGACAAAAAGAAAAATGCATAAGGAATGACAAAAAAAACTTGTCCCGTCTATTTATTTGGGGTACTACTTGACCAGTTTAAACTTAAAACGGATATGGCTGTTTTAAGTGAGACAACTGCAAAACTTACTAGAGGAGAACTATAGCTTCTTAGTTTATGATGTGTATATTCTTTTCTCTACTCAGTAAAATCCACACATGGCAACATCACAACGAATGGTATAAAATGGGTATTATGGGTCCCATGCACAGGGAGGAGAAATTCAACTTTATAAGTTCAAAGGAGGTTCAATCTCAACACCAATCAATTCTAGGAGTGCCTAAGTGGTTTATTAATAACTAACTCTCTCATCTCTAATCGATGTGGCCTATGTGGGACACTCACATAAGACATTTATATGGAGTTGGAGACATTCTCAACAAATGCAGAGATAGAATTGCCTGATTGATACTCCAAAGCTTTACTGAACCATCATCGCTTCCACTTGCTAGCAGTGTAAGATCAGCTGAAGAAAAATCAACAGACCAGGTTCGTCTTTGATGCTCTTTGGGTTCCATGAATACCTGACTTCTCGTTGTATCCCAAACCTGAACATGAAAACGAGAACAAATCATAATATAACTGTATTCATGGCTGATAAGTCAAATGGAATGCAGTATGTGTGTGATTAATTAATCTGAACAACGCCTTCAAAGTTGCTCGAGGCAATCTGACTTTTGATGTAGCTATTCCAGCAAATACTGTTAAGCTGTGAACAACTAGCCATTTCAACAACAGGACAATGGATGTCACGATCTCCATTTAGAATGGCATCACACTCAAACATTTTAATCTTTTTATTAACACCAGCTGTAGCGAAATATTCACCGTCACAATCAAAACCGACAGAGCATACCAGGTTGGAAGCATTCAAGAGATCTCCTTGCTACAAATCTGCCTTGACTATCAATTTAGTAAATGACAAATATTTGCATAACCCGTCTAAAAAGGGGCTTATCCATCCACTGCCTCTTTTATTTCTATTGTCATCCCTCGTCGTTGAAATGCTAGCACTCCTTTCCGTTGCAACTCCAGATCCTCTACTATTACTACTAAGGTGAGAATTGCCACCCACTGGCGTTACGGCAACAGTTTTTACAGTGCCTGATGATATATTGTCAAGAGAAACATAATGATAACAAGATGATGATAACAAAATTAGGGTTAGGAAAAAAAAGACAGAATTGAAATAGTCAAGCAAAGATGATAATAACTTAAAGCGTCAAGAAACCCATGTAACCCATTAGGCCTACTTCAACAGGAGATACCTTCAAATGGCTGATATTTCTCCTCAACGTACTGCGAACCCAAACCGATATGTATATTCCAACCATCTACTTGCTCACAATCTTCAAAAACCGTACTTCACCTGATTTCAAACCTTCTTTTGAATCAAATCTACTGACAGTAGACGACTTCTCTGCTACGTCAATAATCATATCATTAGACGATAAGTCTTCTTCTTCTTTAGAAGCTGTTTTCGAGGGATAATCAGGTGAATAATCCTGTGGCCATCCATTCCGAAGGGCACTTAAGTTTGCAAAACTATGGCGAAACTAAAGAAGTTAGTTGCACATACATAACAATAAAGTGTAAGTGATAACAATAAGGTATAACAATAAAGTGCAAGTGAAAGATTAGTGAAAGATCAGATAGCTAACATTTTCGCAACCCTTTCCATAACAGAAACATCACTTAGATATCACAATCCAATAGCATAATAAAGTATATACAAAATGATCATTTATCAGAATAACATAAATGATCAGATAGTTAAGATCAGAAAGATCAGTTGCGCAATACAATTATACAATACATACCTGATGTGTTGCATTTCTACCAGGCCAGTTCAGTTCAGGATGCAATCTAAGATTTTATACAGTGTAGGCTGCACTAATGTTTGATACAAGGCCGCACTGTGGGTAAAACTACAGCAAGCTTTAATTTAGGCTTTAATTAGCTGCTCAGTTAATTCGAAACTACAGCTCAATTTAGGCTTTAATTAGCTGGTCAGTTAATGTGTTCCTCACAAGCTGAATTAACTAAATTTGTTGCTCAGATATCATCCAAAATAAACAATATATCATGTTCAATCTTCATGTTCATGTTCACCAACACAATCGTCATGTTCATGTGCAAACAAAATATTTATGTTCATATATATGCAAATATGCAAATCGAGTAGAAAAAGAAGAAACAAATACGACCACAAGAGCACGACATCGACAACGCAAGACGACTCCAATAGCAATAACGAAGAAATAGCAACAACATGACCATTGACCAGTAGCAGCAAAACGAAGAAGAGAAAAGAGTAGCAGCAGCGTAATACGAACAAAACAACAATTCGATACTCGATTAAATAAAGATTGAACGAACAATTCGATATTCGATACTCGATTAATAACTTTCTTCAACTCTGGCTAAGATGCCATTGCCGGTGCTGAACCAGAACACGAAAATAAAAGAAAGAATGATGAAGAAAGTAATGAGCAAATAATGAAGAACTCGATCAATTAAGGTTCCCGAGGAAAATTGCAAAAAAAATAAAATTAAATCATGAGATTGAAGAAACATGCTAATTGATTGGGAAATTGATGATCAACGAGAAATTAATCGATTAATTGATCGGGAAATTGAGAGATTGAGAGATTGGTTGATGTGAAATTGATCGGGAATAGGAAAGACGATTGAAAAGAGGAAGACAACAATTAGGTTTTGACTAAAATATTATGAGTAATTAATTAGGGTAAGCCGCTTCTTTTTCGATGAGAGAGCGGGAGGTGAAATTTTTGTTACAACATTAGGGCGACATTTTAGGTTTGGGGATTTTTTTCAGTTTTTTAATCAAAAATGCTTCGACGCTAACGGCCTTTTCGGAATTTTGATATCCTTATCCAAAATTTTGACCCTATTTTAACCTGTTTGAGCTGCTTTAGCCTGACCTGAGACACGAATTTTCTTCTTCTTTGCTTGATTTTGTAGTGAGAGGTAACATCGAGCGTCCCGAGGGAGCTCCTAGTGATGAGATTGTCGGGACGAGTTCACAGACTCCCCGGGGGATTCGTAGGAGACGACGGAGTACCTCGTCTCAGAGTCGTGACCTTGAGGCCATTAATGAGCCCGATTTTGATAGAGTGAGGAGGCGTAGGCTTCCGAAGACGGTCGCTAGGAGGGCTCACGTTCCGGTTCCTGTACTGGAGGATGAGAAGATTTTTTCTGAGGATCCCGAGTGGACTTGGGATTGGGATGGTCATCAGCTGCTATTTCACCTTGACCGTCACATTTCTCACCGTATCGTGCGAGGTCTGGTGAGTGTTCTATTTGGGTTTGTTAGCTATGTCTTTGATTTTCAACTCTGGCTAGGCTAGCTAGTTTTGTTTATACTCGTATTGTTTTGGTTTGCAGCCCCCAGGTCTGATGAGGACTTTCTCGGGCTTTACTACGTGTATCAAGATTTATTTTCAGAAGTTGACCCCTGTGGTAAAGAGGATTATCGCGAGGACTGCTCTAGGTCCCTTGGTTGAGCAGTGGGTTAGGTTTGGTGGGTTGCAAGACTAAGTGCAACCTTATGGTGATTAGAGCGATGATAGATCGCTTACACGATACTACCTCGACCTTCCACTGGCTTTTGGGGAGGTTGGGATGACCCTAGAGGATTTTAGGGTGATTACCGGTTGTCGTGGGGGCCAGATAGGATTAGGTGGGCCGCCGAAGGCCCTAGGCTAGATAGTGATGGGGTATGGGGCCTCATCGAGGACTGTTTACCGCATGATACATATAGTGTGCCTCATGCTTTGGTGAGTTCGTACATCACCAATCACTTTGAGCGAGTGGCGGTGTTGGAGGGTCGGGGACCCAACACGCCAGAGCAGGATGCTCGGTTGTGGTTGTGGTATTTCCTAGGGTCGACCCACTTCTCGAATAAAGGCGAGAGGTTTAACACTAGGATTTTGCCTCTGCTAGAGGAGCTGGCTCAGCTGGGTCGTTATGATTGGGTAACCGCGGCTTTCGCGGAGATGACTCGCTGCCTGCAAGTCATGGTGAGGCCGTTGGCAATAGAGTCGGCCTCAGCTGTGCCCATCGTGGGTCCCAGCCTTATATTGGAGGTTAGCTACTATTCTCACTCTTGTATCTCGAGTTCTGCTTGGCTTTGGCTTAGTGTTTGCTAAATGTATTCTGGGTTTGTTGCAGGCTTGGATCTACTCCTATTTTCCTTGTTTGGCACCCAAGACGGTGCCGGTTCACCCGAAGAGATTCCCGGAGGGAATCGAGGGGAGGCTAGCTCGGACTAAGAGCACTACCAGCCACCACCCATCAGAGAATGCGCTGGTTAACAAGCTGATCCTCGGGGATGTAAGTTTTCTTTTTTCATGTCCTACTTAGCTTAGTAGCCTCCAAGGTTTAGGATTTATTGTAGTTTTGGTTCATTTGTGTAGTTTGTGGCCCGCCCTTGGGTTGATTATGAGAGTGTGCCAGAGTACATGGCTAGGGAGCTGAGGCCTAGAAGTTACAGGAGGATGCTCCTTCCTGCGTTGTTTCTCCCAGTTTGGTATCTGGGCAAGCGGTTGGTTCGTCAGTGCCTATATGACAATTTCAGGGTGCCGATTGATCCTCCCCGGATCATGTTTAGATCACCGACCACCGCGGAGATCATCGAGGATAGGGACGGAGAAGAAGGCGATGCGCTCTTGGTGCCAGGTGCCTCCCACCTATCTCACGTCACCCGGCGGCTACCTTGGTACCGCCTCGTGGTAATGTTCTAATTTTGATTCTAAGATTCGTTTTTTTGCGGTTTGTCGTTTCTTTGCCCTCTGATCGACCAATCCGTTAATTTCTCAGCTAGCCGACCCGGCTGACGAAATCCAGCCCCCAGATTTTCCCATGACGCTGCTTAGGGTGGATGCGGCTGGGATATCTTTCACCGAGCCTCACCCCCCGTGTTCGGCTAAGGAGATGGACGCCGGGATAGAGTGGCGTGACCGGGTATACCGGGTAAGTTTTGGCTTTCGTTTTGGGTTTGTGTTCTAAGAGTTAGGATTGGTTTGTCTAACGTCCGTGGTTTCACTTTTCAGGTTTCATCAGCTTGCCATCAGCGGTTGTGGCAGGCCGCCAACTGCTTCCGGGCCTATGCCTCGAGGGTTCCCCGTGATACTTCTGGGTCTCGATCGGTGAGTTAGTGTGATTAGGGTGGTTTTCTAGGTTATTGGCGTACCCTCCTAATGTTTAAGTGTATTTGTAGGATGTCCCGAATATGGTGGGGCAGCTGGAGACTCGGGTGACAGAGCTCGAGGCGGAAGCGGTTGAGGCGCGACAGCTCCTGCAACCTCGGGCTGACGAGATCGTCTTCCTAAAGGAGCAACTGGCTCGGTCTCAGGGTGAGACCTCTGCGCTAGGTGACGCTAGGCATCGGGTTGAAAGGGAGGCTGAGGCTATGGGTGCTAACGAGGAGATCGGAGGAGTCCCCGAGACGGCTACCTTAAACATGCTGTCGGGGATGGATGGTAGTGAGTCCCCTCTTATTATAGACTTGGAGGATCTCGGTTTAGATGGCAACCTTTGCGAGATTGTGATAGCTATTGGTGCGGCTTCTAGAGGTCCGTCCTAGTCTCGATTTGTGTGTGAATTTGTATATGTTGTATATTTGTTTTTAAAATTTTAGTACTTCAATTAGCTGGATTAGTCTTGTGTTTTTGTTTGGCGAATTGTTTACCTAGATTGACAAGTAATCACTTTCGCGTTCATTCATTTGCGATATGACCTAGTTTGGGGCGCATTTGACATTGCACAGAGGTATGAAAACATTTCCTTTTAGATGTTTTGAAATGCGTCGATTTGAGCCGGGAATCAGATCAGATAGTACGTCGATTAAAATGTTTTGACTCGAGATGGACGAGATGTAAATGCTAACGTAAAACATTGGCGTGTTTCGACCGAGTATATTAGGAGATGAGTTTAGTTGCTTTAACATTCAGAACGAAATCGAAGTTTAAAATTTGGGCAACTTTTGAAAAAGTTAGACCACTTTTTTGTATACTCATAATATTGCATTTTCAGGCTACAGACGCGACTTGACGATGACTGCCAATAGGCTACAACACGCCTAGGTGGGGTAGTTTATCCCCCTAAAAAAACGTCCAAGTCCTGAGCGTTCGACGGGTTAACTCACGTTCCTGCGGTCCCCGCATGGGCGCTTCAATTTTCGGGGCGGGTTTTAACGGCTTCGGGAGATCGTTCCCGATGTTCGGGGTGTCATGTGGTAGCCATGGTTTTGACGCAGGATTGGTGTTTCAAGCTTTGGGGTTGTTCTAGATGCTGCCCGCATAGATATAGGCGCTTGGTCTGAGGCTCTCGGGTCCAGGGTCGCCTGGGCTCGGGCGGCTGGAAATTCGGGCGCCTGGGCCGAGGTGGTTCGGGTCCGGGTTATGTAAATTTTCGTCGTTTCCTAATTCTTGTGGGATTAGGGCTATATATACGGGTCGTGGGTGCTTGTTTTAGACATACTAGGATATCTATAGTGTCTAGCACGTCTATATTTAGCGTCATGTCGGGTATTGGGAATGTTCTTTCCGAGTGGGCTAGTTCTTTTAAGAAGTGTGACCCCGAGATCTATTCAAATGATGGTTTGTCAGTGGTTGTCGCGCTAAGTCGAGTCAAGGTACAGGATGACTTCTTATTAGCATGCTCTAGGTTTTGGGACTCGAAGGGTCATGTTTTTGCTTTTCCCGGGGGTAAAATTTGTCCTTCGCCCGAAGAGATAGATGCTATAGGTGGGTGGAGCTCAGCTCGTCATCGTGTGCCTTATGGGAATGACGCTTACGTGGAGCGGTTTTACCATTTTTGGATCTTTCGTCATTAGAGGAGGCTAAAGGTTATTTCGGTAGGGATGGCATTAACTTAGAGTTGCTTCCTAAGACGTTCTCACAGGTTGGTTCTCATCATGTTTCGGCCTTAGCCTGTAAACGCGCTTTTAATGTTGCGATGACTTGTTATCATCTTTTTGAGGATGCTAGGGTGTGTGAAGGTTGGGTTAACCCTCGAGTTTTGGATGTGGTGATGGGGATGGAACATGGACGATCCCCTTCTTTGCTTATTTTGGGCGAGCTTATTCTAGGTCTTAATGCCCGTGCTCGACTCCATGATACATCTTTTCGAGGTTCCAGAATTATTTTGCAGGTATTTTTTTTATTTCTGTAGCTTGGTTTTCTTTGTTTTGTTTTTTGTGGTAGTTTTGGTTTGGGGGTGTGATGTTTTGTCGTGTTTTGTACAGGTATGATTACAAGAGCAGCTTGGTTTGGTCGACCCTCCTCGATGCATCAAGGCTTATAACTATAAGGGTTTCACGGGTCGGAAGACGGCGCAGGTGTGGGGCAAAGGTCACAAGGAAAAGGAATGGCTCTCCTATTTGGCTAAGGGTGAGGTGATCATTAGGTGGTCTATCCCATGGTGGAATATTAGTGGGCGTGTCGGGTTTCCATTTTCGTCTTCGACCTGGGCTTTGCTAATACTATCCATGAGGGATCAAGTTCATATTTACCCGGGCATGTTGTCAAATCAAATGGGTTTTAAACCTTCCATTCCAGAGGATCCTAAAGTTATCACTAGTTCTTACCCATGGATCGAGGAATTGTTTAGGAACTTTAGGGTGTCTTGGGAACAGAAGTTTTTGCATCCCGTTGTTAGGGAAAGTGTTCGACCGATCGAAATTGTCTCCGTCCGGCAGAGGGTTTGTGAACACCCGTCAGGACAGAGTAACTCAAAAGTTAGGAAGATAGCGCTGCTAAGGGGCGAGGAGGTGACTCGAGAGAGTAAGTGCCTGACCAAAGACAGTGTTACCGATCCTAGTTCTGTCAGTTCATCTAAGCGGGCCAAGACTAACGAGACCCATATTAAAATCGTGGAAGAGGAAGGAAAGTTTGACTGGCTGGGCTCTTCTTTGGC
The DNA here is from genome assembly GCA_958450325.1 of Agrostemma githago. Classification (NCBI taxonomy): domain Eukaryota; kingdom Viridiplantae; phylum Streptophyta; class Magnoliopsida; order Caryophyllales; family Caryophyllaceae; genus Agrostemma; species Agrostemma githago. Next base: position 54,373,943 of record OY288249.1, read on the forward strand.
TACGGCGTTGGAAGCTTGCCTTTAGAAGATCGAGGATGAGGAACGCAAGCAGGTACACCCGAATGGCAAACGAAAGAAAAAGTTGGACCGGTAAAGCTCAGCCATTTTGTATTATGTATTATTAGTTGATATTATGTGGCGTATTAGTACTAGTTTTTGTGGAGTTTTGACACGTTGCTGACTTCCAGGATGTCCGGGTTTCAGATGTTTGATGTAAATGCCTCGACAAAGGCTCGATTCAACCGAATTTTGTTATTATTTTTTTAATGAGAAGCACGTATATTTTTGTTTTTTTTGTGTGGTGGCTCGCAACTCGATTCTTCATTCTGCCCGGAGCGCCCTTTCGGGTTTTCACCCTGTCCTCGGCTCACCATATTTTATTTTTTTTAATTTTAATTTTGCCCTTTTTTTTCTTTTGACGGCTCGCAACTCGATTCTTCATTTTGCCCGGGGTGCCCTTTCGGGTTTTCGCCCCGTCCTCGGCTCGTCATTTTTTTTTTACGACGGCTCGCAACTCGTTTCTTCATTTTGCCCGGGGCGCCCTTTCGGGTTTTCACCCCGTCCTCGGCTCGTCGTTTGTGCTTCGTCATTTTAAATCACTCGTTGGCCGGGACGTGGAAGAAGTCCCGGTTTGTACATGAATCGAGTAACCAATTTTTCTTTTTTTTGTTTGTTTTGTCTTGGTTGTACCCGGAGAAGGGTTGCCTATGTATCCGCTTTTAGGCGGAATCAAACCATGTTCGTAGTTTTTTCGAAAAGTGTGAGTGATTTTGCTTTAGACTCGTTTATGCCATTTATCGATGCAAATTTGGATTTTCTTTTTGTTTTTTTTTGTTTTTGTTTTTTTGCTTCCCCTCTAAGCCGAAGGTCGGGACATGGTTTTCAGGGTGTTTACGGGTAGTATCGTTTGAGCTGATCCATGTTGATTGGGGTTGAGAACTCCTGACCGTCTAGGTCGGTGAGGATCACGGCACCCCCCGAGAGTATTTTCCTAACGAGGTACGGAACCGCCCAATTTGGTTTGAATTTCCCTCTAGGGTCAACGCGAAGGGGTTCTCTAATGGACTTAATTACTAAATCTCCCTCATGTATGTTTCGGGATTTCACTCGTTTGTTAAAGGCTCGCTGGATTCATTGCTGGTACGCTTGTACGTTAGATAGGGCATGTATCCTACGTTCGTCCAGGAGTACTAGTTCATCATATCGTTTTTGGTTCCATTCTTCCTCAAGAATACCACTCTCGGCTAATATTCTTAGTGACAGTATCTCCAGCTCTATTGGTTGGACGGCTTCGGAGCCGTAGGTTAGGTAATATGGTGTGGCTCCAGTGGGTGTTCGATAGGATGTTCGGTATCCCCATAAGGCAAAGGGAATTTTGTTTGGCCAATCCCTGTAGTTGTCTATCATTTTCTTAAGGATTGTGGTGATGGTTTTGTTAGCTGCTTCTACGGCCCCGTTTGTTTGCGGTATATAAGGTGAGGATTTGTGTCTTTGGATTTTGTATTTGTCTAGGAGCTTTTGGGTGTCGGCCCTGAAATGAGCCCCATGGTCGCTGATGATCTCATGAGGTATGCCGTAGCGGCAGATGATGTTGTTTTTTAAGAATTTGACTACTTGTTTTGAGATTAGTACGGTGTAAGAGGCAGCCTCTACCCATTTGGTGAAATAATCGACGGCCACTAGTATAAAGCAGTGTCCGCCGGTCCCGGATGGGTGTACTTTCCCTATGATGTCCATCCCCCAAGTGGAGAAAGGCCGAGGGTGGCTATAGTGTGTAGAGGATAAGGAGGTAGGTGTTGGATGTTGGCAAATATTTGGCAATTGTGGCAGTGGCAAACGTGACGTCAACAGTCTGTCTCCAAGGTAATCCAGTAATAGCCCAGTCTCATTATTTTACGGGCTAGTAGATGTGCACTCATGTGGGGTCCGCACTCTCCGTTATGTACCTCTTCCATGACTCTCTCGGATTGATTTTTGTTTACGCATCTAAGTAGGACTCCTTGTGGGATTCGTTTGTATAGTAGCCCTTGATTTAGGACGTAATGGGTGGCTTGCATTCGTAGGGCTCTCTGGTTCTTGGTCTTAGTGTTGGGTGGATATGACCCGTGGGTTTTAAAGTCTAGGATCGCTTTGTACCAAGGTTCTTCGGGGGTATCATCGGTTTCGAGGTTATGGATGTAGGCTGGTTGTTCGCTTCTTTCTATGCAGATAGGCATGGAGAAAGGTGATCGGGCATGTTCATTAGTTAGGCTAGTTTGGATAACGCATCGGCGAATTGGTTTTCCTCACGGGGTATGTGTATGAAGTTAATTTCGGTGAATTCTCGGGACATTGCTTCTACTTCGGTTTGGTGTGGGATTAGGTTTTCGCTATAAACTTTCCAGGTACCCGTAGCTTGGTTGACCACTAAGGATGAATCTCCATGTACTCTAAGGTTTTTTACTCCTAGAGATATGGCTGTTTTTAGACATATTAGGCTTCGCGTTTGGCTGCTTCGTAAGTCTGGTTGGGTGGCTGTTTGTTCGTTTGCAAGCTTATTGTTGTTTGGTCAATGGTTGGTTTAATCTAAGGTTATTATTCCCGATTTCCTTTTTAGGGTGAAGTTGAGTGGGCTGTTCGTGGTAGCCCTTGCGTTTTAGTCCGTCGTTATCAATAATTGGCATAAAGTCGAGCCTTTTTAAGCGTTAAAGTAAACTGTTGAAAGAAGTTAAGCGATTGTCGAGGCATGTTTGTAAAAAGAAGTTGTTTTATTGATAGATAATAAAACGGGCTAGATGCCCGTGGTTTGTTTTTTTTCTTTTTTGGGAGAAGGTGGAGGACATGTTCCCTTGCACCTCCCTTGACTCGATAAAAAGAAAACGTTCACTATTATTTTAGTATTAAGCCTAGGCCCTAATATGAACTAGACTTTAACTAAGACCGGTTATACGAGCCTTCAGTGGAACCTTCATTGATGGGGCTCCCGGTGTTCGCGCGGGTCGGTCTCTTGGTACCCGGACCCAGTCCTCCTCCGAAGACATCCTACGGGGACGTAGACCCCCTTGTCAATCAGGTCATGTACTTCATGCTTGAGCTCAGTGCATACTTGGGTCTCATGCCCTCGGCCTTGATGGTACAGGCAGTAAGCGTTCGGATTCCAACCCGCTCCCCTCTTTTCTATAGGTGGGTCCCACTAGCCATAGTAGCCAGGCCTCCAGCAATTTTCGGAGGGCTTCAGCGTAAGATTCCCCTAATTCGGTGAATTGCCTAAAGGGACGACGAAGGCCTGTAGGCTCGATAGGGTGTGCGAGCCTTGCGTATTCAACATATGGATCCCCACTAAGTACCAGCTCCCGACTCATCGGTCCTCCCTGGGGTTTCCACTCGGGTCCTTCGAGGGTTTCAAGGCGGCGTCTGACGTCGTCGATGGAGGAGGAAATTGACGATACTATCCCAAGTATCCCATGGACCACGTTCATCAAGGCATTGAGCTGGTCGATGCTACTTTCGTTGCTATTAGGCACCATTCCTAGATGAAAGAAAGGAATATGAGGTCGGGACCTACCGGGCGGTTTAGGGACTCTAGGAATGCTCGTAACTGAGCGACACGGAAATGAGACCCTTGACTCGTGTGTATGGTCATTGGCTTAGGTACTCAAGTGCTTTAGACTCTAGGTGTATTCGGCGAAACGCCTATTGAGCTTAGGTCTCTACAACGAGACGATTTGACACAAACCTCGGTGGTGAGGTTTAAAGAGGACTTCTCGAAATGAGACGACCCAAAATGTAAGACCTCGAGTAGAGGTGATCCTAGTAACTAACATAGACAGTTAAACACATGGTTGTACGACGTGAGAGGTTGATCGCGATCCCGGCTCAGAATCAAATAGTTTTGATACATGCTTCTTCCGAAAATGACCGATCTTGCAAAATTTTTGAAAAGGATGATTTGTAGAAATAGTGCAACGATGGCGCAACGACATCGCTTGTGACGTGAAAGTGTGTTGCTATTCGTGTGCATCGGAAATCTGGCGATGACAAAGTGTAGATGTTTTTTTTTTAAAGGAGCACAGTTCTCTAGGGGAACCGGTTTTGAAAACGATTACGTGACTCCGTTATCGAAACTACTATTAATTAGCTAGTTCGATACTTGTGGTAGTGTTTTTGGAAATGATGCTTTGTGAGTGTAACCGTTTCGGGTTCCTTGACTTCATTGATTAAAGCTTCGGTTGTGTGAACGGTATGTGTGTAAAAACATTTTTTTTGAAAATAAGAAATGTAACCGTTTAGTGTACCTCGATCACATTGATCGGGAGCCTCGGTGGTATTAACGGTATTCGTTGTTGACGGGTTTTAATTTGGCCAAGATGATGGCACTGAAAACATTTTTTTTATATTATAAAAAGTGGTGAGTGTAAAATTTGCCATGATGACGGCGTCTAAAGATGTTTTCCCTTTTTAGAAATCACGATTTGACCGGAGTATCGGCGTTTAAAAGGTCGTTTTTGAAAAGATGGGGTATTTTTCGAAAACGGAATTGGGTGCGGTTGAATATATTGGCGTGGTTGAATCCAGATTTTAAGTGTTTTATTTGGGTTGTTTGCAAGCACGCTACACATAATTAGGAATGCGTACACTCATGCAGGATGCAGACACGGGTAGGTTAGGGTAGGCTACCGCCCACGAATAGTCCTTACTTAGGCATTGACAAATCGTTTAGGGAGACGAGTGTCATACCGTTTGTTCGGAACTATCCGCTTATTAATCCCGCGGGTTACGCGTTAGGCAGCCGGAGCGTCAATCGAGGATCTCTCCGCGTGTCCCTAAAGATCTTACCACGAAGAGGTCGATTGGTGCTGATATCGGTTAGGGTGGGCTTTTTAGGGCCAAAACCTGTAGTGACCACAACTAGGAACTAAGAAACGAGCTTCACCGACCTTGCTCAAGTTACACCACCGCTGGAAACTTGTTTCCAAATCCCCAGGAGTCGCCAAATTGTGGACGTCCGTCCGCACCGCCCGGCGCCCCGCGCGAGACCGACCCAGTTTCTCAACGTGTGGCGGCGGCCACCCACGCGGCCCCCTTCCGGTCGGGGACCGGTCCGATCTCGCGTATGGGGCGAAGTGTCGGACCTCGATTCGGATGACGATCCGGACTTGTACTAGACGAGTGCAGGCACACGTGTTTCCGTTTGGGAATCGATCGAGTCGTGGTTGTAAATGTTTAAAGGTCGATTCATTTGGTAAGGCGACCCTTTTAGTGAACTGAATTCGTTGCCGTTTTATGGACTCGCCACCGAGTCAATTATGGGGACTCGGAAACCGTTCAAGTCAACATTGATCCCTTGCCGGCTCAAAGTTGAGTGGCACGGGACCTAAAGATAAGGACTTGTACCCATAAGCACTCCATGCCCGGAATGACTCTCATTACCAATGGTTTTGGACATCCGGAAACCGTCGATTCTGAGTAAGGGGTGAGGATACGTATTGGGAAGCCAACATCCGATAGATGTCAACACCCAATCCCACCCGCACTATAGCGGTCGCTACTAATCAATTGTGGGTTGATAACCTAGTTCTTTTGTTGTGGTGGAAATGTTGTAACATCCGTTGTTTTAACCCTATGTCTTTTACTATATCGGTTGTTTATGGACAAGTAAGTATTGTTGTCAAAGTAGTTGTGTTTACATTCTTTGCATGCGATTTCACGTGACCAGCAGGCCATGAAAAGATGCATGTAGGAGAGTAGAGAGTACTAGTATTATACGTATTAGCAAGTTAGTTTTAACGCGATAACACGGATATTAGTCATTCTAGTGGTATACCATACCAGGTATTCTGCTTAAGATGCGTCGGTTCGATATTAATAGAGATGCGTCGAACCTAGTAAGGTGAGCACCTGGACTAGTACGGAACCCGACCATCACTTTGTTCAGTTTTAGTTGTTTTACGTTTTGAATTCCGTGTTAGGTGATTTAGCATGCAATTATAAAGTCATAAAAGCAATAAATCATACGAAAAACTGTAAATGCGAATGTAAGTAAATCACATTGTGAGGAGTTGCACCCTCGGAGTGTACACTAAACGGGACTCGATGCATAGATAGTTGAGAATGGATCTCGGAATTAGTCGGGTCTATTTAGTGTGTTTTAGTATTTGCGGTTGAAGTTGGGACGTTACGTGTTTTAGTAGATGTTCGTGGACCTAGTGTCCACATCTAGTGTTATCGTAGTGCATAATAAAGGAAAGTGAAAATATGGAAAGTTTTGTTTAGATGACAACCTAGTGACGACTCGGTTTCAACAGGCGGATCCTCCTAGCTTGACCAGTGACTCTGGCAGAGGTCCGTTACCGTTTGCCCCTCCTGTGGCTACTCCGGCAGAGCTTCGTTACTATGGAGTAGTTCTGCGGCTAATCCGTCAGAGCTTCGCTACTAGACTTGAGCTAGTCGATCACAGTCACCTCGGTATCGAGTGGGGTGCTCGAAGGTGAGGAATAGCGTCGATGTCGCTTTTATTAAAACTACGATCGAGTGGATCGTTTGCCTCGGGTATCGGAGTGCGAGCTCTTAGCGAGAGAGTTAGAGGGGGAAGAGAAGATGAGAAATTGTGTAGAATGAATGAGGGGGAGGGGGTATTTATAGGTATTTTCGGCCCTCGTCGCCCATATGGACGCCTGAGATGGGGCGCACCAAGACTCAGGCGCCTGGGCTAAGGCGCGTGATGTAGGGCGGTCGGGATTTCGAAGATACAATTTTGATACTTTCCAAAACCGAGAGGGTGGAGGATAATACAATACTTGGGGATTAAGGCTCCGCGGCTTGACCTAGAGCCGTGAACATTAGTGGGCCTCGGGTGTGCATCCCGAGGTTCGCTTGGCGCGGTTCTGACTCGGTTTGAGTTTCGGGATCGACTCGGGGGTCCCGGTGTCGGAATTGACTCTAATTAGTGTCTATGCGACCGTAACAACACGACTAAGGCTGCCATCATATTAGTTTTAATTTTTTCGGGTAATTATTTGATCCGTTCTATATAAAACTACCTAAAATATCGCGAACCCGCGTCGCGTTGCAGTCTTATCGTCGTTGGGTGTTTGTCGGGCACCTCTGCAGCCACCAGGTCCAAATCTGGGTATCTACATATACTTTGGGCGAAAAGCAGAATGAAGAAAAGAAATTGAAGCAATATACCAAAATTAGGGCGTAATGATGATGAAATTGAAGCAGAGTCGAAGATTACAAAAGAAGCTGAAGAAAATGATGATGAATCGGTAGAAGAAGCTGAAGAGAATGAAGGTTAAAGATGAACCGTCACTTGCTTGCTGAAGAAGGAAGAGACGCATTAGAGAGAGAAATACAAAATAAATAGAGAGAAACAAAAATTGCGCCTAACTGATGAATAGAAAAGGGTTTTGTGTGTTTACCAAGATCTAATCTCGAGCCTTGATCAAGAATTAGATCAATGGTCCAGATTATTAGGACGTTTACACCAAATTGGTGTGTTTACACCAGATCCTAATTCTACATACACATACATACATACATACATACATACATACATACATACATACATACATACATACTGGTGATGCAGTGCTTGGGACCAGCAAGTATATCTCAATCCTCCGTCAACCATGAAACTCTTGGAGCATCCTTTCACGACATCCTTTTGCCAAAACCTACACCGTTGAGTGAATCATATATACATGATAATATTTGGAACAAAATAATCAAATAATTCACAAATGCCCATTATATTTAAAATTTACTTACCAGACTCCATCTACTTCTAAAATCATACGCCCATCATCAGCGTACATCAGTACGAACTGGGCTACGTGTACCTCTTCTTCATCTTCCTCCTCTAGAACCTCCTCCACAGCTGGCTCGTCCTCTCGCTCTTGTTCCATCGTTACTATTGGCTACCACTGCCACCTCATCTCCGTCCCTTGCCAGACATCTTCAACTTAAAAGAAAAATTGTAAATTACCAGTCAAAATCAAATTCAAACAAATGCATGTATGATCACAAAAATTCAACTAAAGGCATGTATGCTAAAAAAAATCAAATAAAGGCATGTATGCTCAAAAAAAATCAAATAATGGTTACAACGCAATTACCAATCTAATAATCATCGTCGTTGTCCTTATCGCCATGGACCTCATCCTCCTCCTCATCATCTTCCTCCTCCTCCTCTGTGTCCTCGTCCTGGTCATCAACAACAACCTCAGTCTCAAAACCGGAATCCTCCTCAAACATCTCCCTAACATCCTCCTCTTCTAAATCCTCCCCCACTCCTTCATCTGCGAATATGGTTTCATCTATTGGAGACAATTGTGTACCACTTGAAACAATCTCTTCCTGAAAAAAGAGTATTGTCTATTTGCCCCCAGGACTTAGTCTTGAAGACCGCCAACCATTGGTTTTGATTTCTATCATTCGTCGTGGTTGGGTAAGGAGCAAAGTACATTTGATGTGCTTGGTGTGCTAGTACAAATGGTTCATACTTAGGATATGACCTAGTATGTTTAACTTCGACTAGCTTGTAACGCTCATGTACTCTTGTACCAGTCACTGAGTTGTCTTTCCATTTGCATTTGAATATCATTGCTCTGTAACCACGGTTCTTTCCACCGTAACTCAACTCAAAGATGTCCTCCAAAATACCGAAGTAGTCATCACCATCAAGAGAAGATACAGTCACACTGAAATTACATCTAACATTATTCTTTCCGTAATTGAATGTTTGGAAATTAAACCCATTTACCGAGTACCGATTCCAAGTTCTAACCTCTCTCATATGACCATATGCCAAACTTCTAACTAAATTATCTTGAATATCTAATCATATTACAGGATCCGTAAGCCACTTTGGGAATTGTTCCTCATGCTTAATCCAAACATCTTTAGGTTTCACATTTGAGTTATCATCCAGATACAAACTGCTTCGTATTAAGTACCTTTCAAATGGGTACATTCATCTGTATTGGACCGGTCCTCCAACATTAGCTTCGTACGGCAAGTGTACTAGTAGGTGCTCCATTGAATTAAAGAATGATGGTGGGAAGATCATCTCAAGTTTGCAAAGTATTTGTGGAATTTGATCCTCCAACCAAGTCAGTTCGTCAAAAGAAACGGTCGACGAACACAATTCTCGGAAAAATTAAGATATCTCAGTTACAGTATTTCATACCGTTGGTGGCAAAAGTTGCTTTAGTGGTGCAGGTAGTAGCCTCTCCATGAAAACATGGCAGTCTTGACTCTTTAAACCTTGCAACTTTAGATTCTTATTATCAACACATCGCTTAAAATCAAAGGCCTACCCATCAGGAAACTTCAACTTCTCTAACCACTCCAACAATGCCTTTCTTTGAGCCTTGTTAAGGCTATAGACAGCTCTCGGTTTGGACCCATCTCGCATGATGTGCAACTGACGACGATCATAATTTTTTTTCAAATCTCTTCGAGAGCCAGTAGTGTCACAAGTCTTACCATCCACATCCATCACAGTGTGAATCAATTGCTCAAAAAAAATTCTCTATGTGCATAACGTCCAAATTATGACGGAGTAACAAAGTACTCCAATATGGATGGTCAAAGAAAATGCTTCGTTTAACCATCCATTTTTCAGCTTCTTCAGATCTTTGAATTCCTGATCGGTTCCATCAATAGTAGATGGGAACTCGGAAATCAACTCCCATATTTCATCTCCCGGGAGTCGACTAGGTGCATCATCAAGCACCACCTCACCCTTTTCGAATGCTCTCTTGTTCTTCATATATGGGTGACCCTCAGAAATAAACTGTCTATGACTAGGGATGTGCAAAATCCGGTCCGGACTAGAAAAATGGACCAGACCGGACCGGAATCTACGGGACCGGACCCAGAATAAAAAATTCTGGTCCGGTCTCAGGTCCATCATTTTGAGCGATTCCGGGTTCCAGTTCGGTCCAGTCCTGACCCGGTTTTTTCCGGTCCGGATCGATTTAGACCGGAAAGATCGGAATTATATTTATTTAATACAAATTCTGGTCTAATCTGTCCAAATCGGTCCGGAATTTCAAAAAACATTGAAAATTCCGGTCTAACCGGTCTGGTCCGGTCTTGGACCGAAATTTTTCCGCTACGGTCCCGGTCGGAAATTTTTAGATTCCGGTCCGGGTTCGATCCGAAATATTTTGAAGATTTGGTGTCTGGTCCGGTCCGGTCCTGGACCGGTGCAAATCCCTATCTATGACAATCAAACCAACTAATTTTACCCGAATTTGGAAGCCAAAATTCTTTGCTTTCATCCATACAACAAGGGCATGCTTTTTAAGCGACAGTAGACCACCCAGAGAGCATACCATATGCAGGGAAGTCGTTTATAGTCTACAACAAAACTACTTTCAGCTGAAAGTTTTGTTTCAAAGATACATCATATGTTTCCACCCTTCCCACAAGTGTTTCAATTCCTCAATCAGTGGTTGTAAATAAACATCCAAATGGTTTTTTGGGTTTATTGGTCCGGGAACATTGAGAGATAGAAAGATGAAGGGTTGTTTCATACTCAGCCACGGGGGTAAGTTATAAGGTGTGACCATCATAGGTCAACAAGAGTAAGACTTACCAAACTGACCGAAGGGGCAAATAAACTCATCGGTACACAACCCAAGCCGTATATTTCGGGATTCCGCGGCAAAATGAGGATAAATTCTATCAAAACGTTTCCACTCCTCACCGTCACTTGGATGACAAATCTTTCCTGGTACCCTAGTTTCTTCTTTGTGCCACCTAATTTGCTCAGCTATGATTTTCGTTGCATATAAATCTGAAGTCTAGGTGCTATGGAGAAGTAAGTAAGTTGACTAAGTGGTATCAATTTCTTACTCCTCTTACCCCTCTTTCCTTTTTTCCCCCTCAAAACAATATCTCCATCAATGGTTTTATATATCTACCCTTAGCACATTTCATACATTTATCAAGCGTAGCATCATCCTTCCAAAATAGCATGCATCCATCAAGACAAGCATCAATCTTTTGATGCGTAATTTGAAGACCATTCAAAACTTTTTTGGTTGTATATATAATGTTCGGGTCATGATGTTATCTTTTGGGATGACTCTCTCAAGCATGGCAGCAAAACCGTCTATACAAGTGAAGGGTAAGTTAAACTCACATTTAAGGCTCACTATAATAGACACGACTTCTAACAAAGTCATATCGCACCCCCATATAACGGCTTTCCAAAGCATTTAAAATGTCGAAAAACGCTTTTACTCGTGGGTTAGGCTCTTTTGGGTTGCGGATCAGGAGTCCACTGGCCATTAATATACCCCTGCTTCATTTTCTCCATTACCTTGCAAATAGCCTTTCAGGTCTAGGAGGAGGGTGATATGAAAGTTATTAATTTGTTACTTTTACCTTTATTAGTTGTATATGGTTTCCTCATTTGTAGCCTAGAATATTGTAGTGCAATTTCTTACGTGGTATTGTATTTATACCGTGGGATTATCGATAGGAAGATCAAGCATTATATGGTCCATATGGTTTCTCGAGTCTCTTCTTCATTGAGGCGTGAGAGACTAATGGACATGATGTCACACAGGTTGTCCATGATTTTTTTTCAAATCGGGGAAGCTACTGAAACAGGTAAATACTACTACTCTGTCATTGATACCCAAGGTACAACGGTCTCAGTCCGTGCTTGAATTTCGTCCTGTTGCAAGCTCCAATGTTATACACAAGAGTATCACTAAGATTATGAGTAAGAGACTTTCTCTAGTTCAAACTGATCTCATAGCTCCGAATCAGGAGATGTTTATTCTAGAAACAAACATTCTTGAAAATGTTCTCATTTGTCAGGATTTGGTGCGACTCTATAAGCGAAAGTGGGTCTCCCCGAGTTGTCTTCTTATGACTAACCTTAAGAAGGCTTATGACAACATAGAATGGTCCTTTTTGGATCAGATGATGGAAGCACTTCACTTCCCTCCCCTGTTCCGAGGTTGGGTCATGATGTGCGTTAATTTCTATTTCTTATTCTCTGAATGTGAATGGTGAATGCTTTGGATTATTTAGGGGGAAGAGAGGGTTAAGTCAAGGGGATCCGATCACTCCCTTATTATTCACAATCTTTATGAATTACTTCTCCCGCATATTGAACTTTTCCACATAACCATACCCCTTTAATTCCACCCCGGATGTTCTCACATGAGGTTATGGCACCTTATGTTTGCTGATGACTTGTTACTGTTATGCAAAGTGGAAATCCGTTCTATTAAGGTCCTTTTGAGGGCCTTCAACACATTCAACAGAGCCTCTGGGCTTGTTATGAGTATCGGGAAGGTGAGTGCTTACTTTACCGGAATGAAAGTAGACGAATTGGAGGTTCTTGCGTTCTTAGGTTGCTCTGAAGGGACTCTACCCTTCAAGTACCCAAGGATGCCTATCCGGACTACCGCTCTTTCTAAGAGAGATAGATCTGTGCTGTTGGAGAAGATTCTGAATCGCATTCGTAGTTTGGGAGCGCATAAGCTTTCTTATGTTGGGTGGCTGGCTTTGGTGCAAGCAGTTTCTGTCTAAGTTGCATTCATAAGCCATGATATTCATTATCCCTAAGGGTATTTTGGCACGTATCAATGCAGATTGAGTAATCTGCAGGTTTGGAAAAAAGTTATGGGTAAACTGGCGGCGTAGATCTTTGAGCAACCAGAGAGGCTCTAGGTCAAATTGGTGCACAGTTACTACATAAAAGGCCAAGACTAGTACTCGTGCATATATGGTTAAGGACAATGCAAGTTGGAGCTGGAAAAATATTTGTTGTACAAAGGAAAAGATAAAAGGCCACTTTATGAATGGTAAGTAGCAAGGTAGCAATCAACAGTATTCTGTTTCGACAGCATATGAGGTTCTCTGTAACAAGAGAGCTAAGGTTGACTGGATAAGGCAGGGTTTGTGCAGATGGGTTGTGCCTAAGCACAGGATAGTGACATGGCTAGTTTGTAGAGGTGCTCTATGTACTAGCCTACGGTTAAATAGTTATGGAGTGAGCCAAACCGATGCGTGATGCATCTGTGAGCAACATCAGGAAAGTGTCCTTCATCTATTTTTTTATTGCACTTATAGTGCCAATATTATTCATTTACTGGGGGGGCTGGTTGGGTGTGAAAATTCATGAACCTAATCTCTTGCAAAAGATGTTGAAGTTGCACAGAACGAGGCTACAATGGGGTATCATTAGAGTTATAGTGAATGCGTTCATTTATCACAATGGAACGAAAGCAAGATGGTTGGGGTATAAATGGCTTCAGTAGTGGTAGTTTGTACTCCCTCCGGTCACAATTTATTGTCTCATTTCATTAAAATATACCTCACATATAATCATAAAATGGGGCAATATTTTATGACCGGAGGGAGTAATATTCAGAGAGAAATTAGGTGTCATTATGAGTGATAAGTGTGTTTTGTAGTGCTTATTTGTTGTGTTTGGTCCCGGTTTCTCTTGTGGAATCGCTCTTTAGAGCGGTTTTCGAGGCTACTTACGCTTCTTCTAGCTTGTGTTAGGTTCCTAGGACCATTATTGGAGATATGGAACGATTCCGACTCGTTTCCGACACTTTTGGAGCCATCGTAGAGAAGCGACGATCACTCGGTGCCTTAGACTCGATCCCGAGACTTTGGGACCCATTCACGAGCCCCTTAGACTCGATCCCGAGCACCGAGAATCGATGAGAAGCCTATGAAGAGCAAATAGGGACCCTTGAGATCATATTTGAGGCCTACAAGACCCATCTCGGTCGAGATGAGGGCCTTCTCACCCGAGATGAAGAGTACAAGCAAAGACGAGCCACTGATGCTCAATCTCGCCCGAGATCACCTCATCTCGGCCGAGAAGAGTCTCATCTCGACCGAGATCATCTCATCTCGACCGAGATGGATCTCATCTCGACCGAGATCATCTCTTCTCGGCCGAGAAGGAGCAGCAGCAGGCCCGCGTCAATCTTTTCTTCTCCTTATTCATTGTAACCTTATATATACCCCCCTCTTGTAATCTTAGCTTATATTCTTCATTACCCACTAAACCCTAGACTACTTTAGGTTAAATTAGCCTAGATTAGTGTAGATTAGTCCTTAGTTAATCCTTAATCCTAGTTTAATCCTTGTATTAATTGAATTCTTGAAGATCTCTACCAAGATTGACAACCTTGGTTGATGTATTTGGGTTTTCTCTTTTATGCAAGTTTTCCTTCTTCCATTCATCTTCTAGTATGGTATAATCTCTCTTTTCCCTTCTCTTAATCTAGTTTTATCATTCAAGTTTTAATCTTTGTTCATTGTATTGTTCATTGTTCATTGTTTTCAATAGTTTCATTATGGATGTTTTGTTGTTTGTGTTAATTTCTCTTGTTATGGTTAGTATTAGTTTCATTATGTGTGAGTTGACTTTTTGTGGGGTTAGTAGGGGGATTAAGTGTTGATTATGGATGATTAGGGTTTGATTGTGGGTAAAGGTAGATTCTTTGTTACTAGTCACATATTATGCACACTATGTGTTTGTTGAAATGTTTGTTAGAGTAGTAGTTGCAAATACTTCTCTTGCTTGTCTTCCTCTTCTCATTGTGTGATTGATTTGTGGTTGAATCCTTGTGTATTGGGTAACATCTTGCATAAGTATTCGGGTTTTGTCTTTGACACGAGAGTGCGGACATAGGCTTTGACGCAAGAGCGCGGACCAACCTTACTAACTAAGTGAACCTTGCACCATCGATCTCCCAATTATCCTACTACACTTATGAACCCGACCTAACCCTATTCTTTCCTTGTTTGATTTATTCGTCATCTTAGTCATTGTTCCCTTAGTTAGTTGTATTCTCTAGCCTTAGTTGTTGTCTTTAGCTTAGTCCTAGTTGACCTAGTCTTGTATTTGGGTGACCTTAGTCTAGACACCTCTTTACCGTTCCCGTGGACTCGACCCGACTTGCCCTATCTACGTGTTAGGAATAGTTGGTTTTTATTTGATCGGTGGGGATCCACGGCAAATCCCTCCCATCAATGAGTGCTTCCTGAAAGGTCATTTGTTAGATAAGGATGAGAACTGGATCATTGGCTTAAATCTGCACATGTAGATTGATGCACCCTCTTGTAACATACTCTCTTCTGTTCCCGATCATTTGTTGTCCTATTCCATTTTTGCGTGTCTAGGTGAATTGTTGTTCTTTCTAATTAATGAATAAAATTGATGAGCAATTTGATCTTCCACATTTAATTTAGTCCACTTGTCATTTACTAATGGACTCCCTCCAATTTTCTTAGTTTCTGTGCCCAAACTGAAGGACAACAATTGATCGAGGACGAAGAGAGTAATTTTTTTGGATTAATATATACCTTACATTTTTACCAAAAAAATCATGCATTATATTCATTTAGTCAGGCTACTAGGTGAGCCGAGTTCAATTTCTTGGGATCGAGACCGACCCGTGGGCCTAGACGGGCGGTGCATGGTGGGCCACAAGCTAGATGAGCTGGAAAAGGCGGCCCAACTAAACGAGTTGGACTGACCCACTTTGTTGAACAAGTTTAAACGTAGAAGTGTTGTTAGAGAGAGAAAATGGGGTAAAGAAACTTAGATGAAAGGTGTTAGGATTAATGACTAGCAATTGTCGTATTCGAGACTCGAGTTGAATGTCGAACTAGGTGCGGAAATAAGATGGTGTATTTTGTTAGAATGTGGTTTGTCCCACATCTAAAGAATAGTGAGAAGTGGTAGCTTTTCTATGTATAAATAGAAAAGTTGTCCCACATCGATAGATTAACTAAGTGGAGGTGATTCTTTTTGTATAAATAGAGGTCATCCTTGCACCTTTGTAATCAACCCAAACTTGGAATCTCTTAAGCATCGTCTTAGAGAGAGTTCCTCGGAGTTGTACTACTATCTCCACAGTAGTGAATATTGTTCTCCTTGTCGGTGTGGACGTAATCAGTGATTTTGCTGGTGAACCACGTAATTTCGTGTCTCAGTTTAAATATTGTTTGTTCGTTGTTTTGTTCTTCTCGCGTAGTCAACAGACCGTTGGTAACGGGACGCCTCCGTTACAACAAACTGGTATCAGAGCTTCAGGTTCTGCTTCTGCTAAGTTAGGCGTTATTTGGGTCTGTTGATTTTTGGCGAGAAGATGTTCGGAGCAACAGTATTAAACGTTGATAAGTTCACCGGGAGTAATAGTTTTGGGTTGTGGCAGTTGAAGATGAGAGCTTTGTTGAGACAGCAAGGCGTCTGGTTTGTTCTGTCAAAGGCAAAAGATAAATCACAAGATAAGGCAAAGACAGAAGCAGAGGTGGCCTTGGAGGAGAAGGTGCATTCTTTAATTTTGTTGTGTTTATCTGATGATGTGATTATTGAGGTTGCCGATGAAGAAACTGTTGTTGGTTTGTGGTTGAAGTTGAAGTCTTTGTACATGACAAAGACTCTAACCAACAAGTTGCTTCTAAAGCAGCGTTTGTTTGGTCTTCGTATGCAGGAAGGTACGTCTCTGAAGGAACTTCTAGACCGACTTAACTCTATTTTACTTGATTTGCGTAATATAGATGTTAAGATAGATGATGAGGATGCTGCCTTGATTTTGTTAGTTTCTTTGCCAAATTCGTTTGAGACTTTTGTTGAGTCATTTGTGGTTGGTAAAGATACTTTGACCTTGGAGGAAGTGAGGTCAACGCTTCATCCTAGGGATTTGCACCGAGTAGCGTCGGGTAGTGTTGTAGACAGTAGTCCTATGGGACTTGTTGTGAAGTCGGAGGGACCTAGTATGGGTAAAACCAAGTCTAAGAAATCTCGAAAAGATGTCTGCAATTACTGTAAGCAACCTGGTCATTGGAAAGACAAGTGTCCTAGGTTAAAGGATGCTGGTGTTTCTGCTGTTGCACATAGAGGTGCCGAGTGCGACTCTGAGGAAGATTTAGTTCTCGTTGTTGATGTAGTTCTGCGTCCTTTGGATTGCTGGATTATAGACACGGGGTGCGTTTTTCATATGTGTCCTGTTAGGGAATGGTTTGAGTCTTACGAAGCTTCACATGGGGATAGTGTTACTATGGGTGACGGGTTCATTTGTGAGATAGTGGGAGTCGGGACTATTCGGGTTAAAACACATGATGCTGTTGTTGTCTTCCTAGAGGGTGTCAGGCATGTTCCAAAGTTGAAGAGAAATCTTGTGTCACTTGGGATGCTAGTCGATCAGGGTTACCGTTTTCAAGGTGATGGTGGAACTTTGTGCGTGGTTAGAGGTTCGTTGGCTACTTGGAGAGGTGTCAAGGAAGGAGCACTTTATGTTCTTCGTGGTACTGTGTTGACCGTTGGTGCATCGAGTAGTCGTTTGTCTGGCTCTCTTGGGTCTAAGTTGGGGCTTACGCGACTTAGATGTTTGGGTGATACGTCGAGGCACATCCAGTTTGGTTCATTCAATTATCATCTGGATAATTTGGGGTTGGTAGGCTTGTGTGAGGATGGTAGTGTTGATGGTAAGGTGGAGTTTTCCCCTGTATGGGTCGAACTACAAGATTCTCAAGACAAATTATTGACCGTTGTTTCTGCGCCTCAATGAGGCGGTTTGCGCCCCGCGTGGTGGGCGGTTTGGGCTCTAGGTGGAGCTTTTTGGGGCTCTTGAAAAGGGTCGTTGGGACCTCGGTTGGGGTCATTTGGAACTTCGATGGGAGTTCATTATTTTGTGTTCTTTGGAGCTGTTGGGTTGGACTTGTTAGTCTAACTTTTGCACCTGATGATGGAGGTGATTTGGGCTCACTTAGAACGTTGTATTGATTGTTTCGACTTGAGTTGTTGTGCCTTGGTGTGGGCAAATTTGTGGTGTCATGACATCGTTGTTGACTCAAGTGAGACGTTGTTTTGTTTATGGCGTTGTGTCCTTTTGGACAATTTGGTACGACGGTACATTTGACCATATTTTGAAGGAGAATTTGTTTTGGAGTCTTGTGTGCATTTGTTTTGGAACACCATTCCATCATTTGTGACGTTGATATCTCATACATTTGTTTTTGGCGTTTGGTAGTGATCTCGCTACGTTTGGCCACGTTGGTATGATGATATGTTGGGTGCTTAGTACGTTGGTAGTTTCAGCTTGCTACATTTGGTACTTGGTACATTTTGGTCACGTTGGCACACTTGGTTCATTTGTCCGTTTTGTTTGTTGAGTTCAAGTTAGTGTGGAGACTACTGGGACAGGTGGTGACTTGAGAATCGACAATTGGAAGCTGATTTGGTTACATCATTTTGGAGCTTGGTTCGTGTTGGACAATTCAAGTCAAGATGGAGATTGTTAGGATTAATGACTAGCAATTGTCGTATTTGAGATTCGAGTTGAATGTCGAACTAGGTGCGGAAATAAGATGATGTATTTTGTTAGAATGTGGTTTGTCCCACATCTAAAGAATAGTGAGAAGTGGTAGCTTTTCTATGTATAAATAGAAAAGTTGTCCCACATCGATAGATTAACTAAGTGGATGTGATTCTTTTTGTATAAATAGAGGTCACCTTCCTTAATAATCAACCCAAACTCGGAATCTCTTAAGCATCGTCTTAGAGAGAGTCTTAGAGAGAGTTCCTCGGAGTTGTACTATTATCTACACAGTAGTGAATATTGTTCTCCTGAATATTGTTCTCCTTGTCGGTGTGGACGTAACCAGTGATTTTGCTGGTGAGAAACCTCCGTTACAACAAAAGGAATGGATCCATGGATGGGATGGTGTGATGGGGCCAAAGGAGGAATAATCAACGAGTGATATCTTTAGTCCTTTACTTCCCAGAGTTGCAACTACCTACCTTCACTCAGTTTCTAGTGAGTAAAATATCGGTAAGTGGGACTAAGTAGGCACAAGAAAACAACTTTTCTTCCGACGACTTCATGATACATCCCTTGACCCTTGTTTGTACGAGTATTTGCCAAGAAGATTACTGGCAAATTTGTAAAGATCTTGAAGCTTGATAATTGCCTTTTCCTCACAGCAGTAACAACTAACACTATTTTGAAGCAGAAAACTAATCCGTTAATCCAAATATAAGTGATCCATCCCTCTGTTCTTTTGAATTTACAGGGCATCTACATATACATTCTTTTTATTGTATTTTACCTTATTATCAAGAAAACAATAGCAGGGTCGCCTTCATGAAGTCAAGCAGTTACGACTGGAGTCAAGCAAGACGAGTCCTGCTATTTTATGGGAGTATATTCTAAAAGAAGGAGATCGAGGATGAGGAGGCAGCTTACTAATACTTCTAGTTGAATACACAAATAACATCGCCTCAAATTCCCACAATAACAAAATCCCTTTTTCATTTTATTTTTACCAAATGTTGCCTCTCGCTGCTATATTCTCTGCTATTTCCATCACCCTTCTTGTGTTGCCTACATCAAGTGGTGCTGCTGATAACAGGTACCAGACATGTTCTCCTACCTCTTTTTCATGTCATGGCTCTAATATTTCAGATATTCGTTACCCCTTTTGGGGAGGCGGGAGGCCCAAGTATTGCGGCCACCCTTCCTTGGAGCTCCAGTGTCTTCCTGCTGATAAAGGAGGCGACCGGGTTCAACTACTTATCAATCAGGGGAAAAACCCAACACCTTTCATGGTTTTGAACATGAAAGATAATCAGCGTAGCATTACTCTTGAGCTCCGAGGGTTTGAGAACATTAATTGCAGAACATTTAGTAAGAAGTACAGTGGGTTATTCAATCTCACTACAAGTGATGACAACATTATGTTAATATACAATTGCTCAAAAGGCTTATCAATGGGTAATCTTCATAACCAAGTTCCATGCTTCGGGTTTCCGACCACATATAAAGCTTATTACATGCACAACACTTCAGCTAGAAAGGAATATGCAGCTTGTAGCTCATTTGAGTACCCAGTTTTTAAGAAGCAGTTGGATCTTTATAACAAAGGGAACATAAAAGACCTTACTTATGTCCTGAACCAGGGATTTGAGGTGACTTATGAGTATTCGTCAGACTGTATCAAATGTCAAGAGTCGTATGGTAAATGTGGGTCATCTGATGATTCCGCTTTTCATTGCTGGTACAAAAAGGAAAAGCCGGGTATGCATATCGGTATATCTCTCGATCTCCTGAAATTTTTTAATTATTTTTTTTGGCGTTACCAGGAATGTATAATCATACTCGTATGTTCGTTTTAGTCCAAAGAAGACCACAATACAATGCAATTATGAGAAATGAACTCTCAACATCATGCTTGGAGTAGAGGAGCTTACCATTTAAGCCTGTTGTGGAACCAATTCAACCAAAACCTCAAGGGAATGATTGAGGCCAATTTACATTCTATTACACCCCTCACTCGAATGTCCGTCGGGCTTGAAGAGTGGTTAGTGTGCACGGGCTCCCCGTACCATGGATTGAGTTTCCACGTGAGTTTGAGATATTGGGGGCTGCCAGGGTTCGAGCTTGTGACCCATGGCTCTGATCCCTGTTCTCATTGTAAAATTATATGTATTTCTGCCGAAATGAAGAATTTGACTTCAGATTGCATTTCAAACGGAGTCGAATACTCACTTTCATTGATTTTGAACAATGATAAAGCAAATTGGCTCACAGACTGATTAAAATTCTCTGTGAATTGGATTATATGTCATTCGATGTGATTCAATCCGACATGAGAAACAATACATTTATTTTTATTAGTTAAAACTCCAAACAGTCTCTCTGTGTAAACATAGGGTAAAGCTATGTAAACTGACAACATCAGCCCATGTTACTTGCGGGAGCTCTTCAACAGGGGTAGTGTGGTTACTATTGTACTGTGTTGTACTCATTTGTAAGCCAAATCATGTTTTATTTACTGTGGTTGGCATGGCTGCATGAGAGCCTCTAGTATAATCATAGAGTATATCGTAACCTAATTGTTTCTATCTATCTGCAGGAAAATGGAAGCTCATTCTCGGTCTCGGAATAGGTATGAGTTTGTCAACATTGGTTATAAGGTCAAAGTGATGTTATACACAGTTTCTTGAAGTTGCCCATATAATAATGAAAAATAACCGGTTGATTTCACAATTTCAGGCATTGGAGGCATTTTTGTCTTCCTTTTAGGACTCGGTTTTTGTATGTGTTGTTACCTGAAACTCAGATTCCGTTCACCAGCGTTGCTGTCAAGGATACTTTCAAGTGACCCAAGAGCTTCTGATCTCGAAACAGGTGGCACATTACATGGTATACCAATTTTTCATTATAGTGAGCTCCAAGAAGCCACCAACAATTTTGATGCAGCTCGGGAGCTTGGAGATGGAGGCTTTGGTATCGTCTATTATGGTAACAAAACTAATTCACATCTACAATTGAAAAAGAGATGAAATGGGTATCACTTTTTTTGAGTAGATCATTGACTAATTTTGATTAGGAAAACTGAGAGATGGAAGAGAAGTTGCAGTGAAGAGATTGTACGAGAAGAGCTACAAGCAGATAAGTCAATTTAGAAATGAAATTGAGATTCTCACCGGCTTACGCCACCCAAATCTGGTTACACTATATGGGTGCACATCACGACACAGTCGAGATCTTCTACTGGTCTACGAGTACATTTCAAATGGTACAGTTGCTGATCATTTGCATGGTGAGCGATCAGGGTCCAAAGCAGTCACATGGGCGATCAGAATGAAGATTGCCATTGAGACTGCCACTGCACTTTCATACTTGCATAATTCTGAGATAGTACACCGTGATGTGAAAACCAACAACATTCTCTTGACAGACAACTTCTCAGTCAAAGTAGCAGATTTCGGCCTCTCCAGGTTATTTCCAATAGACGTAACCCATGTCTCGACTGCACCACAAGGGACTCCAGGGTATCTCGACCCTGAATACCACAAATGTTACCAAGTGACCAGCAAGAGCGATGTCTACAGTTTCGGAGTAGTCCTTGTCGAGCTGTTATCTTCCTTGCCGGCTGTAGATATCGAAAGACAAGACAATGAGATAAATCTATCAGACTATGCAATGAGTAGAATCCAAAGAGGTGCCTTACACGAGTTGGTTGACCAAAACCTGGGATACAACTCGAATTTCAAGATCCAGAGAATGATAAATTTAGTGGCAGAGGTGGCATTTCAATGCTTACAACAAGAAAAAGAAGTCAGACCCTCCATGGCGGAGGTTCTCGAGGCCTTGGAGAGGATCCAAGAGGTTGATTATACGACACTGGAAGAGGAGGAAATGGAGGGGAAGAGGACTTCAGTAGCAAATTATGACGAGAGGAACGTGTTACCTCCACCTTCACCAAGCTCTGTTATTGATAACTGGGATATACAGTCTAATACATCTAACCCCAGTGGTTGAGCTCTTTGGTCTGAAATGTAAGAGTGGTATGTAAGCATTTTATAGAGTTATGACTTGTGAGTTGGAAACTACTTGAAGACCTTTATATGCAACAATGGTTTACTGTAATTCTGTAAAATTGTTTCAATGTAGTGACGTCAAACCCCATGTGTAAACTCTATGATTGTTATTGCCGATTAAAACAACGAAGTATATGTGGCTTCACTTCAGGAGAGCTCAACTGTTTTGTGGTTCATATCTGCTCCGGATTTGAGTAGGGAGGGATTGTAACTTTGTATAAAGTTGTACGGAGTATAAATTAATGCTTGTACAGTTGTACATAGTTGTTTCAGTCAGGAATTTACATAATAATACTTAAAATCATGTTTTCCTTTCAGTTTATATTGCTTTGGTAGTTTAATAGTTCGTACGTTGTACTATGAAGCTACTAAATAGTGATATTTTTTTTTCATTTTGCCAATACAAATATACGGAGTACTAGGAGTTCTACAATTTTCTGGCTTTCTTGACCATATTATTTGCATCTCTATTTAACGAACATGAAATATAACCAACGGAAATACAGTGAATATAAAATGATTCTTGTATGATACCGAAGATGACTGGACTAGTCTGGATGTGTGGTGGAGAAATCTCTGCCAACTGAGCAACTAAAAGGATGCAGTCAGTTAAGATGTTGAAATGTAGAATTTTGTGAAGCCTTGCCCAACGGAGAGCAGCAACCATAATTGTGGCCTTAGCTTGAATGTAGGAAAACCAGTACCTCTTCGATCAGTTTCTGCATTTCCTTCTATGAGTTATCTCTTCCTCTTCCTACTCGAGCCCCGCTACACAATTGTCCTTGGATAGCAATGGAAAGATTGTTTTTATAAATCTTCATATCTGTCAATAGTATTGCTACTATAAACCCTAGCAGCTCAATATCATTGTCCCTTCTCAGCCTTGGAAACTGTACATACCCAAATCGCTTATTGTAAGATTGTTACCTGATAGGTGACTAATACTCAATTGACTTCCAAACCATTGCAATCTTGAAACATCACAATCTCTGAACAAGTGTTCTTAAGTTTCAACTTCAGTAACTTTACCACAGAGATGACAGTGCTGAAATAAATCAATACCTCTACGACTTAATTCAGCACATGTAAGCTGGCCACTGAAAATTTCAACAAGAGAAGAAGCCGTTTCCAAGGTCATGGGATAGATCATAAGAAAGGATAAAACACTTTGCAGGAGTGATCAATTATACTTCGGTACTTGGTCGTTGCTTTTACTTCCCGTCACAACTTGCAGTTATTCCATCACCTGTTTAACTCTACAAAAACCCATTGGAGATTTAGCTCAATAGATCTCGTTAACTGCATATGGAGTCGGTGTTAGAGTAGCCAAAATTTTCTGAATCCATTCCAAATTTGAACGTCATTGGAGTAGAGGAGGATTCCTGTTGCATTTGTCATCCATAAGATGTTACTTTTTGGTAGAAAATGTAACTATATTAACAACTAATAATCTCGAGAATATTAGAACTTTAAGGGTACAATAAGATAGCCTAATTCAATCAAACACCTAATCGACCAAACTTACAAAACTTTCAAATTTCAAATCTATCTACTTTCTGCTTTCTTGAAGGTGTCATGTCGAGGGCCTCAAATCTACTTATAACTTGGTTGATATTAGTTTGAATTCCATCTCAAGTCTTAGCAGTCTCTTCTCCATCCTTGTTTTGTTTCTCCAGTGCCAAATAGAGTAGAATAAGCCAACAAGCTAAGCAGAGCATTCATTGGCCTTCTCTGCAGCTTCGACCTATTACCCCCTCTAACCAGGCAGTCATCCCCATTCCTATAAACGTGAATACCAGTGAGTCAGTGACTTGTTGCAGCAGGTTAATGCATTCCTTACCATAACAGAGAAATGATGCATATGGTCCTCTCTGTCAAATGCACACAGGAAACAGTCATCAGAAATACATATCTCAAATCTGGTCAATCAATGATTTTAAAACTCGGTATTGGTCGCGATCGCAGTCTCGGTTGCAGTGTCGCAGAATCGCTCTTGACTTGCTTGTCGCGGAGCTTGATTGGCGTGTAGGTCAATTTTTAATTTATATGGTTTGTTAACCTTATTTTATATACTCCGTACACCGTATCTCTTTCGGTATAGTATGGCTAAATATATCTAAAATTATATTTTTAATTAACAGTTACTTAACGAAAATAATGCTCCGTATCATCTAAAAAAGTCAAAATAATACTTCCTCTAACTTTCTAAGATCTTTCTAAAGTTGGAGGAAGTAGCAATTTCATTTAATCTGAGAAAAAACACATATCATTGCACTACTTAACCCAGAACAGTATTGATGACTTTTTAACCGGCTATTGGGTAACCTACCTCATTTTTAACCGATTATTGAGTGAATTAACAATCTGAAAGTGATTGATTGAAGATGAAGAAAGAGGAGAAGACATTAATGGAGGACAAAGATTCTCAAACCAAAGAAAAAGAGTGATGGAATATATGAAATTAAATAAACACAAAACTAAATTAAATTAAATTAAAGCAAAAATGAAAGTTGGACAGGTTCACCGTAACAAATCACCGATACTAATCTGGGTTAACTAATCCATTGATACGTATTTTTTCTCAAATTAAATGAGATTGATATAATTTTGAGAAGACGCTCTATAGTTGGTAGTATTATCGTTAAATAATCCTTTAATTAATATAACTAATCGTTATACCCGTGCACCATACGAGATGCACCGTACGAGACTATATTGTTTTATGACTTTTGTAAATCGCAGTTCCGTCTTTTTGCCTCATTGTCCAATATTTATTTTATTATTAATTTATATATTATGTTTTGATTTCATGTATTTGTAAGTTTATTTACTTCCACATGCATTCGTAAATTGTGAATAGGACGGAGCTTAGGAAGATTGAACGATCGAAGTTAAGGAGATATATATGGCATGTAATCATGTATTTTAAATGAATGACAGGGGGAAAAAAGGTGGATTGAAAGTGTCGAAAAAAGCAAACATGTCACATGCACCACAAGTGTAGTGAGGTGAATTAGACCGAAAGTGTGTTTGTAAGAGTTAATGATTATTGGCGAAAATGAGATACAACACCATCAGATGTAATGCATAATACTCCATTTTTAAAACTTTTTTAACTAATAATTCATTTTTTTAATTTTTTTTGGAGAACGTAATCATCTTGAATTATGACTTTGATCGTTTTTGTTAGTTTTATTTCGCGTTTTTAGTTGAGATTTTCAAATCTTGGTCTCTTTTCTTTCATGTTTCTATTGTTACGGCTGCTTCTTTTATTACCACTTCAAACTAATAATACATTTTGGGTGTGTTAGTTTTGTTCTTAAAATAAGGTGTTTTTGTCAGAAGGCACATAACATTTAGGACTTCTGTAAAAAAAAAGTACCTTAAGTTTTTTTTTGCCCAAATGCATCTAAAGTTAACATTTCTTTGTATAGAGGCACCAAATCCCAAATTCCGTTAAAAATGTTAGATTTAACGGTTCTTTCATTTTTATTCTTCTTAAACATCTTAATTTATTTAATCAAACTCAATTAATTCATCATCTCCTTTATTCCTCCATAATACTCAATTTGATGGAGTATTAATCAAAGATTACTAACTAAAGATAGACTGAAAATTGATGGTGTTCCACAAAATGAGACTTGTTGATTGACCTTCAAATGAATAATCATATGCATAGATATAGGAGAGAAGCAAGGCCATTTATGTGAAACAGATCATATATGCTAATTGTCCTTACTTTTATATATGGAATCAGGGAAGAGAGGAAAAGATGTAGGGTAGAATCTGCGGAAGTTTGATGAGGGATGTCCGGAATATATATATATAGAGGCGGGATGTCCGGAATATATATATATAGGTAGGTTCAAATAAGGTCAACAACTTGTTTAAGTTCCTAAGTTCCAGTGTTAAAGTTACACAAAAAGTGCTTAAAGTTACACGAGATGAGTGATAAAGTTGCACTTTATCACTTGAAGTGATAAAAGTGCTGAATGTTATAGTTACATATCAATTTTGAACAAATGCAATTTTATCGTATGTCATCTGTAACTTTAATATAGACTTAAAAAAATTGTTGACCTTATTTGAGTCTACCTTTATATATATATATATATATAGAAAAGGGATCAAGGGAGTTTGGTGAGGATTGGGAAGTTGGGAAGTTGTGTTTTTAGCCCTTGATCTTGGGTTGAATGGATGGCTTAGATGGATGATGTGTTAAAAAAAAGGAAGAAAACAGTACACTGACACAGCAGCAGTGGAGAGAGGGAAGCAAGCCTTCCCTCAATCACACTTCGCAGCAGTGGAGAGAGGGAAGAACCCTCTCCTCAATCAAACTCTCACTTCTTTATTCTCCCTCCTTACAACTTGATACTCTCTCATCTTCATCTCCATCTATCAAAACAAAAAAAAAACATCATCATCTTCAAGATCCATTCATTCATTCAACAAAAAAACATCCCCATCTTCAAAATTTATTCATTCAACAAAAAAAAGTTTCTTCATCTCAAGTTTCATTCATCCAACAAAAAATAAGAACATATTCGTCTTCAAGCGTGATGAATGACGGAAGTTTGTAGAACATCTTCATCTTCATCCTATCATCATCTTCATCATGCGTAATGTTCTTACAGAAATGCAAGGTCACACACTTTCAGTTGTATAGTCACACTCATTAGGTTGCATAGTCACACTCATTATGTTGTAGAATCACGCAGCTGTACACTCATTGTAGTCACATATTCAGTTGTATAGTCACACTCATTATGTTGTATAGTCACACTCGTCGTGTGGTAGAATCACGCAGCTGTAGAATACCTTGGATTAAGGTATCATTCGTTTAATCATCTTCATCTTCATGATTGTTTTTTTTCATACCTTCTTTTTTTGGTATTTATAAAATTATTCATCTTCATTATCCAAAAAAAAAATGAAAGTTGAATATGGATGAATGGACGACTGTGACCTCAGTAACGACATTCAAAAAAATGAAACTTTTAATCACATACAAAAGTAATTAAACATTCATTAAATATTCAACCTTCATTCATGTTGGTTTCTTCTATAGTTGATTTCTTGTTTGTAAGACGCATTTAAAATTTCGAAAAATTATTGAAACGTTCTACTCTCCTATCAAAAATATTACAACAGGTGATTGTTAGACGTAAAATGAGCGACTTCGATTCATCCAACAAAAAAAAGAATTTCTTCATCTTTAAGATTCGTTCATCCAAAAAAAAACAACTTCATCTTCCAACTTCATTCATCCAACAAAAAAACATTCTAATTAATATATTTCTAGTTAGAAATATTATTTTGATTGACTGTAAAAACATTTTAATTAAAAAAAGAACAACTCATTTTGTGCGTAATGTTCTTGCAGAATTGCAAGGTCACACACTTTTAGTTGTATAGTCACAGTCATTATGCTGTATAGTCACACTCATTATATTGACGTTTGACATTACGCACAAAATGAGTGTGATTCTACAACATAATGAGTGTGATTCTACTGCATGACGAGTGTGACTATACAAAATGAAAAACCAAAATCTGTTCCGATTATACAATACTAGTAGTGTGACTATACAACATAGCGAGTGTGACTATACAACAAGGCGAATGTGACTATACAAACAGCTGCGTGGTTTTAAAGGTGAAAGGATAAGTGATTTTGCTATATACCTCGCGTGATTAATTATGAAACCAGAAAATAGCGATGAAAATATATTTACATTAGAAAAAGTCCATCCTTTACCTATAGTACGTCAAACATAAAGACATTCTTACCCACCAAACATCCTTTACATATAGTACGTTCATCCTAAAGCAAACATTTTATCCCGTATAAATACTCAAGAGTTTATATAAATACTAAAGAGTTTAATGATGGTCTCCGGTACGTGCGCAACAATACATTGTCCAATTACGTGGTTGGTCGCTGTATCTTCCGCGACCTTCTTCTTCCCACCGCCCCTTTTACCAACATTCCTCTTTCCACCAACCATTTTGCTACAACAAAAAAACACAATCAATCTAAATCACACAATACAACTGAATATGTAACTACAATGACTGTACAACTGCATGATTGTACAACATAGTGAGTGTGACTATACAACTTTAACTGTGTGACTATACAACATAAACGGTGTGATCCTACAACATAACGAGTATGACTATACAACTTCAACTGTGTGACTATACAACATAATCTCTGTGACTATACAACTAAATTATACTCGTACTTATTTATACTCCAATCAGCATCATTAGCAAAGATGATTACATACACTAATCACTGCAAGAATTTGTGTGATTCTACAATATAATGAGTGTGACTATACAACATCAACTGTTTGACTATACAACCTAAAGTGTGTGACTACAAAACTGAAACCGTAAAATGGAAAATAAAAGCCATACAGTCAATTATTCTTCAATCATCATTAGCAAAGTCACATTCATAATTAGAAATATGATTATACATACGAATCAGAGCAAATTATTTAAGCATTCATTAAATATTCAACCTTCATTTTTTTTGTGAATAATGAAGATAAATAATATTATAAATATAAAAAAAAGGAATGAAAAATAAACAAGCATGAAGATGAAGATGATTAATTATTTTAAAGATGCTCTAAAAAGATAAAAACAAATACCTGAAAATCGTCACCCACTTTAAGTTGTATAGTCACACACTTTCAATTGTATATATAGTCACATTCATTATGTTCCATAGTCACACTCATTATGTTGTAGAATCACGCAGCTGTAGAATACCTTTGGATTAGGGTATCATGCGTTTAATCATCTTCATCTTCATGCTTGTTTTATTTTTCATACCTTTTTTTTGTATTTATAAAATTATTCATCTTCACTATCCACAAAAAAATGAAAGTTGAATATGGATGAATAAAGGTTGAATATTTAATGATGTTTAGATATTTTCGTTTTTTTAAAGTCATAGTCGTTCATTCATCTATATTCAATCTTCATTTTTTTGGATAATGAAGATGAATAATTTTATAAATACCAAAAAAAAAGGTATGAAAAATAAAACAAGCATGAAGATGATTAAACGCATGATACCTTAATCTCAAGGTATTCTACAGCTGAGTGATTCTACAACATAACGAGTGTGACTATACAGCATAATGAGTGTGACTATACAACTGAATATGTGACTACAATGAGTGTACAGCTGCGTGATTCTACAATATAATGAGTGTGATTATACAACTGAAAGTGTGTGGTTTTGCAATTCTGTAAGAACATTACGCACTAAATGACTTGTTCATCTTCATCTTCATCTTCAACCTTCATTCATCCGACAAAAAAAGAACAACTTCATCTTCAAACTTCATCTTAAAGATGAAGTTGTTCTTTTTTTTGTGGATAATGAAGATGAATAATTTTATAAATACAAAAAAAAACGATATGAAAAATAAAAAGAAGCATGAAGATGAAGATGAAGATGATGAAGAAAAAGAAGCATGAAGATGAAGTTGAAGATGATGAAGAAAAAACGTGAACATACCTTCGTATGATGATCGAAGTTACTGACGGAGTATGTTGTGTTAAAAACGCAGTATGATCGGAGTAGTTGACGGAGTATGGTCGGAGTGGTTGACGGAGTATGGTCGGAGTGGTTGACGGAGTATGGTTAGAGTTATTAATGAAGATTATTTGTTGGATTTTTGTTAGAGAGAGATGAATTGAGTTGGGAAATGAATTGAAAAGGAGGGGATTAGGAAGGGTATGAGGGAAGTGTAATGTAGTGATTGATTTGGGTGATTGGATGTTTGGCCGCAGCATGTCAGTCCTTTCTTCTTCTTCTTCTTTTTTTTTTTTTAATAATTGAACCCCATCCATCCACCTTAAGATGAATGGAAGGTGGGGATTAACACTAAGGGACTCTTGGAAGTTACTAACTCTCTTGATCCCCCCTATATATATATATATCATCATCATCATCTAGGGTCATTAGAAGAGTAGTCCAGTTTAGAAGCATAACTGATATTCACCAGCTGTGAAGAATTGGAGTAGCTTCATACTCTTATGATGTACTCTTATTGAGATTGAAAAGAAACATAAAAGAATTTTTGGATGAAAAATTGAGTATTATGGAGGAATAAGGAGAATGGATGAATTAGTTGAGTTTAATTAAATAAATGAAGATGATTAAGAGAAATAAAAATGGAACTAACGGAATTTGGGCTTTGGTGCTTTATACAAAGAAATGAAAACTTTAAATGCTTTTGGGCAAAAAAAACTTCAGGTGTATTTTTTACCGGAGACGTAAATGTTAGGTGTCTTCTAATAAAAAAACTCCTTAAGATATAAACAATGTAGAGTATTACTTTTAGTTGATGTACATAATAATTGTTCACTTACCTCTTGTTTAGCTTTCTCGATACTCTCCTTTTTAATTGGTGTGTTTACCACAAGCTCTAATTCTGTTTGGGTGGTATGACGATGTTCATATTGAGGTTTGGTTGTAAGTCTAATCGGTCGCTTTGGTTGTACGATTGAATTGGGTGCCATATTGAGGTTCATTGTAACAACCCGGATTTTTGATGACTTGAATTAATAGATCATGCGAAAAGTTATCAAGTCATTTAATTAAAATTATATCAGAGTGTAATTAAATCCGGATCGCTACGGATCCTTACAATAAACGACTATTAATTACATAGTCTTGATTCACTTAGTACAGAATATAAATTGAATTTGATACAAACATATTATTAAATCTCTCTCGCTCGATTCCCCAACGTCTTAGACCTTCAAAAAATAAGACAGTGGACGCTTAGCGGGACAGCAACCAAGCCGTTCATCTAACATCACCTCGAACACATAAGGCAAATCATGTGAATAACAAATAATATGCTTACAAAAATATTAAAGGATATCATGTAACAAATAGTTTCCTTCAATTCAATTATCAACATGTGAGGTGATGAAAACGATAAAGTTTAAAAGATGGAACATTGGCAGCCATTTGATTTTAAAATCATTTTTCACGTAAACAGAGAATAAACACACGAGTCGTGGCTCCTAGTATCACCGCTACACCCTATTGGCTTGCATCTCACCAATAGAAGTAACCGTGTTACCAACTCGTAGACCGAACCGATCTTATGAGGTTTACATCTCACCCATAAGGCTCAATTGGACCCGAACTTCTATTATATTATACGTTTATTCAAACGGGGCTCTAGGCTGAAATGAAAGCTGATGATTACATTCTCTGCATCACCAAGAGGGAACCCGCAGTTTTCAGAATCCTGTTCTGCCCCCGCTACCTAGGCGGTAATACTGACCAAGTACTTGTCTATATATGCGCACATACCCTACGCAGACTCTTGAACTGCAGCTCTCACTGCCGTAGGACGACTACCTTAAACACTAGGTCGACTCTTTGACCGCAGCCTCCGAGTCTGCTTTTCATTACAAGTGCAGTCGAAACACCACTCATGGTAGAATCCAACACAAGCTATTCGTCCCAGACTCGCATCATAAACCTTATATAAAAGTCGCCCGTGAACAAGTAATATTTTATTTGGTGACCTTCAATAATTGGTCGGACTCATTTGAACCGTCAAATCGTCAAATACTTACTTTCAGTGTGACAACGTTATACTTTAATCCTCAAGTGTCACCCGAAACATCATATCCCAAATATCGTATAATATTTTTAAAATAGTAAATTCTTTTAAATGAAGTTTCATATGAAAATAAAATTTAAGTTATAATAATAATAATAATAATAAAATATTATTTTAAAATTTATAGTTTTATTTAGAGTTCTGTAAAATATAAAAGTTTCTAAAAGAATATATAAATTACGTCGTACTTAAAATTTGACGAGAAAACACTTTATAAAATATAAATTACTTTGACGTGTAAATCACTTTAAATTGTAAATTACTTTGAAGTATAAAATATAAAATGTAAAAACATAAAATATCAAAATTTTAAATTTTATTTTAATAAAATTTGACGTAGAATTAATTTTAATAATTTTGAACGTCGTATAAAAGTTTCAGAACAATTCATTTAGTATAGAAAATGTAATTATAAGTTTATTTTATAAAATATAAGTGGATTAAAGATTACATCCGTAAATAAACAATAAAAGTATTAGACCAATTTAAACTTGAACATACTATAAGTGAGTAAAAATTTAACAGGATGAACTAATATAAAATGGAGTTTATAAGTATAAAAACATAAATGACACATAAAAGTACAATTAACAGGAATTTAACATATCGTAAGTAAATTTTACTCTCTAGGTTCTTTTAATCATTTTATCAGTTTCTTAAATAAACAGAAATGTAAAGGTGATAAATAAATAAATTAAACAAGTGACAATTTAATCGTAAATAAATATATAACACAAATAAAATATCACGTAACATTTTTTATATAATAAGTAATTTAGCCATACAAATAAGTCTAAATATTTAAATAGGCAATTTATTAAATTACCAACATAATATACTTTTATATTAGAAATGTTGGTAGAAAAAAAGTTTGGTTACCTTTATAGCTATTACGGAATATTTATTAACGTTATTAAGAATTAAGGACGACGGGTTAATAATACTGTCTACGTTAGGTAAGTCGTATCCTTCCCCCTTTTAAAGACATTTTCGGGTCGAAATTATTTGACCCAAATATGGTACTAGAAAAGTTATCCCGCCAAATATTGGGTAGCTCCTCATTCCCGATGCTCCAATTATAAAGAAGGACAAGTGAGTAAATATAGTACGTAGTACGGAATATACTCCCTCCGAGTTCTTATGATTGTCCCATTTGATTTTGGGGTAAAAAATAAGAAAAGAAAAATGAATGGTTCAAAAAGAAGGAAGAGAGAGAAATGGATGGATAAATATGAACCACATATTTATGTCCAAAAATGAAAAATGGGTAAAAAATCAAACTCAGCCCAAAAAGAAATATGGATAAATGATAGGAACTCGAAGGGAGTATAGTATAGTATATTAAGTAGAAGTAGTACGTAATAACGTAGTATGTAGTACGAGTGGTACTAATAGTAAGTATTAATATTAGTGTATCTAGTATGTTACGTAGTAGTATAAGTAGCGGTAGTATGTAGTACGAGTAATAGCAAGTAATACGAGTAGTGTGTAGTAGTATTAGGAAACTAGTAGTGTAGTACTCCCTCTGATTCATTGGATTCGCAACGTATTCCGTTTTTGGCAAATTCATCAGCTTTGCAACCACTACTACAAATAAGATTAAAGAGGATGGTTGGATAAGGAACCGTCCTTTAGGTCGACGTCCTATTAAATCAAATAGCGCGGTTCCAAGAAGGTCAAACCGTCCTATTTAATTGCAGAACCGTCCTATTAAATTGTTTACAAATAGGACGGTTATGCCTTCAATCGTCCTATTTGTAAACAATTTAATAGGACGGTTCTGCAATTAAATAGGACGGTTCTGCAATTAAATAGGACGGTTTGACCTTCTTGGAACCGCGCTATTTGATTTAATAGGACGTCGACCTAAAGGACGGTTCCTTATCCAACCATCCTCTTTAATCTTATTTGTAGTAGTGAACATTTCCATTTTGGGCCATATATTTTCTTATGAAATGACTAACCTACCCTTCACTTTTCATTACTATATTCCAAAATATTCAATCTAATATTATTATATTACTTAATCTTACATGACATCACTATTGTGGTCCACCAATTCACTTTCCTTATTTTTTGTGTGAACAGTAAATGTTGCGATTCCAATGAATCGGAGGGAGTATATATAGTAATTATATGGAGTAGTATGTAGGGAGTAGGGAGTAGGTATGTAGGATTAGTTAGTGTAGGATTACAGGATTAGGTGCAAGAGTAGGATAGTTTGTAGATTCATAGATGATGTGAGTAGGATAGTAGTAATAGGTTATACGTGGGATGTAAAATAGAAAATCCAATTTTTGTGAGTTTCGTACAAACTTCTTTCTGTCTTAAAAAGTTCAAATATAAGAGTACGAGATTAAAATAATAAAAACCGTAAAATTTATTTTTTTTTTAAAAAGAAATTTGTGAGACGGTAAGTAATTATTATTTTAAAAATTCGATAAATTATTAAATTTTTACGAAATGAGAAAACGTTAAAACGACAGGTCAATATTAAAATATTTTTTTGAGTTTTAAACGAAAGATAAAATTTTAATAATTCGATAAATAAAGTCTCATGTTTTTATAACGGGATAATTTTTTTATTTAACGAAAATAAAATATTTTAATCACGAAAATAATTTTTCAAATGTTAAACTTGGTTTAAATAAATGTTTAAAATTTTAACACTATTTGAAAAATATGGGGTGTTACATTCATGCTCTGTAATAATTGATGAGTTTTTCCTCTTTTCTCTCCTCTTTCTTAATTGATGAGTTTTTTTGGTTAAAAAATTTGTTAATTGATTGCCTCTATTTTTTAACGGATTCCTTCCTTTCTTAATTTAGTTTGTCGGTTGATTTAGTTGTTTTGCCCAATCAGAGCCGAACACATGACTTTATTAGAAGATAGTATTAGATAGATGATCAATGATTGTCTGGGTTTTAATAAAGTATTAGGTTTGTTCCCCGTGCAAATTGCACGGATGTATTTTTTTTAAAAATTATTAAAAAATGAAATCAGATACTCCCTCCGAGTCTAAATGATATTCCTCTTTGATTAAAATATACCTCACATATATTAAATAAAGGGAAAGATCATTCAGACTCGGATGAAGTATCAATCTAATACTCCATAGAGAGTATAAAACAATGTTTCTCAAAGTTAATACCAACAAATTAGCTTAACATATAATCTAATACTTCGTAATTTGTTTATTACTAATTGACATTTATACAGGTCTACAATAGAAACATTATTTATTGGAAAAAAAATCAAATAAAGTATCAATAGTTGAATTATTATCTTTTAATCATACCATATGGTATTTGGTAGTCGGTAAAATTGATGCATAACATACTAAAAATAAAAAAAAAATTATAATTGCAGGCTAAACACTACTTAAATCACAAATTGTGCAGTTGTTTCTTTAAAATTGTACTATTATACAACGTGAAAAAAATGCCTACGCATATTAATTTTCCTCACAAAATTTGAGGAAGTATGAAATGGAATTTTTTTTATTAATAAAATTCATTTTAATATCTTTATATCAAAACGTAAATCGGGTTAATAAGTTTTGATAGAGGAGACTTGCAATGTTACTTGTACTAAACAGGGGTAAAATGGTATGTTTATCTTATTTCTTTAGTTTTTTGCCGACATTTGGATTAAGGTATCAATTAAGATATAAATAGGGTGAGTGAGTATAACTTTCGAAAATAAAATTCACTAAGATATAAAATTTTAAAATTAGTGTTAGATGGGTATAGATTATCAATTTAACCTTTTATAAATAATGGTATAAATATATTTCATATATTTCATATGAAGGAGTAATATATTTTAGGGGTTGTGTTAAAAAATGCATGCAAATTATTACGTTATACACATATATATTTCGTATTTATCCTCCATTTCTTTCACCCCCATTCAGTTGAGAGAAAACATAAAGAAAAAAATGGGAAAAAATCTGAAAAAATATACAAATCCAACTTTTACCCGGTCACCACCACCTCAGCATAGCTAGCCAACCTCATGTCCATCACCCTCCCATCCCCTCCACAACCTCACGTCAGTCGTCGCAATCTCCTCCTCTATCTTAACCCATTTTCGTCGCTCTCCCCTACCCAACTCTCCTCGCCGCCCCATTCCATACCCCACACATCCCATCGATGACCCCCCTCACCAACTTCACTCAGCTCGACGACAACCTCGATCCCCTAGCACTCTCCCTCTTGAACGACCCTCTCCTACCCCTACATCGGCATCTCCTCTACATCCGCCAATGTCAACCATATGTCCTCCGCCTATACAAAACCGGAAAGCAAAATTCAATTTGAAAAATAAAACAGATACAGTAACTAACAAAATTAAATATTTATTGTTATTGTTTGATTCACTAATTGAGATTTATAATTGGTGTTTTTTTTCAAAAATGGTTACGTTTGCGGCAAAAGAAACGAACTTTTTTTCAACTAAATATTTGAGAAGGAAATTTGTGACAAAATGTTTACAACATTGTAAAAATGTACAATAACAATTACGGATATATATTTTAGACATGCTTGAAGTAGAGATCAGAGTACAAAATAAAGATTCTATTAAAATTAAAAATAGAACCTTTATTACAGCCACAACCACAACCACACTGCAACTAACATAGATCAATGGCATCTCACTAATTCAAGTAATACGGTCACCTAATACTTCCAATGTACGAATCACTTATTTCTCATGCATCATCACGTTAGTAACTTGAACCTCTATAGATATATAGAGTGTTCCCAACCGCATAATAAAGATGACATGAGAATTGACGATCAATCAAATGAAATTTTCTTCTTAGAAGCAATATTAAGTTCCACATGATAGAAGTCATCCAAACATATACTCCCTTGGGTTCACTGAAGGCAGATTGTCACCCAACCATCTCCTGAAAAACAAATTGACAGCAAGGAGATATTATCACCATGTATTATATATTCATATTCAGCAGAAATATCCAACAATAATGGGTAACAATCATAAGAGTTACTTAAGTAACTTTAGTCTTTTCTCTTCACTTATAATTCAAAGTTAACTTGTGAAAAATGTTCACTTTGAACCTTATGAGTTATGAACAATGTTTCCTTTAGACCTATTGTTGCTTTTGAATTAAGAGTACTTATAGTAAAATCGAATACCTGAATTACCCGGTCCGAATAACCCAAACCGACACCCTAACTAAGACCCAACGTTAACTCGTAATCCGAATGGACTTGGGCTAACTCGAATTCCAAACTTTTATTGTAGGAAACGAATCAATAACGACCAGACCCCGATTCAGTGGACCCGTCTGCTCGATCTAATTAGGAGAAGAGGAAAAATTTCACAAACAATAATTTCAGGGATTAAAAGAGCAAGTAGAAGTACTATAGATTTGCATTTGTCTTTACTAATTACTTTACACCTGTAATTCTGTAATGGTCTGTTTGGGAACTCCCATTTGGAATTGAATTCTAGAATTGGGCCAAATATTGTGTTTGGCAACCCCAAGAATTTGGAATTGAAATCTGACCCAATTCCAAGCTAATCCAATACAGTTAAAAAAACCTTCATTCTAAATCCCTAGCCCACCCCCGTCATTTTAATTCTATTCCTCACATTTCTAAATCCCTATTTCTGCAAACCGCTCGACAGAAATTGCTGCGAACCAAACCTAACCCTAGCCTCCTACTCCATCTCGATCGCCATTGTTGATATCGTCGAGGTATTTCCCTCCATTTTCATTCATTCTTTCTCTTGTTTCTTCCTGATCAACTTGTTTCAACCTGCTTATTGCAATTGTAAATTAGGGTTTCATAATCTCCAATTTCCCCTAAATCTGCTCCAATCCGATTGTAAATTCTCAGTTGTGGAGCATGTATGATTGTGTGATTCTGTTTTTGTGTTTCGATAATAAGCATGTAATGTCCGTCTTTTGGCTAAATAAGATGTATTGAAGCCTAGTTTGTTCTGCTCGTGCCATTGATGGTAAATTCTCTGTTGCAGAACATGTACAAATGCGATTCAGTTTTTGCGTTTTGATGATAAGCAAGGAATGTCCTCCGTCTTTCTGCTAAACTAAGATTGAATCGAGTTCTTCCTACTTCAGCAGAATGCATTCATCTTCATCTATGTTGATTTAGTATCAGGATGTTGGAAGTTAGTTTCTATAGCAATTTAGTTCTCATATATTGCTTATTTCATGACATCTAGGTTTTTGACTCTAGCACAAGAAAATGGGTGATGAAATGAATGGTATGGAGTCGAGAAAGCGTGATAGGGAGGAGTATGATGACGAACTATGTAGTTAAAAAAAGTGTATTTATGTAGTCGAACTATGTAGTTCCCGTGTTATGTAGATTTTAAAAATATGGATTGAATTGAAATGGTGAAATGATTTTATTTGAAATCCTTGTGTCTCCCAAACAACTCGTGGAATTGAATTGTAGAATTCAAATCCAAGGGTATTCCAAACACCATTTTGGAATTGGAATTGAAATCCAGAATTCAAATACAAGAATTGAAATTATGATTTTCAAATCAATTCCGAGTTCCCAAACACTCCCTAAAGCTAATTCTTACAAAATTTGGATGCGTGTTCATCCCAAAAAAATTGAAGTAGAGTAGATACTTTAACTTAACGACAACGTGGAACAAATCACCGCTGAAAGGGATTCACCAGGCATGATAGAATTATATAGTAAAAGAATGAGAAAGATTATGAATTACATAAACGTTATTGATGAAGAAAGGTCCTATATATAGGACATTAGATGAGATCTGGTTTGCCTTATGGTATAAATATAAAATGATTAAAATATTCTAAAAAATATTCCCTCCGTCCCAATGAATTCTAATGTTTAGAATAGGAAAGGCAAACTAATGTTTTTAACCTAGAATGTTTTATTTTTGAAGTTTGCTATGAAATTTTTTGATGGATTTTTTATGAACCATTAAAGATGGTTGTTTTTGTTATTATCTTGTAGTGATAAATTTTTAATTATAAATAATGGTTTTTTGTTTTTAAGAAAATCAAATGAAACTCCATGTGTATTTGAACGAAACACCATGAATGACAATTACAATCCATTAAAAGATCGAACCAAACAAACATTAATAAGCATGGAGTTCTAATTTCATCCCTCCCTTCTATTAGAATTCATTCCATTCCATTCCATTTGTTTGAACGAAACGGCCTCTAATAGACATATATTATCAAAATGAATTACCACACCAGCATTAAGCATTGCAAGCTAATCGTTATTCTTTCTAAGGGTTCAAGTTCCATAACAATTTTTTAGTAAAATCAATTGTTCTTTTATTCATTATTTTATGGGTTATTTAATACCAGGCCAATAATACTGACTATTGGGCGTATTCCATTAATAATACAGATTACACTTAATCCCAGAATAATACAGAGTGTTGGAGTAGTCAAATGAGAATGGTATGGTATCATTTGTTACCTACAACAGTAGGTAATCTTCTTCAAAAACAACCGGCAACTTCAATATAACCTTATTAAATCCAAACCCACCCTCCTCCTTCTTTACCCTCTTTCTCCATCTCTCTCCAGGCTTTCAATGGCAAGAAAATTAAAAAAAATTCATTTCCATTAAATCTAATAATGGGCTCTCCATCAAATGCAAGCTCTTCAAATTCTTGGGGTTCAAAATTGTCAAATGAAGTTTTGTGCAATCATAAATTGCAAGCAGTCGTGAGGACCATTAAGAAGGGAGAAAACTCCGGGAAGAAATTTTATGGTTGTCCCCTTTGGCCGGTATGTTGATTAATTTTGCATCGATTATTTCAATTTTGATGCTAATCTTGCCTATTAAATTCTGAAATCTACATGTTTAATTGATGCTCTTTGAAGAACAATGGGTGTAGATACTTCATGATGGTGGAAGATGTGAAATCAAGGTTTGAGTGTGAAGACAAGGATTATGAAGTGGTTGCATTCCAGAAACAGTTGTTGGAAGAAAGAATTGTGAAGTTGTTGATGAAGAAACAAAGTTTGAAGAAGGAGGTCGGGGAATTAAGGGCCGAATTGCTTAGACACGTGAAAGGGGAGAAAAAAGCTACGATTGGTTTGATCTTGTCGTGGTTTTTTTTCGCTGTTTGCTGGCTGTTTAAGAAGCACTAGTTCGAGGTTGATTAAGAAACTCGAGTAGATGTTTAAGAAGCATTAGATTAGTAATGTTTAAGAAGTCGTAGATTTGTAGTAGTGGACGTAGCAGTAGGTAATGAAATGGAGTCGGTAATGTAGTTTGTTAAACACGGCTTCTGTAATGTTCAACATTCCTAATTAATGACAGTTTGAAGTTGAAATTATTTTCAACATGGAATTCATTACAGTAGCAGCAACTTTCCGTAATATTTTCAATTTTGCGTAACTGGGCAACGACATAGTAGCAGTAGCAGCGACATGTGAAAACTTTAATTTACATTCGAAAGCGTAGAGACAGAAAGTTTGCATTCCAAACCGTAAACATACTTCGGATACATTCCATAACGTTTAACAAAAAGTGTGCACAAAACACACGACAATTTTTTGGAAACTAAGTTCACACATAAAACTGAAACGCATCCGTCATAATCATAAACAGAAAGTTCATCATTCAGTAACCAAAAACTTAACAACGTTCACGACACTAATTCATTGTCATAATCATCAACTGTGGAGATTGTTAGAAGCTTGGGTAGATGCTTCAACTGATTGAATGCATCTCGGCCCACCAGAACTTCCAGGCAGATTGGTGTATGCATTTTCGGAGTCATCGAACAGCACCCCCATCCCTTGTGGTGGCCTGCTTCTGCCTCCAATTGGCCCTCTCCCTCCACTGCTAGTTCTACCTCCTCTTGCTCTTCTCCCTCCCCTTATGACTCTCCCTCCTCTGCCCTGTCGAGTTGGTTGTGCAGTGGCGTCATGGTGGTTCTGATCATTAGACGGCTGCACTGAATCAGAAGCATCAGTTCTAGGATGCTTTCTAGGTCTTCCTCTACCTCTTTTTGGTCCCTCTTGTACAGCAGTGGCTTGGTCCTTCTGAGGACATGTTCTCCTGTTGTGAGTCTTACACTTGCAAATAGTGCATGTTAGCTCAACACCATGCCTTGTCAGCTTACCGGTTCTCTTTGGATCCTCAAAAGGATCCCTCCTCCTCTTCTTCCTTGGCCTGCCAGGTCCAACCTTGATTGGTGGGGGGTTTAATGGTAGCTCAACGACAGGCCAATGTCTCTGACCTGCAAGAGGAGAAATGGAGCGACTATATGCCCTAATGTAAGTGTCCCTTTTATAGCAGTCGGAAACATACTCTTCCGGGACGGCATGCAGTGCAAATATGGCAGCAACTCCGTGGGAACATGGAATACCGGTCATGTCCCACTTCCTACAAGTGCAAGTCCTAGCTTCCAAATTAACATTCATAGAGTCTATGCCATGTAGTACTTGAAAAACTGTAGGACTTGATGGAATGACATCACAAAATGCTGCAAGTTCTTTTTCAATTTCTAACCTTTGTTGAATCCTTGGGCATAGTAAAGAGGTTTTCTTCTCCATTTCTTCCTTCTTGCTGGTCAACCTTCGCATCAACGCAACCCTAATGTCCTCCAACATGTATATGACATGTTTAGATCTTGCGTTAATGATGTAGGCATTAAAAGTCTCCGCCATGTTACTCACTATCACATCCGCCTTTGTGTTAGTCTTCAGAAATGCCCTACAAAATAATTCTGGTTTACATGCTAGAAAGGCATCCGCAGCCTTGGGATCAACCTCCTTCATTGCATCAACAGCATCCTTGTAGTCTGCTTTGTTGTAGGCTTTCGCACATCTCCAGAATAGGAGCTTCATTTCGTCCCCCTTGTAGCTTTTGTGCCAATTAGCGAAGATGTGTCTAGCGCAGTGTCTGTGTTCCGCCTTGGGAAACTCCTGCGCCACCATTGTCACAATGCTCTACAAGGGAAATGAAGAATAGAACAAATGCAGTTACAGTAAGCAAAAGGGTACCTACTGTTGACGCAACAAAGAAAAATATACCAAAGAAAGAAGAAACGAACCGCAGATTTCAAATAGGCAACCAAATATGCAAACAAGTACCTACTGTTTTGTCTTTGCTAAGTACAGTTAGTATACAACTAATCCAGATACTAAGGCAACCAAAGTAATGCAGAAATAGATGACGAGAACATTAACAATGCGCGAATTATGTTGAAAAAATGAATAGATTCCTAAAATTGATTAGTTTCTAATAACAATCACCAGATCACGTTATATTAAGCAATCGTAATTTGTACGCGTTCCCAATCATCAAATTTCCCCAAATTTCAACCAACGCTACGCAGATTTGTCAACAACTAAATAATTTCCTCAAATAAATTAACTTTTCTGAACGCAAATTAAATAACAATCACCAGATCACGTTAGTAACAGACGCAGAAATCGACATCAACACGGCTCAATCTGGATTTTTGCCTAATACGTAAACGTAATCGATTACTAATATTTGATAAATCATAAGATTATACAAAGTAGGAAACTTACTTGATGCTCATCTGATATCAACGTCCAACCTTCACCTTCTGTCTCATCTAAGGATCTCTTCAATTCCTTGAAAAACCACTCGTAGCTTTCATTGTTCTCACCTTCAACCACAGCCCACGCCAATGGGTACATCTGGTTATTAGCATCCATCCCCACAACACTTATTAGCTGACCACCTAGAAAAGTTTTCAGGAAACAAGCATCGACACACAAAACTTTCCTGCAACCATTCATCCAGCCATCTTTTAGTGCATCAAAA
The DNA here is from genome assembly GCA_958450325.1 of Agrostemma githago. Taxonomy (NCBI): domain Eukaryota; kingdom Viridiplantae; phylum Streptophyta; class Magnoliopsida; order Caryophyllales; family Caryophyllaceae; genus Agrostemma; species Agrostemma githago. Next base: position 54,416,794 of record OY288249.1, read on the forward strand.
CACACAAAAAACCTCTGGAAAACCGGCAGATTGGACCTCGGACTAGGGTTATTGAATAGGGTGAATACACCTGATGGGTCTTCTTCTTCAAGAGCTGCAATGTACGACCCAATCTTGCTGTAGTGGTCTTTCATTGACCCATGAAGCATTCTGTGAGCGTGATACTTGATTTTGTAAGCAAGACCCCTTTTGATTAGAACCCTATACGCACGTCTTACAGTCTCCATTATCTCTGCAGCTGGCCAATGAGGCCTCGCTTTAAACACCTCAAGAAATTGTTTTGCTAGCCAGCTTGACTTGAGTTGTATGTTGCTCTCCATTGTCCTCTGGCAACTGTGCTCTGGTCCAACTCTCTTCACCACAAAACAGCCTCTTCTTCGATCCCAACTCCCATACAATGCAAATGGACAACCTTTCACACACCTAACCCCTACTTTTCGACCCCTGATTTTGTCACTTACATCCACTCTAAGATTTCTCCCCTGTGCAACTGCGTATCTCGTGACACAATCCCTGAAGATTTCTCTATTAAGAAATCTAATACCAACAGTCCACCTAAGTTTTGTGAAATCGGTTTTGTCGTTCACAATTGTTGTAGCAGATTTCTTCCTCTTGCCGGGTCTAGATTCATCCTCACTTTCACCAGGAGTGTCCTCCCCTTCACCACTTTCATCATATCCACTCTCATTACCGTCCACTCCTACAATAACCTCACCAGCAACCCCTCCTGCAGATGTTGAAGGAGCCTCTTCTTTAGATGACAGCTGACCAGGTAAAGAGTTAGCAATTGCTTCTAATTCCAACTGCTTTGCAATCTTCAATGCTTTTGCATTCCAAGCCTTCACTTTCTCTCTTACCTCCACCCACTCCTCATCAGAGTTATCATCAAGCTGTACTTCCTCCTCAACTATACTTTCAAGAACCTCCTTTTCTCCTTGACTATCAGACAAATCTTCATCTGACTCCTCTTGACCCTCAGGATTGTATTCACTGTCGTCTTCACTTGAAGAATCTGCACCAGAATTCACACCCCCTCGAAAAAAAGTTATTTCTTTTTGGAAAAATGTACTTCCAAGAACCTCTCCTTCAACATCAGACAACTCTACCCCTGACAACTCAAGATCTGTTAAACCCTTGTCATCATCTGACCGATTTTCTTCCTCAACAGGGTCATATTCATAGTCATCCTCGCTTAAACTATCATACCCCCCCACACCTCCTTCTGAAATTGTAGTCTTTGGGTTATGTTCAGACTGATTTAGTACATTAGACAAACTAAATTCATTGCAGTCAAACCCTAGACCAGACTCAAGGTTGCTAGGCTGAAATCTGGGTGAGGACCTCAAAATTTGTTGAGAAGGAGGCTTGTTGTTTTTGGATTTTGTGGATTTTTTGGATTCCTTTAGGGTTACCGAACTACTTTCTCCACATGCCTTTTGTGGACTACATGTGATAGAGGAATCTTTTGTCTTTGGTGGACCCCTATCTTTTTTGGTGTTTTGTGGAGGGATGACGCTGTCATGTTTATGATGGTCATTAAGGGGAGAAGATGCAGATGGACCCCTCCTGGGGGTCAATTTTCTGGGACCAGAACGAGGGGGGGGGGGGGGGGGGGGGGGTTGCAGGAGGGGCCTTTTTTCACCTTCATCAAGGTTACCTTCTCTACTACTTTCCTCATTCAATTCCTCATTCAATGCCTCGATCAACTTCAACACCTTCCCCATTTCCTTCTCACTCACTAAATAACACTCCACCACTCTATCTCTAAGTGCTATTGTAGTCATGACCCCAGTATCATTATCATTTTTAGCTTCCTTCAATCCGACAGTAGGATCCCTGTAAAAAATCCCATCTTTCAACCTACCAAAGCCACATTTCTCAGCTTCTTCGACCACAGTAAACCAACACAACTCATCCGGGTCAACTGAGATTGTCCTAGTTTGGTTCACAGTGTAACACAACTCATCATCTTTCCGAACAAATGTGCCCCCAAATAAGAACTTTACCGTCACACTACTCCAAGGGTCAGCCTACACAATATGTCAGGTAAGTGAATGAAAAACACTAATTTTACCTTACAATTTGCTCGATTCAGATTCAATTAGGTGGTCAAATGATCAAAAACACAAAAATAAACATAAACCCTAAATATGAATTGAATTCAAACAATTGACTAACTTACCTCTGTCATTGTCGTCGAAATACCCTAAAGCAAACGAACTTCAACCCAGGATCTGTCAGTGTCGTTTAAAGCAACTTCAACTCGCAGAATTCGAAAAAAAAAAAATTATGCACGGATTTACTTACGAAATTGCGAACGAGATTAGAATATTAGGGTTGGAGAGGTTTAATCAAGGTTGAAGGTTTGGTGATGGAGACTGGTTGCATGAAGAGGAAGGGAGAGGGAGAAGTTAATGGGGGGAGTGAAGTAAAGATGATGGTGACAGTTGGATTTCAAACAAATGAAACTTAAGAGGGGAAGTAAATGACAGAGCTTAAGGGAGGTGGACGGGTTGTTCAGGTAACCCGTCCACCGTACTATTCTCGTTACAATACTCGAATTCTCTGTATTATTCTGGGATTAAATGTAATCTGTATTATTAATGGAATACGCCCAATAGTCAGTATTATTGGTATTAAATAACCCTTATTTTATTCAATTATCCACAAATAATTAACTTACGAAGTTGATTCTTTTTTTTAAAACCAGTTTCATATAAGGAATTTCTTATTTTGTGGAACAATGGGTAAGGAGCTCATTAAATAATATGGAACTTCTTATTAGCATCATTGCTATCACCGTAAGGTACTCCGTATACATCAACAAATTAAACATATCCACCCATTTGCATCCTCACTTTACCCATCCCAATAAATAATTCTTTGGTCTTTTTGTAAGCAGGAATGGGGCGTTTGGTTGGTGAAGGGGTAAGGGAATGAAATCAACAAATGAAATAGAAAGGAAAGGAAAAGGTTACCCTTTGATGTTGTTGGTTGTTTGTTTACGAAATGTAAGGGAATGAGAAATAAATCAATTTTCGACGCCTCACTTTTTACCAATTAAAAAAATAATTTTTTCTTATTCATATTATTCATGTTGAGTATTCATAATATTATTATATTAATCAAATACTTGTTGAAAATAAAAAATGTTAAAAAAATATATATACAAGCTTACGAAGTACTCCGTATAATATTATGAAGTATTTATGAACATTTTATTACGAAATGATATAAAAATAATAATTCATATAACTTTTTTTTGAATTAATTTTTCAAACATGTTAAATAATAACTTTTTAATTATTATTTCAAATATAATATATTAATGGTCCAGGTCTCAATCCTAAATTAATGGGTTATTTCAGGTTCGGGTCACACGGGTCGCATGTCAAATATTTTAAGTCTCTAAAATAACTAGGTCGAGTTTACGATCGGGTCAATATTTATTAGGTCTAGTATCTAACGGTGAGGAATTGAGGATGGTGATGGTGATGGTGATGGTGAGGTAATGAGGAATGTAAATCTAAATCCTAGGGGGGTGGGGTAATGAAGATGGAGAAGTTTGGGGTTTTGAAGAGGAATGAAGGGGGGAAAGGGAATGAAAAAATGGTAAAACAAACGATAACAAAGGGAATGAAACAAGTTGATTCTCTTTCCCTTTCCTGTAGACCCCAAACCAAACGGCCCCTAAGTAATTAAGTTGCTATAATTTTTTTTATATATATGAAAGACTTAAAGATAGGAACAAAAAAGACTTACTTTTCATAGAAACACCATAACCGAGCTTTGGTCCAAAGAGAGATTAACACTGGGATTTGCAGCACATAATCGAGCTTTCGATCCAAGAGAGGTTAACCTTGGGATTTGAAATTTCTATATCATCTACATTAATCTTCCTACTTATACCAAATAAAACATTCAATTAAATGAGAAAATTAACACTTATTAGTAAGTATCATAAAATAGTAAAAAAACACAAATTGGTTACTTTTGAATCATATACTTATAGATCTACGATGACCATGTAACATTGCATGCATACAAAGTACCACTGCAACATATTAAATTGAGGGAAAAAAATAATTATGAGATATTCTCCCGTCCCATTTTTGTGTCCCATTCTGTGTGCCACACCGGCACACCATACACGGGATGATTGGTTTCATTTATGCATATTTCAATCTCGAATGCATGCAAACTGATCGTGTTTGTATTGCTCTATTTAACTGATTGAAGATTATACCCCGATTGATTTCATTTCCATAGTATTCAAACTACATTGTATGTATGGATAGTTGATGTGCATACATTCATCAACAATATTTCCTTATTTCAAAGTTTCGTTGATGCTTAATTCTATTTGTTTGGTCATGTATTTGTTTGGTGGTTATTTTGAGTTACTACGACCTTGAGGTGATTGGAATTTGAAAATTAAGGGAAATGACAAAATGTGATGGCTAGGGTGGTGTGTGTACAGAAAGGTTGCGTCTTCGGGCAAAAGACATTTGTCTCCTTTGCTTCGAAGTGTAGCTGAACTTTTTGAATTGACATCGGATTTGGGAGGATTAGTTTTGGTGAGCTTGGTCTATAAAATCGGTATGGAAATTCCAATCTAGGATTTGTTGAGTTTAATTTTTATGTTGGTTTGTAGGATGTATGTCATATTTTTGCATTTTTTTTTTTGACTTTTTTTAAAGTAAACCCGGTATTAATCATTTTTATAATGGGTTGATTTTCATTTTTGTGTTATTTTGTAGGATGCACGATGTACATGGATTTGTTTCTTTTATGGAGTATGTTTATTGAGAGATGTATGAATTTTGCATCACGAGTTTGATTTTGTGGTCACATTTATGTGGATTTTGGAGGTTTTTGTTGTTCCTACAGCTGAATGTGCTTTAGAGATAGGGGTTTCACACTTTGTATATTAATAGTCGACGATTCTGATGATTGTGCTTCAGAACTAAAATTTTTAGGTAATTTTCTCTTTTTTTCTTTGCAGTTTTTGTCGATTTCTTACTTTGTTAGTTCAAGCGAGTACTTTAGTTAGGCTTTTTATCAACTTGGTGCATGTAGTCCGTGAATGAAACTTGATCGAATTAACATCTTATTTACTTCGTTATTTTATGTTTTCTTCCTTGATATTTGTATTTGTTTATGTGCTCATATCCGTATCATCATGGGTTAATTTTCTTGCTGAAACTTCTGTCTTAAAATTAATGGGTACAAGTATAATACAGTCGGATACAGAAACTCCTCCAAATCCTGCAATTCAACCCGAAACAGAAGCTAAAGAGAAGGTTTCGTAAATCTTCACGATCGGGATATGTTGTCAGTCTAAACTACTGTGAGAGATTTATTGTGGGGCCTGCATTACACATTCTATCATCCCAATTTCATGCGACTTCTTATTGTCACATACTGTATAATTTTCAAGATTCGTACGAGCATTATTCAGTCATCTCTAAATAGCCTTATAGATTCGTGCGAGTCAGTAGCACATATACCATACTTACGTCTTTCAAATAATTTTGTTGTTGTTTATCTATTACGATTTTTCAAATAATGAGTTACTGATTTGTCATTCCTTTTTTATAGTCCAAGGAGGAGTTGGTATATCCCACAAAACAGAAATCTTCAGCAAAATCACTTCTCGTATTACAGAGTTATGTTATCCTACTATAGTGCTATCCAATATATTTGATTCATCTTTGTACATCAAGTTTATCATTTGGATTCCCAAACAATCGCATGCCAATTATTTGTATAGCAATTGGCGGTTCGACGAGGACCACATTTGACGGTGCATAGAACTGATTATAACACTAAAGACAACACTGAATTCATTATATTGATATTCATATTTTCTGATTCGTGGCTGCGTCGAGTTCCTATTCTTTGCTTTCCTATTAGATGTAATTTTGCTTCTGTTTGTTGTGTCGTTTTCTGTGGGTTACTTCCTCTTTTACTTCACCAAAAAAAACATATTTGTGAGGAGTATCTTAATTGAAGTTAAACAAATTATCGAGACGGAGATCGAAAGTTAAATTTTTCATTTGAAATTCTTGATTGAGTTTTTACATTATTATTTTCATACACTAACAAAAACAATATATTTAGATAAATCTACTATAATCACAATAATTATTAATTAGGTAATTTTTTCTTATAAAACCTTAATGTGCAAACAAAAAACTAAGGTAACTTCTTCTACTATGCTCAAATGAGTTAGCGTTTTCGAATATAAGTGTGTTTCCAAAACTAATCTCGAAATCTTGAAATGATCGCGAGGTAAAATAAATTAATAAATTAGCAATGTATAGTTATTGACGAGTACACGACTGTATATGAATAAGATAGGGTTCACATCATATATTTTCACAATATTTGGCATCTATGTATAACTTATTTGATTACTTAAAATTATGCTACTAATTATTGCATGTATATATGTACAAATTATTGCGTTTAATTCATATATTTCATAATATCTACGGTACCTTATAACTACATATTAGAACCTTATAAATTATTTGAAATATCAACCATTAATTAGTTGCTATTTTTCAAATAATGCTTGGACATAAGAGTATTATTGTATTAAAATGAATTTTAAGTTCAAACATTTTTTTTCTATTTCACATTTCCTCAAAATTCATGGAAAAAATTAATATATGTAGACGCTTTTTTTTACTTTGTAAAATAGCATATTCTTTTAGAAAATGTCTCATGCGAGACGGTCTTACAAACAATAATCGTTTCAAATGAGAATTTGTACACATTTTTGAAGGAATAACCGCGCAATTTGCGTGGGATCAAAACTAGTTTAATGAAATAATTCATGTCTTCATGGAACTTCGCGCGACGTTGAAATGGATTGTAGTAACCGATAAACTTGGTAGCTTCAATCAATAGGAATCCTTGATTTCAATATCACATTTCTTTGAAACTTGCAACCTGGACATAGTCATTCATGACTCTTTGATGTATAACCAAATATGTATCTCGTCATCAAAATTATGATGATCATAACTATAGCGTATTAACACGTCTATAGCGCTACCTCGTTAAAAACCTTGCTAGGAAAAATTCATTGGGATAAAAACCTAGTCGAAGGGAAAAAAGTGCAGCTAACATTATTTCTCAACTGATTATCGATCTTCAGGAGAATCAATCAATCCGATTTATCTTAAATAATAATTGATTTCTTGCCATTGTACGGATTGACGACATACTCATCATTGTAGAATTCCACTACCTTATTTTCTAACTATTATGGCACTTCTGGACCATAAAGTATTTTCACTGGACAAGAAATTTATTCAGGTATGATTTCTCATACGCTAAAACTTCAAGTTGAGACAATAATACTATGCATTCACATTAATTTTCATGTTGAATGCTTTTCTTAAACACAATCATTGTGTAGAGGTTCTTATACTGAATCACGAGTCCTTCAAGAACCCAATTTGATCAATCACCGTCATGTGATGATTATTTATAATATAAGCTCCTTCCTGGAGTACTTATCATTCTAGGAGTATGATCTCCTTTTATACATATATCCTGCAATATACATAACAATAATAATCTCGTGCAACATGTAATACGAACAATGCCCTATATATAGTGTATATATTCTAAAATAATGCTATGATGTAATCTTAACTAGTATGCAACGATAAAATAACTATATTACATGCAGATGAGACTCAAATGCAAACTGTACAGTATATCCACCAATATTCATAATTGGATTAACTTTATGTCAATACGTGGACTTTAAGTCCATGAGCTCAATCTTAACCATAGATTGTACATCAACAATCAAATTGGATTTTTATATAAGATCCCTATTAGGGTCGAATGTGCGCAACTATTATTCGGTTCCTCGAATTAATATATCGATATAATCTCTTATCATCAGTACTGATTATTGATATTTGAATCTGAATATATGTGGTACCAATCTTTTTATATAGGTCATCTATTATCATTAGATATCTATGCCACTTCGGGACATTCAATTCCAATTTCATTACTCTTTACGAGTACCAACTGCACATGCTTGCCATTTTCTTATAACAAATGAACCGAATAAGACCCTCACACTATATCAAGTGTGATTATTGAAAATTTGGCAAGAATCTCAATGTTCATCACATCTACTATCCATGACTGATCTATAGCTCGCTACACCACAAGGAGGGTGAATCTGTCTATAGTGAAATCATAAATTTCAATGTATAACATATTTAATAAAGTAATCAAGCTGATATATCATCATATACATCATCATAACACAATGATCGAATCATTATTCATATTTCATGAACCTCTAATTGATGTATTTCATATTCAAAAGAAATCTCTGAACTTCTGGTTCAGTTGGGATCAAAATTACTTGTTTCTTTTTACCAGCTTATCGTTATCAATCTCCCCCTAAGGTGGTCAAAAACTATCATTACGTGATAGATTTAAAGAGCTATATCCACCTTAAAATTCGTCTTATATTTCATAGACTTTATTAATTGATTCTCTTCAATAAAATAATATATTTGGGAGCTTAACTTAACGCAGTTGGTTTTTCACGTGCTAAATTAAAATTACCCATTCGATAGATCATCATCATGTTCACATAATGGTCAAATTGTGAACTCTGATTACATGGGCTACTCGTAAAATTTCGTGTGACTACAGGCCACGCAATTAATTAAAGCCTTAAAGGTCAACTGGATATGGACGTCCATTATCCAACTACGAGTAATATTTAGATCTCCAATATTTTACATACTCAAAATCTCAGTGTATTATCCTGCCTTAAATATAATTTTAATGGTACACGAGAGAGTTTGATCATCACACCATTAAATTCTTTCAAGATAAACGTTACGTTTATCGAAACGGGTGTAAGAAGAACTCGGATGGCCTCAATTTGTCACATCTTTAATATTTCCGTGTCAACTTTACTAGTTGACCAAATTTCATCTTGCTAAACTGTTGTTTAGCTATATATTCTATCATATGTGCACAGTAATTTTCTCATATGACTATAGCAAATGATAGATGTGACATGACACAACGTGTCTAATAAAATAGGTAAAGTCCGTCAATATTCCTTCCCGGAATATGACTATATTACTCTTATAGTCATTTGGTTCCATATGATAATAATAATAATAATAATAACTGTAAATGGATCATAATCAACTGATCATTTATTTCACCATATAAATACATGATCGCATTATCACGTTTCCTTAACAAGATATTGTGATCTTTACTATACCATTTCTTGTAAAAATTGTGATCTTTACTATACCATTTCCGGTAAAAATATTTGAGTTTTTAAATACACATAATTAAAATATTCACCTCCTTGTACTTATTCAGTCTCGGTGACATAATTTTCATCACTTAATCAATATTTTATTCGATGCCATATTCGTTTTACGAAATAATGGTCGTTAATCGAATATTTTGTTCATGTCATATCCATTATTAGGAAAAATGACTATTAATCACCTATACGAAACTCACAATTTTAATATCGCATTAATTTGCTCAAACATGACATGCGAACACGAGATATCACACCTAATTTCTTTAAGCCATTTTCAAAATAATGCGTCTTTACGACTACATAATTTGTATGAAAAATAAAATATACGAGTATTACATCATGAAAATATGATAATACCATTCGCTTCAGGAAATGGTTTATATTATTTTGATACGAATATCAACTGTTAAAAGTATCTCATACTTCGCAAACATCCGTGAATAAACATCAAGTTTATTCTTAATTTTGATACTTAAAATAATATTCGCTACACGCAAAACGAAAATTTGTAAGACACCGTGAATTTCACGTAACTGTTTCAATATTGGTCAACAATTCAACACTATGTTTTCTCATCAAAGGTTCAGTATATGTAAGCACTATGAATTTCTGGTCACAGTGTGCGGGTCAAAATTCCAACTCGTATATAATTTTTCTTCCCCATATTGAACTTTGCGTATATGAGGGTCACATGATTTTTAATGAGTTATGTAATTTAATTGACCGAATCAGGCTCAATTAAGGCTGCATTAACATTAGGCTCAATTAAGGCCACAATATTTGGCTTATTTTTCTGTCATGTTCTCGATTTCTGTTTCTGATAGAGTCTTTATCGAATGCCACATTCACTTTAGATAATGGACTCATCCAATTGAAAGAGATTCGTCGTCTTTCAATATTAATTATATTATATTATATTATTCTGTTCAACTTTGGATGAACATTAAATTAATTCAGAGGATTTCTCATGGCCCCTCTTCACGATATCTTGTCTTCAGGACAATAATAAGTGGTATTAATAAATGGTATTAAATACAGTACAATTTCATGTACTTTTTCTCCCACATAATTTTTATTTCAATTTGAAATTGATATGAAAATGGTACAATTTTATGTACTTTACTCACATGCAGTATAAATTTTATCAACTTCAACTTTAAAGTGATACTTATCTCGGTACAATTTCATGTACGTACTCACACAAAGTATATTTTTCACGATACAATGCCTTTGAGGCTACTTTATTTCCACGATATCCTATTTTCTGGGACAGCTGTATTACCATATTTATGGTCCAAAATAATCGTGTATACTTCAGGTATACAATTTTTTATGAAACTTCTGTCCAAAATATTTGTCACCATACAGGATAACATTATTTTACCGCTCATAATTAAAAATTAAATAGTTTTGGAACTTCAGTTCAAATATAATATGAACTTTCATCATATGGATTGAAATTGATCCATAGATATATATGCAGTCTACGTGACTGGATTAAATAAAAACACCTTTTATAAAAAGGTTGAAGGATAGAAAACATCGCATCCTCATATGAATTTCTCGTATATTGGATTATTACCTCCAAAAATAGATACATTCATATATATACAGTCTATAAGACTGATTTATCATACATCTTCTATTAAAAGAAGAAAATCTTAAATTGACCTCTTTCCATTTCTTTCTTTTCTCTTGATAATATCATCAAGATCATTAGTATAAATTAATCTTGACGAAAGTATTCAAATCAATAAATTCAAGTTTGACAAAATTCGACATAATTAGTATAACGGAGTGATTGAAAGAAAATAAAAAAAATTGAGTAAACAATAATCGCATAAAAGATAAAGAAATTGTCGAGTCAGATTACTACGGATGTTAACAGACTGACTTAATACTCTCTCTGTACATGAAAATTAAGTTTTCATCAAAAATATATTACATCTGATCAAAGGAAAAAAAATCAAATACTCGTAGTACGAAACTGATTTATTTGATAAATAAAATACAATTTTATATTAAGATCCATATTATTAGATCTGAATAATAGATACTCAAATGGATAAGAACTTATCAGATCTGAACTTATCAGTTTGAAGCATAAAATATATAACAATCAGCCTTGTGCAATGAATTGCACTCTTGTGAATATACGATTACTGTCATAAATCATACATACGGTGTATATGCAATTATGACTATCACAAAAAATTGACGAGCGATAACTAATTACGAAGTCGGTTATCATATGAAATTATGATACCTTACTCGTAAAAGTAAAAAAAAAAATTAAAATAGGGAAAATAAAATAAGGTTAGAGACTCGTGCTGATAACGTGTTGTGAAAGGAAGAAAGAAGAGAAAGTAGAGAGATAAGAGAATGAGAGAAATAGGTGTTTATTCATTACATCAAGGGGCATATATATCGTACATGGTACATCTAGGGTTACATCATTATGGCGTCTGATGGACATCCACATATTATGTTTCGTAACTAGCGATGGCAACGGGGTGGGTATGGGTCGGATCCGGCCGGACCCGGACCCGGTCTTCAAAAGTTGGACCCGACCCGGACCCATAGGGGTCCAAAAATTTTAGACCCTTACCCGGACCCGACGGGTACGGGTAGGGTCCGGGTCCGTCACGGGTCCAATATGCGACAATTAAAATATATACGATTTATAATCCAACAATTTAAAAAGCATAATTAAAAGGCAAAATAAAAACAGTCATTCCAAGCTCCTTCCTCTATGTCATCGTGTTGCTGTGTAGTTGTAAAATATAGAGTAAACATAAAGGATGGTGGTGGACTATAGAAGCAGTTGTATAAGAGACGTGGAAGGTATGGTTGGTGTGGTAGATTGGTGGAACTGGAGAAGGGAGGACGTTAAAAAAGAAGTAGCCCAAGTAGGGAAGAAAGGGAGTGTGTGAGTGTGTCTTTGTGTATATGTGTGTGTTAGTGTGTATGCAGGGGCGGACCTGGGCCTGGGCTTGTTGGGCTATAGCCCGACATCTTTAAAAATTAAAAAATTAAAAATCAAACCCAGGAAACAGAAACTGGGAAGAAGTAACGTAAACCCCAACAGAGAACAGACCAAACAAAACAATTAAACCCTAAACTCCTTGCCTAGCGCCTCTCCACTAACCACTGTCGCCTGACTCGCCGGCCGCCGCCACTCGCCCACTCTACCAACCACCGCAGGCCGCAGCGACCCGTGACACGACCACTGCCGGACCGACGAGTCACGAGTGGACAGATAAGGTAATTTTTTTTTTATTGTCTTTGTGTTTGAACTTTAAACTTTTGAAGATTGATTCTCTAAACTCTAAAGTTTGAATTATGCTAGTCTCAATGTTTTATTGTAGATTTGTAGTGGAGAACTTGAGTTTTTAATTCGTTCATTTGTTGGATAATTATTTATTTTCTTATTAATTAGTATTTGATTTGTTGCTTCTTGTTGGGGTTTCGATTTTGGAAATGAAAACTCATATTGTGAATTCCAGATTTCAGAAATGGAGGAGTATTGATTTGATTTGAGTTGGGAGTTGATTTTTTTATTTTAATGACAAAATTGATAGATTTGAGATTTGGGGATATGGAGTATTGAAGTTCCTTAGTGCTGATGATGAATTAATTATAGTTAATTATAGTTAATTTGTGGTTGAAATTAATTTTTTAAGTTAATTTTTCAGACTCCATACCTTCTGCCAAACGTGAGATTTGTTTGTTTTTTTCATTTGTAGTTGGTAACATAAATGCATATGGACTTATGGAGTAGTTTAATGTAGAAAATGACTTTAAATGCTTAGTGGAGGACTAATTATAATTAATTAATCAAAAAAAGGGTTGTGAGGCATTAATTTAAAGTTTGCATCTTAATATATACTCTAGATAAATAGTTGTGAAGTAGGGATATACATTTGGTTATCCAATATTGATGTATATTTTTTAACTTATTGTTGTAGGTATATGAAGAACAATGACGGATAATCGCAACCTCAAACGCTATAAGAACTTATTATCATTTTTCAAAAGTGACACTTTGCCAATTCCTCAAGATAAAAACGAGCAAGATGAAAATGTAGGGATAAGAGATGAGCAAGAGGAAGATGTTGAGATAAGAGACGAACAAGATGAAGGATTTGAGATAAGCGATGAACAACCTAATGAACAAGATGATGAGAGAGGGAATGAAGTTGAAAAACAAGATAATCAAGGAGAAGCAAGTGATTGTAGAGATCAAGATTATGATGTTACATCTATTGAAAGAGATCCCGGATTACGTCGTCCTATTGGTACCTATTGTTTGAATGAGCGTGATAGTGTTCGAAGAGCTTATGTGGTACATGGTCCTTACCAACCTCAATTGGCGAGCTATCCAAGTACTCAAGAGGGAAGTCAAAAGAGAAGATTTTGTTACAAGTGGTTCAAAGAGTGGTCTTGGCTTGAGTATTCACCTCATCAAGATAAAACATATTGTTTCCCTTGTTTTTTATTTGATGAATATCCATCTCGACATCCATCTTTTACCGAAGTTGGATTTAATGGATGGAAGAATGTGATGAGTAAACACTCGGGCATTTTATTGCATGTAGGGGACATAAAATCATTACACAATACTAGAGTACACATGTGGGAGAATTTGAGAAATCCTTCGAAACATATAGAGAGAGTGTTTAACACATTCTCTTCACAAGAAATAGCAAATAACCGACTTCGTCTTGTTGCTACTATAGAAGTTGTAAGATTGTTGGCACGACAAGGATGTTCTTTTAGAGGTCATGCACTACAAGAAATACTTCATATAGCTACCAATCACGCGCGACTGATAAATTCAGTGGCTAATTTAGCGACTGAAAGTTCAACGCGCGACCGATATTAGTCGCTGGACGAGGAGACGGATTTTAAAAAAATAAATTATCCTTAGCGACCTGACGGAAGGATTTGTCGTGAATCCCACCGATCAAATAAATAACCGGCAAAACCTAACTAGGGTAGCTAGGGTAAGTCGGGTCGAATCCACGGGGACGGTAGAGGCGTCTAGACCAAGGTCACCTAAAAACGAGACTAAGTCAACGAGCTAAGCTAGAGAATGATAAGAAGGGGAGAAGGCTAGGCTATGACTAAGAAGAACAACTAAGGAAAACGGGCTAGGATTAGGTCGGGGTCAAAGGGGTAACAGAATGGTCGAGGAAGAGCTAGAGTGAAGGAGGTAGTAGGGTAATCTAGGTTGGTCCGGGCTCTCGCAACTTAGACTCACCTAGAGGTTCCACATGGAACCCATTTTGGCGACACACATGACAAAGAAAGACAAGAAAAACAAGCATTCTAACCTACTTAGTCATTCAAGCATTTCAACAAACATGTGATGTGCATCAAACCAAGAGGAAACCCAAATCTTCCACCAACATCTCCAACAAACCCTTAATCATCCAATTAACACCCTAATCACCTTACTAACCCTAGCAAGAGTCTACTCAAACATATCTAAACTAAAACTAACACTAACAAGAGAAACCAAAACAAACAACCAAACTTGCATGAGTGAAACTAACAAGATGATGAACAAAACAATAAACAAGATGCAAAGATGAAAACTTGAATGACATAAACAAAGATTAAGAGTAAAAGGATGAGAAGATTATACCAACTAACAAGGGAATGAAAAGATGAGAACTTGTATATAAAGAACACCCAAAATATCCACCAATGTTGTCAAGATTGGATGGATTCTTCAAGAGATCCCTTAATACAAGATTCACTAACTAGATTAAGGACTAATTAACACTAATCTACCCTAATCTAAACTAATCTAACCTAAAGTAGTCTAGGGTTTAGTGGGAAGTGAAGAACATAAGCTAAGGTTACAAGAGGAGGGGTATTTATAGGGTTACAATGGAAAGGAGGAAGGAACAAAGTGACGCGGCTGGAACTGGGACTTTCCCGATCGGGAATGGGAATCCCGATCGGGAAACTTCAACTTTCCCGATCGGGAATATGCCAACCCGATCGGGAATGCTCCACAGTGGCTACGTCTTCTGTGCACCTCATCCCGATCGGGTTTGAGGCCTTCCCGATCGGGATGGGTCTTGTAGGCCTCCAATATGAACTTTTTGGTCCCTCCTTGCTTCTCATGGGCTTCCCATCGATTCTCGGGACTCGGGATCGGGTCTCGGAGGCTCGGGATTGGGTCCCAAGGTCTCGGGGTCGATTCCAAGGCATCGAATCATCGTTCCTTTACTCCGTTGGCTCCAAAATGTGTATGTATAGAGTCGGAATCGCTCCAACTCTTCCAAATCGGTCTCGGGAACCTGAAACGAACTAAAGGAAGCATAAGAAGCCCCTAAACCGCTCCCAAGGAGCGATTCTATAAGGAAAATGGGACCAAAACACTACAAAATAGGCACTACAAACCACACTTATCAACTCCCCCACACTTAACCCTTACTCGCCCTCGAGTAAGCACATACTAACTACTACTAGCCGAGTGGGTATTAGCGCACCCTACGCCCTTTCAACTCACGCGAGTGAAAAGTGCACTCCGCAAGGCAAGTGGGGTCTTGCGACAAAACTGCGGATGCGACCGGGACACAAGACACAAAAACAAACAAACACACAAACGAACACATAATCGGTTGCACCCAAAGAAAAAGAAATACCGCTTCCCTCTAAAAGCGGTGAAAGAAGCACCGGTTTAGGACTCGAGGTAAGTGACAACGTTCCCAAGCTAGCAATACAAACCGAGGTGGACTAAACCCTAATAGTATGACGATAAAGCAACAAAAACGTTGGTAACTTACCTAGGTCCTCCTAACTTTCTAAAAACGTACTACGGGACGATCGGCGGAGTGGGAAGTGATGATCCACGGTGTTAGTCGACACTGTAGGTAAGTGAGACCCCGCCCCCTTTAGCGTGAGCCAAGAGGGTCGTCCCGTGTCCAAAACCGCCTAACTAGTCCAAGTAAAAAGGTGGAAAACATGCAAAATGAGGGAAGACCGACTAATGCCGCTATCATCCTTCCTCGGGACTCGGTCCTTTGGTAGGCTCTTCACGGAAAAAGTCGGAAAAAGGCTTATTTTGAGAGGTAGGGGTTATTTTTGTGAATCGGGTTTTCTTTTGGCATTTTCTCTTTTCTTTTGCATTTTTGCCTTGTTCGTTGCCATGCCATTTCTTTTTCTTCTTTTCTATTTTCTTTTTGGCTTTTGTGCCTTTTCTTTTTCTTCATTCTTTTCTTTCTTTCATTTTTCTTTCTTTGCCCTTTTTGGCAAGATTTGGCTTTTTGGCATTTCTTTGTATGACAAGAAAGAGAGAAATCAACAAGTTGCAAATTATTGTGTGGATATGTGTAGGAGGTAGGGTAATGGGTATGTCGGGGTTGCGCGATTTCCCTTCAAACCCACAAAAAGGGGAGAAAACTTGGACTAATCAAACAATCCTAGACACGGTCACCTAAGGGACGAGGCTCGGTAACCAAGGTTTTTTCACACCGTGGGTGGTCAAAATGGTCAAAATGCAAATCCCGTAGTAAATCCCTAGTAAGCTAGGTGGACTCAAGGTAAGAAACCAACGAAATCATTGATTTAGGGTCATTATACTAGATTAAAGTCCAAGACTCGATTTACACTACTAGGAAGGGAAAGTAAGCACTCACACACTAGTCTCTAAACCGGGTTTTCGAAAACGGTTTACACACATGACACACAACAAAACACAAAACAAAGACTCAACGAAAACGAAAGAAAAAGAAACAAAAGCGACAAAACAAAAACAACACAAAACAAACACATAGAGAACACAAACACCACCCCTATCTTCCAAATGAGCAACCAACCAACATCAAACTTTACAAAGCTCCTCCCGAGCACACCACATCACATTCTCCTCCAAATTCCGCAAGAGACAAAGAAGGAAAAAGGGATAGAAGATGTTACCGGACATCTTGAAAGCTTTCCAAAGCCATCGGTGGTTTAAGCAACCTATAAGGAAAAAGGGGGGGCAAAACACACACAATACAACAAATACACGACATAAAGACACAAAAGGAAAACACACAAAAGGAAAATCTTTTTGATTTTTATGAAAAAATTTCAAATTTTTAAGGTTTTTAAAGATTTTTTTTGAAAAACTACGAAAATAAAACTAACTATGATAGAATATCGCTCCCCCCACACTTAAACCGAGCCATGTCCTCATGCTCGATCGTAGTGTGCGGAGAGACAAAAGAAAAAGAAAAGAAACTACGAAAATAAAGCTAAAAATCAAAAATAAAGTGGAGAAAATGGTAGAATGTGTCCGGCCGGGGTGTAGTCAAGTCACCATGGGCCGAGACAAGAAAAGATATGGAAGGGGGAAGGAAATAAAAAGAAGGAAATAAAAGGAAATGGGAGGGGAGGGCTAGGTGTAATCAAGTCACCTAGCCCGGATTCCGCCTAAATCCGACTAAATCTAACAAAATGGGTGAAAAACTTGTAAAATTTGGATTTTGAAAATGACTCTCGATGTAGTCACATCATCGAGAATCGGGAGCAACCAAAACCAAGGCCTCGAAGGCCACCATGACAAAGGGGAAGGGGAGAAACAAGGGGAAAACAAGCAATAAAAAACGGAAAAGAAAGGATAGTTGTCATACCGCCCGGCTAGCAACTCACTCTCTCCATCGTCTCAATGATGAATATAGGTACTTGCTTGTTGTCGTCATTGGCATCCTTCTTCAAGCTTGATAGAACCGCATGGTAGAGGTAGTAATGGTGCGAGGGGGTGGGATTTGATGTGAATACCGGTCTAAAGTAGATAGAAGATGAAGTGAGGATATGAAAATGAAGTATGTGGGTGGTATGATATGAGAAAGGAAGGTAGGGAGGTTGGGTGGGGGTATAGAATGGTTGGGTGGGCTTAAATGTCGAAGAAGAAGCACCAAAAAGGAGTAGGGGATCATCCCGGTCGGGATGGGTGGTCCCGTTCGGGATGACATACCCTTCCCGGTCGGGAAGCCTCCTTCCCGATCGGGATGACACTCCAGTGAACTCGATTTTTGGCACCCTCATCCCGATCGGGACGGCCCCATCCCGGTCGGGACGACACACCCTTCCCGGTCGGGACGACACACCCTTCCCGGTCGAGAAGGGTCTTCATGACTCCCATGACCCCAAAAACCGGCTCCCTTGCTCACGATCCAAGCTCTACCACTAACCACTCCTTTCTAGGAGTCACCTTCACTTCACCTATCACAATAAACTCAAAGTACACATCAAATTCACTCCCTCACATCGCTCATCAAAATACCAAAACAATTACAAGAATCCCACATAAACAAACAAATCCAAGAAACAAAACACACAAATACAAGCACAAGTACTCTAAAGAAGAGGAAGGAGGAATATACAACATGACGGTTCTTTAGGAACTCCGTCAAACCGAGGATGGTGGACTCTTCTTCAACCGTAGCCCTCAAGGGCATGGAGGAGCAAGTCGAACGCGCTACCGACATCATAGTGGAGGCCCAAGAAGCGCTCGAGCTTTGCCAACCTCCACGGCCTCCAAGGTGGAGGCAAGAAGTAGGAATCCCAAGACCCATCGTCATCATTCATGTTGTCTCCGAGGTCTATCCATCCTACGAGCTTCACCGACCTCTTCCTCCCTAAGCATCGCCTCCAATCACAAGCAAGCTTCATCTCCAAGAAACAAGGCACCAAAAGCGGTTTTGGCCTCATCTCCTCAATGCACACCCCCACACTTTCCTCAAGTTGTGGTTCCCCATCTTCATCACTCGGCCCCACATCATCTTGGAGAAGAGGATCGAAACTTCTACCGGCGGTTTCAATCTCTTCCAAGTCATTGTTTGGTTCACTAGCTAGGGGCTCTTGATGCTTATCCACATTAACAAACATGGGCAACTCGAGGCTATCAATTTCACCCAAAAACTTCACAAATTCTACCAACTCAGCCATCTCACTAACTTCCTCCAATTCCTCACCAATGTTGTCTTCACCGAGGGTCATCTCCTCATTCGTCTCTTTTTGGGTAGACGATTGAGGTTCTTCAAAGCAAACTTCTCTTTCAAAGGAAACTACATCGGCGGCTTCGTGATTAGGTTGCTCCTCTCTCTCAAGTGGGCACCCTTCATCTAAATGTGATGCTCGGGATAAAAACATTACGGTTTGAACCGATAATGCATTTAATTGAGCATTCCTCGCCTCGTTTCCCCTTCGAATTTGGGCCATTAATTCCTCTGGTTCTTTTTGCAATTGAATGGCCATTTCTTGGATGCTCCTTTGCATTTGAAGCATAGAATGAAACACCCCCGTGTCGGGTAATTGGTGATCATTGGGGTCTTTTAAAGCTCCTTGATAATCTTGATAATCTTGATTAAACATGGTGTCTTGATGATGCCCAAGGTGTGGGGCATCATATTGTTGGTAGTGAGGTTGAGGTGATTGGTAGTATTGTGGGTCATGGGGTTCATATTGTGGTTGGGGTGGAGGGTAATATGGTGGGTTTTGGGGGTATTGGAGGTGAATCTTGATTGAACATGGTGGATTCACATTGATAATCCGAGTAATAGTCACCATGATCGTAGGATTGGTAATCGTTCACTTGTTGGTAGCCATTTTCATAACCTTGAAATTCGTACCCATCTTGATTACCCCAAGAAGCTTGATTATGGTAGGAGGACGTCATGTCATAGCTTTGGTTCATGGAAGGAGAGGGGTAGCTCATATCGGCTCCCGAGTATGTGGAGTTTAGATCAAACCCCATGCTCGCTCGAAAATCGTAGCTCATACCCGGTTGGAAACCTCTCACCCTAGCAACTGTCCGTTTAAGCGGCTCTAAGTCGCAAGAAGAAGATAGTCACCACCTCTAAGCACAAACTGTAGACTAGGAACAAACGTGAGAAGTCTAGTGCTTTTTGGGCACTAGACAAGAGAGAAATAAACCACACACACACAAGAAGCAAGGTAACAAAAAGAAAAAAGAAAAACACAAACAAAAAGACAAAGTCAAGTAACTAGGAAAACAAAGTCTAAACTAGCACCGTCCCCGGCAACGGCGCCAAATTGACGGAAGGATTTGTCGTGAATCCCACCGATCAAATAAATAACCGGCAAAACCTAACTAGGGTAGCTAGGGTAAGTTGGGTCGAATCCACGGGGACGGTAGAGGCGTCTAGACCAAGGTCACCTAAAAACGAGACTAAGTAAACGAGCTAAGCTAGAGAATGATAAGAAGGGGAGAAGGCTAGGCTATGACTAAGAAGAACAACTAAGGAAAACGAGCTAGGATTAGGTCGGGGTCAAAGGGGTAACGGAATGGTCGAGGAAGAGCTAGAGTGAAGGAGGTAGTAGGGTAATCTAGGTTGGTCCGGGCTCTCGCAACTTAGACTCACCTAGAGGTTCCACATGGAACCCATTTTGGCGACACACATGACAAAGAAAGACAAGAAAAACAAGCATTCTAACCTACTTAGTCATTCAAGCATTTCAACAAACATGTGATGTGCATCAAACCAAGAGGAAACCCAAATCTTCCACCAACATCTCCAACAAACCCTTAATCATCCAATTAACACCCTAATCACCTTACTAACCCTAGCAAGAGTCTACTCAAACATATCTAAACTAAAACTAACACTAACAAGAGAAACCAAAACAAACAACCAAACTTGCATGAGTGAAACTAACAAGATGATGAACAAAACAATAAACAAGATGCAAAGATGAAAACTTGAATGACATAAACAAAGATTAAGAGTAAAAGGATGAGAAGATTATACCAACTAACAAGGGAATGAAAAGATGAGAACTTGTATATAAAGAACACCCAAAATATCCATCAATGTTGTCAAGATTGGATGGATTCTTCAAGAGATCCCTTAATACAAGATTCACTAACTAGATTAAGGACTAATTAACACTAATCTACCCTAATCTAAACTAATCTAACCTAAAGTAGTCTAGGGTTTAGTGGGAAGTGAAGAACATAAGCTAAGGTTACAAGAGGAGGGGTATTTATAGGGTTACAATGGAAAGGAGGAAGGAACAAAGTGACGCGGCTGGAACTGGGACTTTCCCGATCGGGATGGGAATTCCGATCGGGAAACTTCAACTTTCCTGATCGGGAATGCTCCACAGTGGCTACGTCTTCTGTGCACCTCATCCCGATCGGGTTTGAGGCCTTCCCGATCGGGATGGGTCTTGTAGGCCTCCAATATGAACTTTTTGGTCCCTCCTTGCTTCTCATGGGCTTCCCATCGATTCTCGGGACTCGGGATCGGGTCTCGGAGGCTCGGGATTGGGTCCCAAGGTCTCGGGGTCGATTCCAAGGCATCGAATCATCGTTCCTTTACTCCGTTGGCTCCAAAATGTGTATGTATAGAGTCGGAATCGCTCCAACTCTTCCAAATCGGTCTTGGGAACCTGAAACGAACTAAAGGAAGAATAAGAAGCCCCTAAACCGCTCCCAAGAAGCGATTCTACATGGAAAATGGGACCAAAACACTACAAAATAGGCACTACAAACCACACTTATCACGACCGAAATCAGTCGCTAAAATAATCGACGCGCGACCGATTTCGGTCGCTAAATAAGTGAATAGCGACCGATTTCAGTCGCTAAATCTGTGACTTAGCGACTGAAATCAGTCGTTAAAAAAAAGGGCGCGCGACCGATTTCGGTCGCTAAGCTTCGTGAATTTTTTTTATACGCGAGCAGCCCCCCTCCCCCTCTCACATTACTCATTTCACTCTCTCTACAAACCCTCCCCCTTCTCTCTAACCCGTCTCCCACTCCTTCCTTCTTCATTCCTCCATTTTTTTAGTTAAGGTATGTTTTTTTATCTATAGTTAATTTATATTATTTGTTAATTTTTTTTATTTAGTGATATAAATAGATTAGTTATTGAGTTAGATGTTTTTATAGTGTAGTGTTGTTGGTAGTGTTGGAATATTTAGTGTAGTTAGAATTTTAATCGCCCAATAGGTTCCCCAATTTGAATTAGGTAGATTGTTAGTATAAAATTAGGGTTTGCGGTTAAGTAGTTGAATGAATTGGGTTGTTTTGATGTGTTAGGAATTTGGAAGTAAAATACAATTATGCTGATTTAGTGATGTAATTATGGACGAATTGGGTGGAAATAGTACTATGTTTAGGTGAATTGAGAATTTTACATAATATTTGACTAGTGTATATATATTAGTAAATTACTTTAGAGAAAATAATTTGTATGTGGTTATTGTCTTAAATTTTTTAGATAAAAAAATGAAGAGACAGGAACAAAAATGGATGTATGGGGAAAGATTCGATAAGAAACGACGTCCCACAAAGAAATTTTTAGATGGTGTTAATCGCTTTCTTGAGTTCGCTAAGACTCATCCTGAATACGCATTACATATTTTTTTTCGAGATTATTTCAATATTATGATGTCAGTTTCTAACTTTCAACTATTACATGTCTGCAGATATGACGTTGGCCAGCAGGCTGAGGTTTGGTAGTTCGAGCAGCAGCAGGAGCAGGGACAGGCAACAGCAGGAAGACCAAGAAGAGAACCGGCGGGAGGACGAACAACAAGTGGAGAACGAGGAGGAGGTGGAGGGCAATGAGCAACAGGAACAACCGCAACCACAACAGGATGAAGTGCTTCGATACACAGACGACAGGCGCCTAATAATTGGGCCCCGAGTCCACATGATGAGACATTGTATTTCCTTTTTTTTTGTGAGACATCATCTTATTTCACTCTTTGGTGTAGGTTTCGTACTCGTGCGACGGTGACTGGTGTCAAGGACAGTTTCATGAATGATTTGACTACTTACTGCACGAGTTGGACCAAGTTGCCTCTATGGCAACGGGAGAAGTGGTTTGCCAACTTCAAGGTACACCAATTTCTGATTTTTATTAATTATCTGTTACTGTTTACAGATTACTAATACAATGACAACAAACTATCTTGCAGTTGAAACACTTTTACAACGATGGTCTCAAGGTGGCTGTGAGAGACAGATACATGGATGTCGCGAAGGAAAGATACAAAGACATGATGTATAAGATGGCGAGCGATGAAAAGTTACAGAAACACCTTAGAGGTTCGATTACTAAATTGGTGTTAGTACCTGAACAGAAAGTAGTATATATATTCAAAACATTTATTGATCTCAAAGTGTATAAATTGTAGGTGACGCCATCCAACAGTTCCAAACAGCGCGCTCCGACCCGAACTTCCTTAAAAGATCCGTCCAGGCGAAAAAGAACAAGAGGTGGAGAGGGGATCCCGAGGTGGAGGCGGAGTGCACCCACTACGGTGGGTCGCAGTCGATGCACCAGCGGGCCATGAACGTTAATATTTCCGTACCTTTGATTTTTATATTGGATTCTTATTTAATGTTTTCATTATAAAAATAAATGAAAAATCTACATGTACTATCAACAGGTGAAGAAGAAAACCGGAGAATTCCCTCCTCCTGTGCAGCTATTTCTCGAAGCGAAGAGTAAGGGGGACGATGCCACCGGTCGATCATTCGCCACGAAGAAGGATTTGGACACTTGGGTAAGTTTCAAACACAAGACTTTGTTACTTTTTTTTCTTCAAACAATCAACCTAATCATGACTTCAATTTCTTTCAGAGATCGTATTTGGCGGCCACTAGAGCGCCCGAGAATGAAGGTGTGGACCCGAGCACGATTTGGTTTAGAGTCGCAGAGGGATACCGCAAGGGAGCGGTGTACGGTACGGGGAACGCTCATTCCCTGTACTGGACACCACTCAATGTTCGGGGGGGCCATGCGACCACGAACGAGTGTGTACCATCCGAGATGGCTGAGATGAGGGCGGAACTTCGAGAGGAGAGGGCGCAACGGGCAGCTATGGCCGAGCAGATGAAGGAGCAGAATGAGAGGCTGAAGACGCAGGAGTCCATTAACCTGCAAATTCTGGAAGAGCTACGACGTCTTAGGAACACGCAGCAGTATAAATGCAACTCCGGCCCCACTCCCCGATTTCCGGATCCTAGAGACCCCTTCGGTGACGGTGGTAGTGGTGCGTCAGCTAGTTTCCCTGTTGGCTGAGTTGATTGAATGAAAACAATTTGTAGTTTCTGAATGCTTGTTGAAAAAACAGTTTGTAACAATACTTTTAATTTAGTGTATTCACGACGTTTGCGTACTTGGTTGCCAATTTTGGAGTGTGAAGCTTGCGTAACGTTTGGAACAACGTTTGGAATGATGTTTGGGATGTATTGTGGTTGTTGGTTTGTTTTATTGTGCAGATTTTGGCTAGAAAATTAATTAATATAACCGGCCTATTTCTGGCACGGTAGAGACTAATAGCAGTAGCTAAATTTTCTATTTAGCGACTGAAATCAGTCGCTGTAGGACGCCACGTCGTACCATTTAGCGACTGAAATTAGTCGCTAACTGACGCTCTTAGCGACTGATTTCAGTCGCTAAAATGAGGCCATAGCGACTGAAATCAGTCGCTAAAATGAGGCCATAGCGACTGATTTTGGTCGCTAAAATGATGCCATAGCGACTGATTTCAGTCGCTAAATTTAGCGACTGATTTCAGTCGCGCGTATTTTTAGTGACTGAAATCAGTCGCTAGATGCGACTAACTGTAGCCACTGTCACTTAGCGACTGTTGACAGTCGCGCGACTGTTTTTTGCGACAGATGTCAGTAGCTAAGATCAGTCGCCACTAACTTTACCTCTTGTAGTGATGATGAATCTTTTGATTCTCTTAATGGTGGTAATTATGATGCCGATTTGAATTCTTTCACAAGAATGAACAATGAAGTGAAAAGAGTTATAGACATAGCTCCTAAAAATGCCAAGTATACTTGTCCGAAGATTCAAAAGAAAATTGCAAATATTCTTGCCAACAAAGTTCGAGCTATGATTCATGATGAAATAAGAGATTTTAAATTTGCAATTCTTGTTAATGAAGCTCTTGATGTGTCAAATAAGGAACAAATGGCGATAATTCTTCGCTTTGTTGATAGTGGAGGATTCATTAGAGAACGATTCTTCAAGGTTATTAGCGTTGATAATACTTGTTCTCAAACTTTAAAGGATAAAATAGTACAAATCCTTACTCTTTATAAACTTCAAGTGGAAAATATACGAGGCCAAGGATATGATGGTGCTAGTAACATGCGAGGCTAATTCAATGGTTTTCAAGCTTTGAGTCAAAGAGAATGTCCATATGCATATTATGTGCATTGTTTTGCCCATCGCTTACAATTGGCTTTAACTGCCGCGGCTAAAGGGGTGCACAATTTGTGGCAAATTTTTTCTACTCTGACTATGATTGTGAATTTTGTTGATTCCTCCGCTAAAAGGTATTCTATTTTAAAAGCTTACAAGGAAGGGGAACTCTCTGATTTAGTGGCTGCGGGTACACTTGAGACGGGTTCAGGGAAAAATCAAGTCACCACTTTGCAAAGAGCAGGGGCAACTCGTTGGGGTTCACATTTGTGTTCCATTTCAAGTCTTATTAAGTTGTTTGGAGCTACTAGATCTACTATTGATTATTTATATGTGAATGGGGTAGATAAAGTGCGAGGAGAAGCTAAGGCTGTCGGTAAGGCTTTGAAAAAATTTGATTTTGTGTATTGTTTACATATGATGCATGGTATCATGAGGATCACAGATTTTTTATGCCAAACATTGCAAAGAAAAGATATTGACATATTGAATGCTCTTCATTCTCTTTCAATTACGAAAGATAAACTTCAAGAGATGAGAGAAAAAGGTTGAGATGAATTGATTGAGAAGGTTAGAAATTTTTGTTATGAGCATGATATTTCTATGCCAGATATGTCCGCATCTTACAAGAAAGGGTTAAGGAATTGTGAAAAGAATATCACAAATGAACATTATTATCGTGTTAATGTATTTTATTGTGTGATAGACTTTCAATTGGCGAAACTTGATAGCAGATTTACGGAGAGCTCTAGGGAGATTCTTATACTTGGTGCTTCATTTGATCCACGCCATAATTTTCGAGCATTTAAAAGTGAAGATGTTGCTAAGCTTGCTCTAAAGTATTATCCTTTAGACTTTTCATCAAATGGCCGACGTGCTCTTGATTTAGAGTGTGGATTCTTTGTAGCAGATATTCAGAAAGATCCCAGATTTGCAAATACAACTTCAGCCTCAGATTTGTGTCGAAGGATGGTTGACTTTGATAAGATATTCCTTTATCCGATGATTTATCGATTCCTTAGTCTTATCTTGACACTTTCAGTTTCCACAACAACAACAGAGAGAGCATTTTCAAGTATGAGCATCATCAAAAACAAGTTGAGAAATAAGATGAACGAAGAATTTTTTGATGATTTGATGGTTCTTTATATTGAAAGAACATTTCCTTGTAAAATTGACAATGATGATGTAATTGCTGAATTTGAACTAAGTGGATCCCGTAAATTAAAATTTAGTTAGTTATGTAATTTATATGTTTACGGTGTTTTTCACCGTAATTTTTTTATGCTAATATTCAAGATTAGTTTTTTTTTGTGTTAATTATTTTAGCCCCACCTACTTTGGATTCCTGGGTCCACCCCTGTGTGTATGTATATCTACATACATACACGCATGCATACATACATACATATATTTTACACGGG
The DNA here is from genome assembly GCA_958450325.1 of Agrostemma githago. Classification (NCBI taxonomy): domain Eukaryota; kingdom Viridiplantae; phylum Streptophyta; class Magnoliopsida; order Caryophyllales; family Caryophyllaceae; genus Agrostemma; species Agrostemma githago. The sequence goes on from OY288249.1 coordinate 54,443,763, forward strand.
TCCACGGGTCGGGTCCGGGTCCGATTTTTAGAACCCGGATTGATGGATACACAAACCATAGAGAAATAAAAAAAATTGCAGGGTCAGAAAATTAAATGAGGATATGATCATATAATGCCATGTTTTTTCAAATTCGGATTTAAAAGATTAAGTGGTATGGCCAGGACATCATATACGTAACAATTTCATTGATTTAGGAAAAGAAAAAGAAAGAAAGAAAGAAATGTAAGAGATGGTGGATGCGTCATCCCAAGCTTCAATAGAAAAGATAGATAGATATATCACCATTTTAAAATGGAAAACATATTTACCTGTTGATGGAAGTGGGCACTTTTTACCAGGCGTCCAAGATGAAGACAGTGGTTTTATTATTTTAATGGGAAGATATGACGGTTATTTGAGTAGAGAACATGCTTAGTTTCTTAAAAACTGGATGTGTAAGTTGTTTTGAGTTGTGATATTTAGGATTCTTTTTTAAATGATAAACTAACTGTTCATCCCCACTTCCCCCACTAAAATTTGTGTCGGTTAATCAAGTCCACATTGACAGGCACATCATTGCCAAGTCATCTCCACCTAAGATCCTAGTCATTAGCTTACGTGGATGAATGTGGTGCCTCAAAAAGTTCCAGCTTTAATATATAAGAGATGTTTATCGCGAAATTAGTAATTAATTAACCTCATTAAGTTTGAACAATTGTGAAATTAAACTCCGTAGGTTTCAAATATTTTAGTTAGGCCCCATAATTTTGAGTAAAAGTGAAATTCAATTTAATTTTTATTTTCAACATATGATATCATTAAATCATATTATATACTCCCTCCATCCCTAAATTATTTTTTCCATTTCTCTATTATATGTGAGGAGTATTTTAATGAAACATGACAATCTAAGTGGACGGAGGTAGTATAAACTAATTGTACATTGAATAATTATTAATATTTTAAAAGCAATTAAATAATTTTTTAACATAATTTTTTAATAATTTAATATACTCTGTAATTCATATAATCTATGAGATTACTTTTAAAAAATTTCGATTTTAAGTAACTCATTAAATTTTTCTTTTCCAAAATATGTAAAAATTGCATACATTTTATAAATATATAATTATTTTTATCGTATATTGAGAAAATGTATAAATAAATGGAGTTTTTGTTTTTAAGGTGCAATTTTAATTGAAAAGTAAAAAATATGGATTGAATTTCACTTATACCTAGTTATGAGGCTTAATTACTACCATTGAAATTTAAGGGGATTAACCTCACAATTGATGAAAGTTAAGGGGGCTAATCACCACTTTCGAGGTATATATATAGATAAGACAGTGCTCTAACATCTGCCTCTCAATTTTTCTTCTCCCCTATTTTATATTTTTTTCGCTTTCTCAGCTTTTGTACGTGAAATTATACAAGTAAAGGGATGTATCATATTTTTTGTGACCTTGTGCTAACTTCTCATTTGTTTTCTCTCGTCTACATTGTTGAGTTTGCTGCTCTTGCCCTTTGTTGTGCTTGTTTATAATTTTCCATGTTTCACATTTGTCTACGTTAGTTTTGTTCTATTATTTTTCATTATTAGTTGTGTATTAAATTATGATTGAAGTTTATGGTGATGATTCATTGTGTTATCTCTACTCCACTTATCGGTGGCCAAATGAGCATATTGGTAAATAAAAAGGGACTTCAATGACAAATTGGTAAAAAAAAAAAAGACTGTTATGACAAATTGGTAAAAAAAAACCACATTTAACCATTTAGGCCAAAAAAGAAAAAATAGGTTGTTAGAGTTAAAAAGGCAAAATAAAACTTACAGTATTCATTCACCTTTTCCACGCCAAATAAAAATTACTCTTAAAAAATAGTCGGATTTGGGACGAGTCAAATCAGGTCATATGAGGTTCGGGTCGTAATGAGTCAACATTTCTTTCGAGTAGACCATAATTTTTGTTAAGAGATCTGCTCATTGTTTTTGTTATTGTGCTCTAATTATGATCGAAGAATACAGTAGTATTTAGGCTAGAGCTGACAAAACATGACCCGACCTTCTCGAAACCCGACCCATTAGAATTCGAAAATTTAGTCAACTGAAACCAGCCTGACCCGACCCGCTTGTGATCCGATAGATATAACCCGTTAATTAGTGACCCGATTCGACTTCTGTCCGAACTGATAAGATTGATGAGCAAAAAAATTACTCCTTCCGATTCTCTAGGATTGCTACTTTTTTAAAGATTTGTAATGACTATTATAATCAATTGTTGCGAATCGTAAGAATCGGAGGGAGTACCAATCTTTTAGATTGATCCAAATTAAAGTGATTTTTAGTGTTTAACTTGATACGTTATATCTAATGACAACGTAATTATACGAAATAATATTAAAAAACTAAACTTATTAGGAAAATATCGAAATATTATGATAATGTAACTAGATCCGATAATGACCCAATCCAAGACCAATTGATCAGAAATGGCTCGATCCAATGCGAGCCGACCCGATCCGAACCCGACTCAAAAGAGATGTTGACCCGTGATGACCCGAACACGATATGACCCAACTTGACTTGACTCGACCCATATCCGACGATTTTTGAAGAGTAATTTTTTTTGGCGGGGAGGAAGAGATGAATGAACACCGTAAGTTTTAGTTTGCTTTTTTAATTCTAAGAACCTTTTTTTTTTGGCCTAAATGGTTAAATGTGTTTTTTTTTTACCAATTTGTCATAGAAGTCTTTATTTTTTACCAATCTGTCATTGAAGTCCCTTTTTATTTACCAATATGGTCATTTGACCCTTATCGGTTGGCTTGACCGTTGTCGTATAATTCGCCTAAGCATTTCAATACTACACATTCAATACACATCAACAACAACATCATAGCCTTAGTCTCAAAAGATTTGGAGTTACACATTCAATACATAAATTAATATTTTATTTAAAAAAATGAAATTAACCAACTATTTGAATAAAATGCATAAATCTTTTTTATAAAATACTCCTTTTTTTTTTATAAGTCATTCTCACTTTTCGGAACAACTTCTTCTCTCTTCAATATCTCTCACAAAATAAGAAAAAATATTATGAAATGTATATTCATTTGAAAACTCTTTTCGTAAGGAATTTTATGGGGGCAAATTTAAAAATTTTTGGACAAATATATTTACATATAAATTAAAGTGAAAGTCTCACCTCGAAAAAGCAAACCATCATATAAAAAGTACGAATGGATTCCATAAATCTAATTTTTAATATCAACTATTTGCATTTAGTATTACACATTCAATACACAATTTTTTTTAAAAAAAAAACAAAAATGAACCAACGAGAAGAGACTGCCATGACTTTCTCAAATACTCTCAAAATGAAATGAAAAAAATATGATGACTTTGTATGAGTTTTAATAGTAGGGAAATGATAAATACAACCCTTAGGGTTGTATCTAAGAGGTTAAAGAAGAAAACAAATTCTTAGTACTTGTATTAATTGCATCGGTGTGCAGGGGCGGATCTGGGTGGGCGCATGGCCTCACGTGACCTTTAAAAAAAAAGCTGAAAATAAGCGCAGAAAATTCCGACCACCATTGTTGTGCACTACTAGTTTACCCCCACCATATTCTTGCTAGATGTGGATTTATTAATCACCTAACTTCATTTTCTGGGAAATAAGGAGATGGATTGATGATGGCGAAGGGGCTCAATGCAGCATTGAAAATGAAAGGTTGTGTTAAAATTAAATGGAGTATAGAAATGAGATGTCGGACCTTGGAAGCATAAAAGTTACTAAGTATAGTATTCCCATTAATTAAAAAAAAGAAAATGTTACTCATGGAAAAGTAGACATGATTTATGACGTGGCTATGAGTAGTTGAAATATAGTACTCTCTCCGAGTTTCTATTATTGTCTCACTTTCCTTTTTGGGCTGAGTTTGATTTTTGTCCCACTTTTCTTTTCAGCCCATCAATGTGTGGTTCACAATTATCCTCTAATTTCTCTCTCTTCCTTCTTCTTTTTTGAGCCACTCATTTTCTCTTCCTTATTTTTCACCCCAAAAGATTTTGGGACAATAATAGAAACTCGAAGGAAGTACTATGTAATTGTGTAATTGTAGATTGGCAAATTGTTGTATGTGATGGGAATATCCGTGATGGATTAAATAACACTCATTTTGAATTTTGGTGAATAAAGATAAATAAGTGGTTACTTTATAAGTTTGTTTTATCCACCTATGCAGTATTATTTGACACGTAATTATTTGTGACGGATATACACAAGGGAGACTTACTCTTGTAGATTTGTTACTCCCTCCATCCCGTTTTGTTTGTATACTAATCACAATGAATATAAAAGACAAATAAATAAATAATACGAATAATATACTACCTCCGGTCACTGTTTTTTGTCCCATTTCATTACTACGTACGGAGTATTCGTTAATAGTATTAATTTGTTAAGGAGAACGAGTAATTTGCTATTTGCTGATTATCTCCTTTTTTTTAAACCCTAAATCACCTACTATTGAATTAATTTGGTTATTTGAGACACCTTGTTTAGTTTAATTTTTATATTTATGGAAATTGTTTTTCTAATTACTCTGTATTTTTTTTACTTTTCATAATAATTCGAGACATTGGCTAACAATGTACTATTTGTGGAGTCGGAAGTCACAAAAAATAGTACTCCGTAAGTAATACCGGCAATGAAACTTAATATTTTTATGTATTTTTTCTAATTGTAAAAAAAAATTGTCCAAGAGCACACTACGCCGCAAGTGAGAATCGAACCCCGACCTCTTGATTGGATCAGAGTAATACATTTTTTTTTGTCAATGATTTTTTGGTGCTGCCCCCTACCCTCAAATCCTGCATTCGCCCCTGGGTGTATGTGATTCTTTAAATTATAAGTTTATACAAAATTAAGAAGGTTTTAAATAATGCTTAAATACAACCCTAAGGGTTGTATGTAACATTACCCTCTTAATAGTATATATAGATTACTATAGCGGTAATATATATCTCAGTACTTGTATCGAACGTCTCGACATGCTTTTAATTTTTAGGTTTTCGTGTTTCATACTACGATCGTCATATTTTAGAATGTTTTTTAGTATATAGAACTTGATACTACAAGTATAAGTTTACAAGCTCTGTGAGTTATAAAAAATTAAAATAAAATGAGAGTTAAATGCTGTTACGGAGTACTCCGTATTAGTTTAAAATCAAGGTAGAATCCGGGAATTTAAGTGTGGGGTAGCAACAAAAAAAATCGCCGTCATCTAAAAAATTCAAAATTGCAATTTAACGACGTAACTGTTATGTTAAGTGCTATTTTTAGCATTAATTGAAAGAATATATCAAATATATTCTGGAATATTATTTTATATTATTACTTATATTATGAAGATATTAATTTGATTGATAAAGAATAATATAATTACTTGAGATAGAATATACTGAGATATTGTAAAGATAGTATATAAGCTATTGTGTATTGTGGTCGGAATCAATGAGAAAAATACAGAGACTTCTTCCTTCTCACAAATACTAGAGTTTATGAAGGTATCAGAGCGCTATTGAGCAATCCAAATACGAAAATCCTAGATTCAAAGAAATTCATCACGAGCGGCGGTGAGGATAAATCGAAAGAAAGCGGAGTCGGTCCAAAGACCATTCCGATGACATCACCATTTGTACTTACACCCTTCTGATAATCCTAGCCTTAACGTTACCCAAATTATTTTCAATGGAAGTAATTATGAGATGTTGATCGTTGCCATGAAGAGCAGATTAGATGCCAAAAATAATTTGGCATTCATCGAGGGCAAGGTGATGAAGCCTGAGGCGGATGGAGAAGAAGAAAGTCTGAAACTTGTGGCATGGCGACAGTGTAACGCCATGTTACGGGCATGGCTGAGGAACGTGATTGACCCAAAATTGCATCCGAGTATTAGCTTTTCGCAGCCCATCAAAGACGTATGGGATGAATTTCGAGAGAGATATTCGGAGGGGAATGCTCCCCGGGTTCATCAATTGAAAAGCGACTTGAACGAGTGCAAGCAAGGAAGGGAGACGTGGTGGAATATTATACGAGACTGAAGACAATTGGGATGAATTAACAAGTTACATTAATGTACTTGTGGAGTAGCAGCCTCAATCGCGAAAAAACGAGCTGAGGAAAAGGTACACCAATTTCTGAAGGGATTGGATTCAAAATTGTATGCTCATGTTAAAACTAACATTTTAATGGAGGAACCGATTATCTCTTTGGTCCATGCCTACTCGACTATTTTGAGAGAGGAAAGACACGCATCCATGACAAAAAATAAAGAAGAACTTCACGATACAGCTATGGCGACCCGCTTGACCGGAAAACACTACAAAAAGAGTTAAAATTGCGGCGGAAATTTTGTGGCGGACCAAAAATCCGATGCAGGAATATTGATTGCGTCGGATTGTTCGACGCAGTTGATGGTGCGGCGGATTCCCCGTCGCATGTCGACGCTAGATGAAGGCGTCAAAAAAATATATTTTTCGCCAATCTATGCGTCAGAATAGCCAACACAATTCTGACGCATGATGGCTGTTTGTGTCAGATTCACCGATGCAGACGTTCTGAATTCGACGCACGTACAGCCTGTATCCAGGCACATTTTTATTTTATTTTTACAGATTGAGGCGGAATTGTCGTTGCAAATTCCGATGCAAGTTTTCTTGCGTCGTAATTCCGCCGCAATCTGTAAAAATAAAAAAATAAAAAACCTGATAAAAAGACCGCGGACCCATTTCCTCCATCATATCTCCAATTCCCCCAAATCATAACCCCCGACCCCAAACTCTAACCCCAATCTCCTCCCTTTCCCCCTTGTCGGAGCTCCGACAAATCGCTACCACCGGCGTCCCTACTTACTCCGCCGACCCCCTTTCCCCTTTTCCCTTTCTCTTTACCTTTCCCTTATACTCCCTCTCACCCTTTTGCCACCGGCGACCTCCTCGTTCGCTGCCTGTGCCGCTAACCTCTACACCGCAAACCTCTTTTCTTTCCTTTCTTTGATTCCTCCATGTTGTGTTATTATTGTTGTTTCTGTTAGTGAAGTTCGATTTTTGTTATTGAAGTTTTTTTTAGGATTTTGTTGTTACTATTGTTATTATAATTATTATTGCTGTAGAGGGTTGTTGTTGTTGTTGTTGCTGTTGTGGTTGTTTTTTTGTGGGAAGAACGGGTCCTCGTTGATATTTTTCTTGTTGTAGTATAATAACGTAACTAGTAGAAAAAACACCTACTGCGTTGCTTTAATTATGTTGGTTCTAAACGTATGCGACGCGAAAATGAGTTTTGCATCTATTTTATGTGAAAACGATGCATTTAAGAGAATTGTTTGCGTCGGTTTTCTTTAAAAAACGACGTATTTGCGCAAATACGTTGGTTTTAATTACATAGCCGACGTAATTTTGTTTTTGCGTCGTTTCTAAATAAAAAATAATGCATTTCGTATATTGCATCGCTTGTACTAAATAAACAACGCCATTGAAAACTATCAATTTTGTCGATGTTAAAATAGAACCGATGCATAATAATTTCATAAATATAGAAAACGGGAATTCTTCTAATAACATTCATATATTAGCTTTCTGATGAAAAAAGAACATACATTGTCACTACAACGAACAAGCCTTTTGTGGCGATTCATAGCGATTGGAAAATCGTCATAAATTATATACTTATGGAGTACTTCGTATATCATTATGAATCTTCTTTATATAAAAGAAGGATCCTTTAACAGTGTCGTGGGAGCATGAGAATACACAAAAGTTATGTTCGAGCTTCCTAATTAATTGGACAAAATAGTCCATACACTTATTCATTTTTTATCACTATGTACAAACAAGGGGTAAAATAGTCATTAGCTCATTCCATTTTAAAAAAGTCAACTTCATTTATCAATAGCTCTTATAAGTCCTTCTCTACATATAAGTCCCTAAGTCCTCCTACCATCCATTGGATGGTAATACAATGGATGAATGAGATGGAATGAAATTTTGTATTTTAAAAAAAAGAAAAAAGATATTGTTTCCTAATTTAAAGGAGTGTAACATCCAACAAAACAGGAAAGACAATTAATTCAATATTCAATATTAGTATTCGTTACGTTCGTTCGTTCGTTCGTTCGTTCATTCATTCATTCAGTATTCAATCTTTTCTCTCATTCAAACCATATTTCTCTATAATTCTCTCAATCACAGCAAAATATAGTCCTATGTCGTCTTCAATTGCCTATTTCTTTTGCCATCGTCAATCAACTTCGTCTCGTTCATGAAAGATCTGCAAATTGTCGACTACGTCAACGGTGAGTTGTTATTGATTGTTTATAAAGTAACGATTATTTCATATATTGAAGCACGGTAAGTGTTTATACTAATCAACTATTTCTTTGTATTAACGATGATGATTAAATACGTGTGGTTTTGATTGTTTTAAGCGTTATTTTGATGTTTGTCAGGATCCGGCGAAGATGGTATAATAGAAGACGTAATAGCAGATGAATGTTGCAGGAATGTTGTAGAGAGTTTCACGCCATAGATAGAGCAGGAATTCGAAAAAAAACGATGACGCAGTGGATTTCTATAAAATCTACGCATTGGATATATAATCTCTTGTAAAATTACTTGGAGTAACGCACAATTGTATTAGAGTAACACTTTTGTAACGTTGGTGTAACATTATTATTCATATGTTAAAGTTATCATGTTCATGTTCTTTGTTGGGCATATAATTATGAAATCAATGTAAATCTACATGCTAGGTAGATAATCTCCTGTAAAATTACTTGGAGTAACACGTTTGTGAAATCAATGTATTAGAGTAACACGTTTGTGACGTTGGTGTAATATTATTCATATTGGAGTTATCATGTTTCTGTTCTTTGTTTGGGCATATAATTATGAAATCAATGTAGGCATAATAGACTTGTATTCGTTAGAGTTACACCAAATGATTGATATAGTAACAATACTATACAATAAGAGTAACACAAATTAGAGTTACAACAATGACAAATCTGCGCATAACATTAGCATGCGTGAGTAGATAGGAGAGAGTAATTAATTAGTGGGTTGAGAGGAGAGAGAGAATAATTAATTAGTGGGTTGATAGGAGAGAGAGAGAGAGTAAATTGAGTAATTAAAGAAGGAGACAAAAGAACGTGATATTTAGGAGATCAAATAAGTTACTTGCTATAATTGTATGATATTCATTACAGTTTGACCAAACAAGATTAGAGTAACAGTACTTTATAATAAGAGTAACACATAGTATTCGTTAGAGTTACATCAATATCTCAGCATAATTGTGTGACAAAGAACAAGAACATGATGAATCTAACATATGAATAATGTTACACCAACGTTATAATTGTGTTACTCTAATACATATTGTGTGTTACTCCAAGTAATTTTACAAGAGATTATATATCCACCGCGTAGATTTTATAGAAATCTACTGCGTCATCTATTTTTTTTTGAATTCCTGCTCTATCTATGGCGTGAAACTTTCATCAACATCCCTGCAACATTACTCTGCTTTTGAGTCTTTTATTATACCAACTTCGTCGGATCCTGACAAATATCAAAATAATGCTTAAAATAGTCAAAATCACACGTATGTAATCATCATGTTTAATGCAAAAGTGGGGACATGACATAGGTCCACCCCGATGCGGCCACGCGCGGGTTTGGGGAGGCGAATGAATCTCCATATGAGATGGGTCGAATTGAAATTTAAATCGAAGTAGGAGTCGCTACCGAACTTTGTGGGAGTTCGGACCCGTTCGAACCGACTCTATGTCGTAGTGGGCCATATACAAAATATGGCCCATTTCCGATGTAAGAGTTTATCGGGTTCGTCCCTTAGCATTTGATACCGATACCGACATTATCGGATATCGTGTATTGAATGACTCTCGTTGCCAATGGATTCGGACATCCGGAAACCATGGTTCTGAGTAAGGGGTGAGGGTACGTGTTGGGAAGTTCACTAAGAACACCCAACCCCGCCCGCACTTAGCGGCCTTTACTAAGATATCGTTCGTTTTTGGTGTACACGTGTTAGTTCGATAGTGGAATGATATGCAAACATTATTTTCCCTAAGCATGTGAGAGAAATTGAACGGGTTGCTAAGTCGTTTAATGCATCTTAAACTAATAACGTCAAAGTTATCTTAGCATGTGAAGTTCGTTTTAGTCTAATAAAACAAAAGAAATAAAACAAACTGCTACAAACACGAGAAAACGAGTTAGTAACGATTGAATAAATCGAATAAAGATGCAAATACGATAGTATGTCATGATTTTGAAAAAGGTTTATGACACGTGATGGATTAACACGTGTTGACCGAGGTCGAAAAAGTATTTATCAAAATCTGAAAATATGTCGCGAAAGTCGCTATTTTATGTAAGGAACGAAAAGAATTAAAACAAGAAAACGAATAAAAAGGCACGGCTTTCCGGGCCCTCGCGCGAGTCGCCTGGCAGGCGCGCGGCTCGCGCGGGAGTCTGTCCCGCTTTTCTTATTTTTCGAAAATCGTTAATTTTGTATAAATCACGTACAAATATGGATTAACTTGTACTCGATTTATATTTTCGATATTTGTCGTATTCGATATTCGATTATGAAATCGATATCAAATAGTTAGAATGATTTTATAAAAAGTTTTGTGAAGTTTGTTTTGGGAAAAAAAATGTTAATTCTCTCCGCGTAAAAAATCGTCGAATTTTGTTTTAAAAAAGGATGTAACGATTTTATTAGCATCAACGAGATTTAATTTAGTTCTTTTTTTGATATAACATTCGACTAGAGAATCGATATCATATTTTAAGAACGTTTATATATGAAAATAGTTTTTTGTAGTATCGATATTAGAAAAATAGAAAAAAGTGACAACGACCCATATTAAAAAACAGACCGACGACACGACGCAAAGAACGAAAAAAAGACGTGAAAAAGGAAGAGAAAGAGAAGAAGAATCGGGTTTGATTTTACACCCTCAACCTACATGCTTTGTTTTCTCGGAAAAAGGCTCGTCGGAAAGTGGCTTAGGCACGGGAGCGTCGAGACGATGTGGATGAGTTAAGGTGTCGGTTTTGGGTCGTGTAGGCTAGCAGGTTTGGCCGGCTTTTTGGTTGGACTCGTCGGGAATTATTTTGAATTGTTTCGTCGATGATGTATGAATGTATGTTGTATGATATGAATTGTTGGTCGAGGTGTTGAGGTTGAATGATGAATCGATGTTATGTTATGAATTGTTGGTATGTTATGAATTGTTGGTAATTGATGTCTTGAATGTGTGACGGAAGGGTCCTATTTATAGGATGACTAACTTGCAAAGGAAGAAAGAGTCACCAGTCGGGTTGAGGTAGGATTCCGTCTAAAAATAGGAATAAGTAATTCGAGTGGAAAAAAAATTCCGTTGCTTGGTGAGGAAGCAATGTACCTCGGCTGAAATGGGGCTGCTTGGCCGAGTTATTTGATGCTCGGTCGAATACTTGATTTGGTATTCGGACAGGATTCCTACTTGGGATCGAATTCTATCCTTAAACGAATTTGTTTAATATTTTGCGAGGCTGATTTTTTGTAGTATTTGAGTCCAAACCGGACGTGTGAGGTGTCATGGCTGGTCCGTGTGTCTCGGGAAATATCTTTGATAGAGTTTTGACACGGTCGCTAAAAGACGGTTTTGCCCCTGGTGCCGGATTCGACCCAAATTAGTCTTATTTGACTCGAAACGACCCGCTGGGCCTGGATTTGAGGTTGGTTTTGTAAGATTTGTACTCCGTAATAAGCCTAAGCCAAATGTCCATGATTTCGATCCCATATCCGAGTCCATTAAAGCACGTTTGCGTCCGATCATCATCGGGTGTTTGGCGGGAACTATTATAGACACCTGGCGGTCAAAATGTGGGTGTCTACAGAGCCCCCACTCTGACTGAGGCTTGGATAAGGCAAAAGTCAGAGTAGCTACCAGGTCAATCAAGGATTAAAACCTGGCAAACTTCCGATCGGGTCGTTTAAAGTCCATTAGACCTGCGTGAAGGGCTCGCCAACCATAAGATAGAAATCATACCTGGATAGATGCCAATAATGTCGCGGGGACTTTGTCTGAAAAAGTCTTGGGTGTGTCTGTTTACAGACACATCCTGTCTTAGAATTGCGCGGGAGCTTGCCTTGGAAGCTATGGGTGTATCTGTTTACAGATACATCTGTCTTAGAATTGCGCGGGAGCTTGCCTTGGAAGCTATGGGTGTATCTGTTTACAGATACATCCTGAAAGAAGTTGCTTGAGTTTCTCTACTGGGGAATTTTTGAGAATTCATCGGGAGTCTTGGGTGTACCTGTATGCTTATACATAACAATTTGCATGTAATATTTAGGCGAAACATCGACTCACGCTGGGGAAGAAATGATTTTTGATTGATTTTTGGAAAGAAAATGCTAACGAAATTTTTTTGAAAATTTTTGGAAATAAGAATGCTTGGGATGACTTGATTCCTGATCAGATTCTGACACGGACTCCTAAAATCCTCTGGTTAGGCCTGTATGCCTAGATGAAGTATGATAAAAATTCCTATTCCCATGGTGACTAGGAAATAGATTTTCTCAAATGGCTAAGTTTTGCAAATTTTAAAATGAGAATTCGAAGAGAGAGATATACCGACAGACTCGACTCTGGACGCGAGAGGACGAGTTGACAGACACGACTTTAACTCTCTAAGGGTTAGACCGTGACTCGGTAGGGGGTGGGCCACCTAAGATGACAAGACTCTTAAGTTGCGCTATTCCGTAGCCTAGGCGAGTGGCAACACAGTCGAACATCGAAATGAGAACGATCTGCTATAGGGGAATTGCAGTAGTCTGTAATGAGACTGTTTTAGCAGTAACAATGTTGTAGTCTAGTGCTCCTTTTGAATTTTTGGTTTTGGGGTACATCTCCAAAGTGGGTATTACTTCGAGTCCTGACAGATTCTCGTCTTTGACTGAGCCGAGTACTAGGACACAATATAGAAAGTTGGCTAGATTTTGAAAGTATTTGGATTATGTGAGTGGATGGAGAACTTCTGCCTAGGAGAAGCCCCCAGAATGACAAAGCTAACTGTTAAGAACATGACAGTGTCGTGACCGTAATGATGGCACTTTTTTTTTGAATTTGTGTCAATGTGGGTGGTTGTGCCTCTGTTGAAAGGCTGCCTACGTATTCACATGTTAGTGAAATCAAACCAAGCCGTAGTTCAGTGGATTATAGTGCCTAGTTTATTAGGGCTTTGTGTGTAACTAGCCATAGCGATGGTGTAGGCTAGGTGCATTCCCAGTGATGTCTTGATCAAAGGGCTAGAATGGTTAGGATATTGATCCTGTGACTGTGAGCGTTCTCCGGGATAGCCCTCAGAGGTGGTGTGCACTATTTGGGCATGTTCTATGCCGACCGCAAGTTGAGTTCCCGTGTTTGGGGTTGGTAACTGGTTTGGATGAGAAGAATTGGGATGGGATTTTAATGAGTTCTGCTCTCGAGGATTTTAACGAGTTCTGCTCTCGGGAATTTGATGAGTTTTGCTCTCGGGGATTTTAACGAGTTTTGCTCTCGGGGATTTTAACGAGTTTTGCTTTCGGGGATTTTAACGAGTTTTGCTCTCGGGGATTTTAACGAGTTCTGCTCTCGGGGATTTTAACGAGGGATTTTAATGAGTTTTTCTCTCGGGGATTTTAACGAGTTTTGCTCTCGGAGATTTTAACGAGTTTTGCTCTCGGGGGGATTTAACGAGTTTTGGTCTCGGGAATTTTAACGAGTTTTGCTCTCGGGTTTGCGTATGGTGATTGTGAATTTTGTTATGTAAAGGGAAAGTCGAGTAGAATTGGTCAAACTTTGATCGCGATAGGTTTTGATAATGCGAGATCTGATTTCCATGTCTGGCACTAATGGTTAGGGGTATCCTATGGAGCTTGAATCCTCAAAATTCCGGGCTGTCTCTAGCCTGGGTCTCGGAAAGGTCTTGAGGGTTGTAATGTGGGAAGGCTAAATGTGGTGTTAGTTGACCAGCTCGATTATCTCTCCCTTATTTGATGGTATGAATTTTGACCGTACCCTGGCCATGGGGCTTTCACTTGAATTGACCGTTGATCATGGTCATGGGTTTTTGGAGGTTCTTTTTTATCATGGCCAGCTCTTTTGTTTTGGGCCTTTTGCTTTTTCTTGGACTTTTTTTCTTTTTTGGCCTTTTAATCCCGGTCATGGGTGCTTCTTTTGCCTGCTTTTTATTTCGGCTTTTGCTTTTTCTGGGACTTTTTTTTTGTCCAGCTTTTTTCTTTTTTTTGTTGGTCAGACTAACACCTAAGGTAGGGATTGGTTGATCTTATTGGATGGGTGTTTATTGTGGGAAATGGGCTTGCCTTCCGTCTTTAACCCAAACTAGGAGATTACCTAGATTTGTCATAGGATTCGATACCGCTCCTGCTAAGGGTAGTTATGTGGCTTTCTATACCAGACATGGAATAGGTAAAAAGAAAACACGGGCTCAGTTTCTTGCAGTCATTATAGATGTGCCTATAATAGTCACGTGCGTATGCTCACAGTGTATGACGGTGTTCATCATGTTCTCGGAAACACATAAGGAAAGTATATATGAGAAAGAATATTGAAAGCTGATTTTATTGAATTTTAAAAAAAAGATGACAAAATACAATTGACTCTGACTCTGACTTTGAAGTTGAAATAAATAGTACTCCCTAGACTCGGACTCAGACTTGGACTTAAATCAAATCCGGACTCTTGGATGCATGAGAGGTAGATTGGATGCTTTGGTCATCGGGCCCTGTATAGTCCATGAGGGGCTTTGCAAGTGACAATGTTTCCAAAACGGGAGTCTTCCCGGCATCGAGGAAGTCTTGAATGAGGTGTTTCAGCTTCCAGCATTGTTCTGTATCGTGTCCCTTCCCTCTGTGGAATTTGCAGTAATGCTCGGTGTTCCATGCTTTGGAGCGTCTTTCTAAAGGTGGGTCGGCTGTTGGGCCTATAGGTAGTATCAGGCCCTTCGGAACCAACCTCTGGAAAGCGACGGTGTAGGACATATCCAAGGTGGTAAATGTCCTTTTCTTTGACTGGTTCTTGATTTCTGGAGAGGTGACTTGAAGGTTACCTCCCCTGATCTTGCCGTCTTGAGGGTACCTGACAGTTTCGTAAGAGTGTTCACCCTTCAAATGGCTCAGTTGGGTGATAGGCTATGTTACCTGCTCTAGTTGTGTTAGACGAGATCGGGTTCTTACAAGGTCTTCTTCGATGGTGGTCACCCTGGCATTTAGGTTATCTAGGGCGGTATTGATTTTTGAGAAGATATTCTTAACGGAGCAAGACAGCATAAGCATACTCCCCTGGATATCCCCTTTCTCGACGGCGCGGGATCTGTTGTGGTTTGGTAACGCCTCACTCACAGGATCCCTGATCGGAAGAGATGACAAGGGTTAGAACTCGCCTAAACTCGGTTTTGCGCAAGAGAAAGAGTCAAACTAGACATGACCCGGGGTGACGGGTTGACAAAGACTCTTGGACCGGGATACTCGAACGTTGATCTAGACGAGGTAACGACCCTGGCTTGGACTCGACCATGAGACTCGGACGGTGTATGAGGGCGAGTCCGAAAATGGGGCAACCGTGTTTGACCGCGTCGCGTGCTCGGACCAACCGTGGTGACCTAACCCTAAGTGACTTGAGTATTTGTAGCATAGGTTCGACTCGAAGAAGACATCATAAGGACGCCGGTGTAAAGTACCCCTTAAGGTGACCGTGGTCGATTGCTCGGGTGAAGGACAACCCCTAAGTGAGGCTAAAGACTCCGGTAGGACTCAAATGGCGCGACATCTAAGTGATTTAAAAGTGGCGTAGTGTGACAACACGTGTAATACATGACCCTTAGAGCACCCGTGATTTATCGCTCCGCTGAAGGGTAGCCCCCGAGTGAGGAAAAGCCCGAAAAGGAGATGAGTCGGAAAGGACACCTAGACGGGTGACTCGTGAAAACCGACTCCTAGACGGGTGACTCGTGAAAGGTGGGCCTCCCTTAGGATTCGGCTATGTGGACCAAGTCCTGCTCGAAGGAAGGTCCACGTGAGATTCTCCCTAGACTTTGGACTTGAATGTGTAAACGGGCTTCCCTTTGTAGGAGTTCGTCCTACGCAGGTGGGCCGTGCCTCGACAAATAAGGCGGACTGGGATGGGGAAGAAACTCGTGATGTAGGATCGACGGAGTTTCGACGCTATAGACTCTAACAACTTATGACAAGACCCGACGCTACTAAATACGGGAAGTCCTAAGAAGAGGAAGGTTTTGAAAAGGGAAATTTGGATTTAGAAAAACCCGAAAAAATCGGATCGAATGGCCCGATTTTTTTGAAAACCGAAAAGTCTTATCGGGCCGAATTTTTGGAAATTTTGATAAAGTTTGGGCTGCATACCGGCTAAAAAGAGGCTATTTTGAGTCAAAATCATAAGTCCTAAATTTGGTAGCTTTCCGGGTTTTGAAAAATAGATGGGTTTGAAAAGATGCAAGTTTTTGAAAATGGCGGTTTTTTGAAAAGACGATAAACAGATCAAGTAGCACGTAGTCACGGAAATAGTATAATGACACCATGTATGCTCCTAATCTAAGTCTCGGTCGGTCGAATAGGGTCTATACCAACGACGATAGCTTTCTCGCAAATCAGGACGGTCTTCCTAAGCCGAGTTGGTCTTAGAACCTGCCGTAAAACCCATGCGAGTTCCGCCATCGAAGTCTTTAGTGCACCCATTTAGGAATGCACCGCGGTATAGTGGGACGTCGGTCACAAGTAACCGGCCCGGGAAAGAATTGGGTTATGCATGAACCATTGAACTAAAACGTGTACATTACTATTCGATCGATTTCTTTACGAGTCTCACCCTGAGGATGCCGATGGTAAGTGACTCATCAGTTGATCCCCAGCAGAGTCGCCAAATTGTGGACATGACATAGGTCCACCCCAATCGCGGCCACGCGCGGGTTTGGGGAGGCGAATGAATCTCCATATGAGATGGGTCGAATTGAAATTTAAATCGAAGTAGGAGTCACCACCGAACTTTGTGGGAGTTCGGACCCGTTCGAACCCACTCTATGTCGTAGTGTGCCATATACAAAATATGGCCCATTTCCGATGTCAGAGTTTATCGGGTTCGTCCCTTAGCATTTGATACCGATACCGACATTATCGGATATCGTGTATTGAATGACTCTTGTTGCCAATGGATTCGGACATCCGGAAACCATGGTTCTGAGTAAGGGGTGAGGGTACGTGTTGGGAAGTTCACTAAGAACACCCAACCTCGCCCGCACATAGGCTAAGATATCGTTCGTTTTTGGTGTACACGTGTTAGTTCGATAGTGGAATGATATGCAAACATTATTTTCCCTAAGCATGTGAGAGAAATTGAACGGGTTGCTAAGTCGTTTAATGCATCTTAAACTAATAACGTCAAAGTTATTTTAGCATGTGAAGTTCGTTTTAGTTTAATAAAACAAAAGAAATAAAAAAAACTGCTACAAACACGAGAAAACGAGTTAGTAACGATTGAATAAATCGAATAAAGATGCAAATACGATAGTATGTCATGATTTTGAAAAAGGTTTATGACACGTGATGGATTAACACGTGTTGACCGTGGTCAAAAAAGTATTTATAAAAATCTGAAAATATGTCGCGAAAGTCGTTATTTTATGTAAGGAACGAAAAGAATAAAAACGAGAAAACGAAGAAAAAAGGCACGGGTTTCCAGGCCCTCGCGCGAGTCACCTGGCAGGCGCGCGGCTCGCGTGGGAGTCTGTCCCGCTTTTCTTATTTTTCGAAAATCGTTAATTTTTTATAAATCACGTACAAATATGGATTAACTTGTACTCGATTTATATTTTCGATATTCGTCGTATTCGATATTCGATTATGAAATCGATATCAAATAGTTAGAATGATTTTATAAAACGTTTTGTGAAGTTTGTTTTGGAAAAAAAAATGTTAATTCTCTCAGTGTAAAAAATCGTCGAATTTTGTTTTAAAAAAGGATGTAACGATTTTATTAGCATCAACGAGATTTAATTTACTTCTTTTTTTGATATAACATTCGACTAGAGAATCGATATCATATTTTAAAAACGTTTATATATGAAAATAGTTTTTGTAGTATCGATATTAGAAAAATAGAAAAAAGTGACAACGACCCATATTAAAAAACAGACCGACGACACGACGCAAAGAACGAAAAAAAGACGTGAAAAAGGAAGAGAAAGAGAAGAAGAATCGGGTTTGATTTTTACACCCTCAACCAACATGCTTTTTTTTCTCAGAAAAAAGCTCGTCGGAAAGTGGCTTAGGCACGGGAGCGTCGAGACGATGTGGATGAGTTAGGGTGTCGGTTTTGGGTCGTGTAGGCTAGCGGGTTTGGCCGGCTTTTTGGTTGGACTCGTCGGGAATTATTTTGAATTGTTTCGTCGATGATGCATGAATGTATGTTGTATGATATGAATTGTTGGTCGAGGTGTTGTAACACCCCTGATTTTATAAATTATATTAAATTAAGATTATGTTCGTATTTTTTTATTTTTACGAATAAATTCGTAATTCTTAAAATTATTATAAAACGAATTTATGGTTTAATCGTTTCAAACTCCTAAATTTCTATTTGTCTCGAAAACACTTCTTATATTTAAAATATATTTCTATTTATGTTTCGATTCATTTTATACATTTAATTTAGTTCTTATCAAAAGTCTATATCGACGATTTAAATTCTAAATTCTTTTTATTTATTTATAATTAAGCTCGAATTTCTATTTTGGCTCGAAGTTCATTTATTTTATGATTTCGTCAAAACATTTATTTCCTTTCCTCGAGAAATCAATTTAATTCACTTTATCAAAAATTTATTATATATCGGGAAATTCTATTTCACCGTCTAATTATTTAATTCTATAAGCTTCGTTTTCGTCTCGAGTATTTTATTTGACGGCCCGATTATTTATTAATCTTTTTAACTCGTCTTAATTCGATTCGTGGGTCAGTCAGCTTATCGTTACGGAATTCGGCTCCAACCCAATTCATTTAATTATTCCATTCAACGTATACTCGTTTCTGAATCCGTACACTTTTATTTATTTATTCATTGTTGAGTTGAATTCAACATATTACACATTCATCTCCTCTTTGTTTCTTATTCCACCGACCCACCTGTTCATTTTCCCCACCGTTTCACCCTCTATTCATCCCCTTTTTCTTGTTTCATCCCCACATGATTCATTTCATTCTTCCCCTTCATCTGCTATCTTTCATCGTGCTACTTTTCCGTCCTCTGTTTTTTCTCTGTTTTGTCCTTCGCTGCTGTCGCTGTGTTTCGCTGCTGCTGCTCTGTTTCACTGCGTTCTGCTTTTGGCTGCTGTTACAGCGCCAGTTCTTCCTCTTCTTAATCTTCCTGCTTTCTTCTCCTTTTTCGTGCTGCTGCTACTGCTGCTGCTGTGGATCGTGCGTGTGCGTTCTTCAACCCAAACACTTCGTAAGGTAATTCGTTTATCCCTTCCGTTCTTCGTTTTGATCCGTGTATCATTGCTGCTGGTGCATCCTTGTTGTTGATTCTCGTTCTCGGTCTTCCTGTACTTTTCTTCTTCTTCTTCTTCTTCTTCTTCTTCTTCGATTTGTCTTTCGTTAGTGTCTCGATTTGCTTTTTTGCTGCTTTAATTACCGCTGCCATTGCATTCTGCTCCGTTTGCTTGCTGCTGCTGCGGTTGTCATTTGCTACTGATGTCACGTTTCTGTTCGCTGCTGCTCTATTTCTTTTTTCTTTTTTTCTGCTTCTATATTTGTCATTCTCGATGCTCGAACCTTGCCTATGTCGAGCTGCTGTGGAAATACTTGTACTACTGCTACTCGTGTTATCGAATTTTGTTCCTTCTTTTCTCCTTCTTGTTCTTCTTCGTTCTCTTCTACTGTAAGCTGTCACTGAGGTTGCACTGCTGTGTTGTCGCTGTTTTGGTTGATGTTAATGTCGTCTTTTGCTGATCGTTTTGGCTGCTGCTCTTTTGTCTCCTGTTTTGGAGTTGTCGGCTGCTGTTTCGATGCCACTGACGCCTTCTGCTCTTCGGTTTTTGTTCGGTATCCTATACCTATTTCCTTGTGGTTTTGATCTTGTTCGTATCCCGATTTATTGCATTGTTCAGATGGTACGGTTGCGATTCTAGACGAGCGATGTCCCTCCAATTCATTACTCCGTTCTTGCTATTCTTCCCATTCATCTCCTAGTTTTCGGGATTTCGTGAGGACCAAGGCGAGGACAAGCACGTGTTTAAGTCGGATATCATCTAAGGTAACTTTAGGACGTTACTCGATTTTATATCGTATGTTTGTGTAGTAGTATGTAATAAATATTTTAACATCGGTTTTCTAATTTTTTAGCTATTTATTATTGGCTAAAAATGTTATTTTATAAATCGTGTGCTTTATAAATATTTCACAACTTTCGATATTGCTTTATAAATTGTTAGTAATTTAATTATTTATGATCGTTTTAATATTTTATTGGTTATCGTGACACTAGTAACTAAATAATAACGATTTCATATTTTCTTCAGATTCCGTCAATTTATAATTCTAACTCAAAATCGTATTTTTATATTATTATCGAGGTTGTATACTTGTTTAATAAATTAATTTTCGTTTTAGGAATTATACTAAAAAAAAAGAGAGAAAATAGTCGATTTTGTTTCGAATATATTTTTAGTCGAGACTATTTTCACAAATAATTTCTTATTTGTTTACAATTGACTATTTTTAGTAAAATCTGTATTATTTATTAATAAAAGTTATTTGTTAAAAATAATTTGAAATCTTTTTTAAATTCATTTCATTTATAAAACTCGTTGACTAAATTAATTTTGATATCATTTTTGTAAAACATCTCTTTTCTAAAATTTATAATTTTAACTCGATTTCCTAATTATTTATAAAATACTATATATTGACTTATTATATTCTAATTATATTTTGAGTAACGAATTTAAAAATATATTAAAGTTACGATAACGACGATAATAATAAAATGTTAATTTCATTAGAAATGCTATTTCTATATATTTCACTCATTTTAATCACTTACGTATTTTCTATAATAATATTTCTATTTTTAACAAGTTTCTAAAATTAGTAAGTTTCTATTTATAGAAAGTTTCCTATTTAATATAAAATGTTTACTCCTTTTATCCTCATATTATTACAATGATTATATTTATTCTCAATATCGATAATGGCTTGTTTTGGAGTTATGGAATATGGACGAGTGTGAGGTTTAGAGTAATATATTCTGGGGTTTACGGTTTTGCCATCAACTATAAGGCTGGTGTGTCTTTATGGGGCACACTGGTTGTTGAACCGAGCATATATGGTGTTCGGGAGTGTGTGTACATTTTGACCTTAAACTCGTGCCTCGCAGTGTAAGACGCCGTCGGGTTGAACTGAGTATTTATGGTGCTCGGGAGGGGTGTGCATATTATCTTAAACTAGGGCCACGCATTTATAAGTCGCCGTCCTATTATGGTTGAGTAGCCTAGTTAGAGACCGAAGTTTGATTTGTTTGAACTAGGTTCTCGAAGCTAGTTTTTAGTATTCTCCTAGTGAAAGTCTGGCCGTCTACACTAATCCTATCCATAACGCCATTTTTGAATATTTTTTATTATTATCAATACGTTTTGATTTGCAGGTTGACAAATATTTGTTGTTTTCTTCGGAAAACTTGTTCTGATTTTATTATTCCAATATTTTCAGTTTCTCCGAAAGCTTATTTTTATTATATCATTTTAATGTTTTCCCTTTTAATTATTTTGATATAGTAATACTATTATTTTTCCATATGGTATAATATGGCTGGGAGAACGTCCGAGTTACTCCCCACTGACGTGGCTGTTATGTTTATAACATGACAGGTATTTGCTGCTGGGTTTTGGGTGTGAGCTAGCGAGTAGCGTGGATCCTACTCTTTCTTCATTCTTGCAATTTATGGATTTGTATAAACCCGTTTGAAGATTTTTACTTTTAGCCCTTTTATAAAAAGAGGCCTCTGTATTGACTTACCATTTCTTTTAATAAGATATAGTTTGTCAGTGTGTTTTAATCCCAACTCTACAGTGTTTCCGCCACTGTATTGCGTTAGAATTTATAGGGGATTACAGTTGGTATCAGAGCATTGTTGCTCCCGACGCTTACACCTGATATTAGGAAAATTACCAGTAAATGATTTGAACATTAAAGAAATATTAAGTGAGAGATGGGTAGAAACAAAGTAAGGACTTAACTGTTAGGATTATTACATGTTCTTGTAACTCAATGACTAGCATTGAATATTTGTTTCTTTGGTCTGGAAGAAGATGAATGAACAAGATGCTGTCAGGATGCTGCTTCAGATTGGGACAAGACCTGCTTAGAACTCTCAACGCCTGTCGATTCGAGTGGACCACTACTTTGTGTGCTACAACATGGTGACCTTTCTTCGCAGATTTAGTTTGCTCCAGCTACAGGCTAGATGATCAAGAGTAGATTCATGTTCCATGATGTTGCAGTAGATCCAGATTGAGTGACCCAAGACTTGCGTTCTCGTTTCTCTGCAAGTAGACGAAGTAATCCTTTTGGTTCCCTCATGAACCTTAGAGGTCCAAACTTTCCCTTCTCGTTTTAGGTCTTTATCATCTAGAATCTTTGATTCTTTTCTTCCTGCTTCTGCCTTTTCCAATTATTCTCTTATATTCTCATCTTCCCTTTCAATGAATCCTTGTTCTATTCTCCTATTCTACCATCTTTCTCTTGAGATTCTTTGGTTAGACCAATTTCCGTTCCAGTGAACCCCACGGAAAGTTATAGATGTTTGAGGTTTAGTAAACCCTTGTTACCTGGTTTGAGGATTGTGGGTTATACCCTGTTATCTATCTTAGTAAGTTTTTGAGGATCGATTTGAATGTTAAATTGTCGATTAATGGAATTAGGTTGGTACGTAAGATTTTGAACCTTGGGTTATAGGTTACCTTGATTATTTTGGAGTACTTAGAGTTGAATATATTTTGAAGTTGTAGGAGTATGTCATATTTGATGGATACCTAATACCTAACCAAGAACCGAACTAAGTGTGACTAATAATATCACTTTGGGTTTCTTGCCTAATGCTTATTTGATGGATGCATTGCGATTATTTGGGATCGTTGGTTGTGATACCATTAAAGGTTTTCATTAATATCGTCGGAAATTTTGGTTGACATAGATTACCCGTGTTTCTTAAGGAATTAGATCGTTGATCGTTGTTAAGGTTGTAACCTATGAGCTTTGGAGTTGAGTGATCTAACTTGGATAAATTGTTGTTAACCTTGAAAAGGAGAAACATATTACACAATTAGATGTCAAATTTATCGCGTTGTTTTGAGGAATACTTAATGCGAATCATCTTGATGAATTTATAGTTCAGAACCCTTAGACCAACGAGATTGTGGCTTCGTTGAGTTAATAAATATTTTGGTGGTTTTGCTATTACGATATGAACTTTGGTGGAATTCTCAGAAACCTTAGTCGAAAGACGTGTTTTGATGATGTGAGTGTTCGCGCCATTACATATAGGTTTGAGCGTATTTGAGGATTCGTTGTACTTTTCCAAGTTTTATACTTGTGGCATATTAAATATATTGATGATCATTTTTGAGAATTTCGTACCCGAGCCTTGTTAAATTAGTGGATCTTGTTTAGTGTTCCTTACTCGAGAAATTTGGAGTGTATCTCAAGTTCAAACTTTATGAGCTTTGGATTTAGGAACCTTATCGAATGCGA
Source organism: Agrostemma githago (assembly GCA_958450325.1). NCBI lineage: Eukaryota > Viridiplantae > Streptophyta > Magnoliopsida > Caryophyllales > Caryophyllaceae > Agrostemma > Agrostemma githago. The sequence continues at coordinate 54,467,651 of OY288249.1, forward strand.
GTTTGGATTTTTCTGTTGACCGTTAGAATTTTAATTGATGAGATTCGATTGTAAAACAATTGTGGATTGGTAACGTGTTGTTTGAATGATTGGATAGTCACGTAAGACTTTTTTTGGGATTCTGACCAGTAGTACCACCTAGTGCCTAATATTGGATTTAACGTATTTGATGGAATTAGGAACCCGTGTAGTGAAGAGTCGTACCGGGAGTCTCGAGATGGTCAATTTATTCTTCAATCCTTGAGAGCTCTATTTGACTTTCAATTTCGTTCCTCCCCTTGGCTTTTCTTTAATCCTGCTACTTCTTCTTCGGCCAATCCCTTTGACTTCTTTATCGGGTTTGAAAATTTCTGTTTCAATTTGTCGTTGACTCTGACTCCATTTATCCGTTTATCATTTTCCCGAGCCTATGTTATGAAAAAATTTGACTATTTTAAAATTTTGGGATACTGTGAAATTTTAACATTTGAGTTATAAAGTTCAAAACTTCGTTTTCGTTTTCGTTTTCGTTTTTGGTTGATAACATATATTTAGTCCTGTTTCAAAATACCTTAACAATTTATTTTAAAGTATTTCGAAATTGTTTCAATTTTCAATTTTCAAGTGTGTTCAAATTTTTACGAAAACTTTCATAATTGCTAGTATTTTGATTTTTATAAGATTATTATGTAAAACGATTTAATATTTTCGAAAAACTTTGTATGTCTAAATTTTGTTTTATTGTCGTTAGACTTTAAATCTGTTAAATGAAAATATTTGTCGACTGATTCGATTCTTATTTACTAAGTACAAAACTTGATTTCTCGAGTTTTCGTTTCGTCTTAAAACAAAGTATTGTCGAATTTCTTAATTCAAATGTTTTACCGTTGTTTTGAAAATATTTGGGTACTCTTCCCTCTCGAGTTCGTTTACAAATATTATTTATCGTCATTATTTTATAAAATATTTTTTTTTTATTGCAATTTTATTGTTTTGATGATTTTAAACTTTGGGAACCGAGCCCAAATTTTCTTGAAATAAATTTTGTCTTCGATTTCGATTTCATATCACTTTTGAAATTGTAAACACTTTAAAACCGAGATTGTGATACGAGTTAAGCATTCTCCGTTTGTTCAAGTGATGTAACCTTGTTTTTCATTCTATTATTATGTTTTGTTAGTTTCGAGGACGAAACTTCTTTTTAGTGGGGAAGATTGTAACACTCCTGATTTTATAAATTATATTAAATTAAGATTATGTTCGTATTTTTTTATTTTTACGAATAAATTCGTAATTCTTAAAATTATTATAAAACGAATTTATGGTTTAATCGTTTCAAACTCCTAAAATTCTATTTGTCTCGAAAACACTTCTTATATTTAAAATATATTTCTATTTATGTTTCGATTCATTTTATACATTTAATTTAGTTCTTATCAAAAGTCTATATCGACGATTTAAATTCTAAATTCTTTTTATTTATTTATAATTAAGCTCGAATTTCTATTTTGGCTCGAAGTTCATTTATTTTATGATTTCGTCAAAACATTTATTTCCTTTCCTCGAGAAATCAATTTAATTCACTTTATCAAAAATTTATTATATATCGGGAAATTCTATTTCACCGTCTAATTATTTAATTCTATAAGCTTCGTTTTCGTCTTGAGTATTTTATTTGACGGCCCGATTATTTATTAATCTTTTTAACTCGTCTTAATTCGATTCGTGGGTCAGTCAGCTTATCGTTACGGAATTCGGCTCCAACCCAATTCATTTAATTATTCCATTCAACGTATACTCGTTTCTGAATCCGTACACTTTTATTTATTTATTCATTGTTGAGTTGAATTCAACATATTACACATTCATCTCCTCTTTGTTTCTTATTCCACCGACCCACCTGTTCATTTTCCCCACCGTTTCACCCTCTATTCATCCCCTTTTTCTTGTTTCATCCCCACATGATTCATTTCATTCTTCCCCTTCATCTGCTATCTTTCATCGTGCTACTTTTCCGTCCTCTGTTTTTTCTCTGTTTTGTCCTTCGCTGCTGTCGCTGTGTTTCGCTGCTGCTGCTCTGTTTCACTGCGTTCTGCTTTTGGCTGCTGTTACAGCGCCAGTTCTTCCTCTTCTTAATCTTCCTGCTTTCTTCTCCTTTTTCGTGCTGCTGCTACTGCTGCTGCTGTGGATCGTGCGTGTGCGTTCTTCAACCCAAACACTTCGTAAGGTAATTCGTTTATCCCTTCCGTTCTTCGTTTTGATCCGTGTATCATTGCTGCTGGTGCATCCTTGTTGTTGATTCTCGTTCTCGGTCTTCCTGTACTTTTCTTCTTCTTCTTCTTCTTCTTCTCCGATTTGTCTTTCGTTAGTGTCTCGATTTGCTTTTTTGCTGCTTTAATTACCGCTGCCATTGCATTCTGCTCCGTTTGCTTGCTGCTGCTGCGGTTGTCATTTGCTACTGATGTCACGTTTCTGTTCGCTGCTGCTCTATTTCTTTTTTCTTTTTTTCTGCTTCTATATTTGTCATTCTCGATGCTCGAACCTTGCCTATGTCGAGCTGCTGTGGAAATACTTGTACTACTGCTACTCGTGTTATCGAATTTTGTTCCTTCTTTTCTCCTTCTTGTTCTTCTTCGTTCTCTTCTACTGTAAGCTGTCACTGAGGTTGCACTGCTGTGTTGTCGCTGTTTTGGTTGATGTTAATGTCGTCTTTTGCTGATCGTTTTGGCTGCTGCTCTTTTGTCTCCTGTTTTGGAGTTGTCGGCTGCTGTTTCGATGCCACTGACGCCTTCTGCTCTTCGGTTTTTGTTCGGTATCCTATACCTATTTCCTTGTGGTTTTGATCTTGTTCGTATCCCGATTTATTGCATTGTTCAGATGGTACGGTTGCGATTCTAGACGAGCGATGTCCCTCCAATTCATTACTCCGTTCTTGCTATTCTTCCCATTCATCTCCTAGTTTTCGGGATTTCGTGAGGACCAAGGCGAGGACAAGCATGTGTTTAAGTCGGATATCATCTAAGGTAACTTTAGGACGTTACTCGATTTTATATCGTATGTTTGTGTAGTAGTATGTAATAAATATTTTAACATCAGTTTTCTAATTTTTTAGCTATTTATTATTGGCTAAAAATGTTATTTTATAAATCATGTGCTTTATAAATATTTCACAACTTTCGATATTGCTTTATAAATTGTTAGTAATTTAATTATTTATGATCGTTTTAATGTTTTATTGGTTATCGTGACACTAGTAACTAAATAATAACGATTTCATATTTTCTTCAGATTCCGTCAATTTATAATTTTAACTCAAAATCGTATTTTTATATTATAATCGAGGTTGTATACTTGTTTAATAAATTAATTTTCGTTTTAGGAATTATACTAAAAAAAAAGAGAAAATAGTCGATTTTGTTTCGAATATATTTTTAGTCGAGACTATTTTCACAAATAATTTCTTATTTGTTTACAATTGACTATTTTTAGTAAAATCCGTATTATTTATTAATAAAAGTTATTTGTTAAAAATAATTTGAAATCTTTTTTAAATTCATTTCATTTATAAAACTCGTTGACTAAATTAATTTTGATATCATTTTTGTAAAACATCTCTTTTCTAAAATTTATAATTTTAACTCGATTTCCTAATTATTTATAAAATACTATATATTGACTTATTATATTCTAATTATATTTTGAGTAACGAATTTAAAAATATATTAAAGTTACGATAACGACGATAATAATAAAATGTTAATTTCATTAGAAATGCTATTTCTATATATTTCACTCATTTTAATCACTTACGTATTTTCTATAATAATATTTCTATTTTTAACAAGTTTCTAAAATTAGTAAGTTTCTATTTATAGAAAGTTTCCTATTTAATATAAAATGTTTACTCCTTTTATCCTCATATTATTACAATGATTATATTTATTCTCAATATCGATAATGGCTTGTTTTGGAGTTATGGAATATGGACGAGTGTGAGGTTTAGAGTAATATATTCTGGAGTTTACGGTTTTGCCATCAACTATAAGGCTGGTGTGTCTTTATGGGGCACACTGGTTGTTGAACCGAGCATATATGGTGTTCGGGAGTGTGTGTACATTTTGACCTTAAACTCGTGCCTCGCAGTGTAAGACGCCGTCGGGTTGAACTGAGTATTTATGGTGCTCGGGAGGGGTGTGCATATTATCTTAAACTAGGGCCACGCATTTATAAGTCGCCGTCCTATTATGGTTGAGTAGCCTAGTTAGAGACCGAAGTTTGATTTGTTTGAACTAGGTTCTCGAAGCTAGTTTTTAGTATTCTCTTAGTGAAAGTCTGGCCGTCTACACTAATCCTATCCATAACGCCATTTTTGAATATTTTTTATTATTATCAATACGTTTTGATTTGCAGGTTGGCAAATATTTGTTGTTTTCTTCGGAAAACTTGTTCTGATTTTATTATTCCAATATTTTCAGTTTCTCCGAAAGCTTATTTTTATTATATCATTTTAATGTTTTCCCTTTTAATTATTTTGATATAGTAATACTATTATTTTTCCATATGGTATAATATGGCTGGGAGAACGTCCGAGTTACTCCCCACTGACGTGGCTGTTATGTTTATAACATGACAGGTATTTGCTGCTGGGTTTTGGGTGTGAGCTAGCGAGTAGCGTGGATCCTACTCTTTCTTCATTCTTGCAATTTATGGATTTGTATAAACCCGTTTGAAGATTTTTACTTTTAGCCCTTTTATAAAAAGAGGTCTTTGTATTGACTTACCCTTTCTTTTAATAAGATATAGTTTGTCAGTGTGTTTTAATCCCAACTCTACAGTGTTTCCGCCACTGTATTGCGTTAGAATTTATAGGGGATTACAGGTGTTGAGGATGAATGATGAATCAATGTTATGTTATGAATTGTTGGTATGTTATGAATTGTTGGTAATTGATGTCTTCAATGTGTGACGAAAGGGTCCTATTTATAGGATGACTAACTTGCAAAGGAAGAAAGAGTCACCAGTCGGTTTGAGGTAGGATTCCGTCTAAGGATAGGAATAAGTAATTCGAGTGGAACAAAAATTCCGTTGCTTGGTGAGGAAGCAATGTACCTCGGCTGAAATGGGGCTGCTTGGCCGAGTTATTTGATGCTCGGTCGAATACTTGATTTGGTATTCGGACAGGATTCCTACTTGGGATCGAATTCTATCCTTAAACGGATTTGTTTAATATTTTGCGAGGCTGATTTTTTGTAGTATTTGAGTCCAAACCGGACGTGTGAGGTGTCATGGCTGGTCCGTGTGTCTAGGGAAATATCTTTGACCGGGTTTTGACTCGGTCGCTAAAAGACGGTTTTGCCCCTGGTGCCGGATTCGACCCAAATTAGTCTTATTTGACTCGAAACGACCCACTGGGCCTGGATTTGAGGTTGGTTTTGTAAGATTTGTACTCCGTAATAAGCCTAAGCCAAATGTCCATGATTTCGAGCCCATATCCGAGTCCATTATAGCACGTTTGCGTCCGATCATCATCGGGTGTTTGGCGGGAACTATTATTGACACCTGGCGGTCAAAATGTGGGTGTCTACAAAAAGAATAGTTGATCGGTCTATAAACAATAAATAATGACGACTCACCGTTGACGTAGTCGACAATTTGCCGATCTTCCATGAATGACGATTGCGAAAGAAATAAGCTACTGAAGACGACGTAAGACTATATTCTGATGTGGTTGAGAGAATTATAGAGAATTACGGTTTGAATGAGAGAATAGATTGAATACTGAATGAATGGATGAATAAATGAAAAAAAAAATTGAAATGACAAACTTACTAAAGAAGAAACGGTTTGGTGGGGAGAGAGTAATTAATTGTTTATTAGATTGGAGGGAGAAAAATAATGAAAGAAATAAGGAAGGAGAGAGAACGCGATATTTGAGATGCCAAAATCAGTTAATTGTCATTTTCAATACTCACATCACAATCATTCATCTACCCTTAATCCAATGGATGTGGTGAGGACATATGGACTCAATTTTGAGTTGTGGACTCACCTGATACCTCTTATATATATATATATATATATATATAGGTAGGTTCTCATAAGGTCAAGAACTCTTATAGGTTCATAAGTTTCATAAGTTCCAGTGTTAAAGTGCTTAATGTGATAAAAGTGCTTAAAGTTACATGGGATGGGTCTAAAGTTACACTATATCACTTGATGTGATAAAGTGCTGAATGTTACAGTTACATATCAATTTTGAACTAATGTAACTTTATCGTATGTCATCTGTAACTTTAATATAGACTTACTGACATATGGTGAACTTACTTGATCTCTAGTATATATATATATATATATATAGAGAGAGAGAGAGAGGGGGGGGGGGGGGGGTTCTTGTGAGTCTCTCTCATATATTGAGTTCCTAAGTTCTCATCCCATCCATTGGATGGGAGAGGGATGGGTGGACGAGTTCCATCATTATATTAAAAAAAAGAAAGATACTGCTTCCATCAAAATAGGAAAGAATATCATTCAGTAACGTCTTCATTTATACTGCCATTAATTCATAGCACAACTTACGTTCATTCTCTCGTTCATCACTTTCAACAAACAAAATCTTCAATCAAAGTTTATGCAAATTGTTCAATCATTCATCTTCTTCTTCGTGCCGCTGCAACTTACGTTCAATCAACCCACTCAATAACACATTAAATCATTCATCTTTTTCCTCGCGCCGCTGAAACTTCTCCTTCGATGGCGGATATGCAAATCGTCAAATACACAAACCGTGAGTATATGCTTTGTAATTTATACTGGAAACGTCATGGATGTCATTAAGATGCTCAATATGATTAGATTTTACGTTTATGGTATGGAAACTGCGTATTATCACATTTTTTATCATTATATGAATTATTTGCACTAACATATATCTGGTGTTATTTTAATGCACATTATCTGTTACTTTAATTCACACTATCTGTTACTTTAATGCCCGACCTTTGTTACTTTATATCTGGTGTATAAGCATATTTTGTTAATTGAATCCAGTGTTACTTCAATGCACTTCATCTGTTACTTTAATCCTTGTCATCTGTTACTTTATTGCGTTGGATTAACAGAGGATTTAGAATACCGTCATATTTCAAGTTCTGATTGTTTCTTTTTCGCCACGTTTATTGGCACTGTTCTTGTTTTTCAGTAGACGCAAAAGCACAGAAATGGTGTAGGGATGATGTGGGTGAGAGTTTCATTCCATACATAGGGCAGATCTTCAAGGACGTGGATAAGACAGTAAACTTCTATAAAATCTATGCATTGGCTTGTGGATTCGATGTGAGGAGGTACACAACGAAAAGATGGCACGGTGGTGAGATTAAATCAAAGCTACTCATATACAACAGGCAGGGTTTTGCAAAAAAGAAAAATGTCAGCGCGGATGCGGCAGCCAAGAAGACGTTATCCAAGGATGAAGCAGTGAAGGAGACAGCTGAGGGAGTCGCTGTGGTACTGATAAGGAAGACGAAGGTCCGTCGTGTTGCCTGCAAAGCAAGGATTAGGTTGTACAGCAAAGGCGGGCCTCTAAAAATTGATATTTTCCACAGCGGGCACAACCACGAACTAATTTCACTAAAGGACAGAGAATTCTATAAGATATCGATAAACCTTACGAAGTACCACAAGCAAATGATCATGAACAATTCACGGGTACGTGTTGAATAGTTTCTTGGTGGTTCAATTATTAAAGTTCTGATCACTATATGAATTTTTTGCACTACCAAATATCTGGTGTTACTTTAATGCACATGATATGTTACTTTAATGCACACCATTTGTTACTTTAATGCCTACTCTCTTTGAATAAGCATCTTCTGGTAATTTAATCTCGTGTTACTTTAATACCTTTTTACTGTCACTTCAATTCATGTCATTTGTTACTTTAGTTCACTGATTGTTTCAGTTGAAGATCGGTGCTACGCGGTGTGGACATGACATAGGTCCACCCCGACGCGGCCACACGCGGGTTTGGGGAGACGAATGAATCTAGAGATATGAGAATGGATCAAATTGAAATTTAAATCGAAGTGGAGTCGCCACCGAACTTTGTGGGAGTTCGGGCCTGTTCGAACCCACTCTATGTCGTAGTGGGTCGTATACAAAATACGGCCCATTTCCGATGTCAGAGTTTATTGGGCTCGTCCCTTTGCATTGCGATACCGATACCGTCACTACCGGTTATCGTGTATTGAATGACTCTCGTGCGCCAACGGTTTCGGGCATCCAAAAACCGAGGTTCTGAGTAAGGGGTGAGGGTACGTGTTGGGAAGCCCACAAAGGACACCCAACCCCGCCCGCACATTGGCAGCCTCTACGAAGATATCGAGTGACTTTCGAATACGCGTGTTAGTAGAACGATGAAAATGTTATGCAAACATTGTTTTCCCTAAACATGCGAAAAATTGAAGGGGTTTCTATGTCGATTTAATGCAACTAATTCAAACGTCGAAGTTAAATTTAGCATGCAAAGGTTCATTTTAGTACAATAAAATAAACAATGAAAATCAACAAGAAAAATAACAAACTTGTTAGTAACGGTATAACGATAATAACGGTTTACGAAAATATAGAATAATATAGAATGACGTAAACATGATGCATGGTTTTGGAAAAATAATATGACACGTGATTAATTTGACACGTGTTGACCTAAGTCACAGAAAAACGTTAATGGGACTCGAATGGCCTTGTAGGACTCACGGCTTGACGTGATAAAGGGGCCACTGGACCGAGTCATTGAGGGACTCGACCGAGTGGACATCTGGAAAGGCTTTTGTCCGGATTTCGAGACGTCACTCGACCGAGTTATGAGGGAACTCGACCGAGTGCACGGCCACTCGATCGAGTCATGGCGGGACTCGACCGAGTGGTTTGTCGAAATAGCATTCTGTTTCGGATTTTGGGGTGCCACTCGACCGAGTGGGCTAGGCACTCGGTCGAGTGCCCCCTGTACGAACTAGGGTTCGTTTTGTAATTTGTTATCGATTTCGAAATTGCTTTTGATTTTGATAATTTGATGACCTTGTTGAATCAGGCATAAATATTGTTGGATTTATACTTGATTCTAATTTTGATACTTGTCATATCCCATATTCAATTATTGAATCGATATGGAATGTTAGAGCGAAACTTAAAAAGAATGCTTTAAGTCGTTAAGTTAACTAAAACGATATGAATTTTCCTCCGCGTTTATAGTGTCGCATTCTTATCGAATTAATGACATCTATGTTAGCATCAACGAAAAATCGGGTTAGTTAAATTATTTGACTAAACCGCTGAGATTCGACAACCAACTATTGAGTTGGTATCGAATCTAACGGATCGACACTTTACTTGAACTGAAAGACTTGATTCCCTCGGCCTCTCTGACATCGTAATGAATCCCTAGGGATTATGTGATGTCGGATCCGCGTCAACGGGTTTCGACCCTTATAAAAAAACACTTATTTTGAAAATAGTTTGTAATTGATGAAATATGCGATTAATGACGAAATAAGAAAATTATGGTTGATGTTAACTCGCCTCAACAATCAAGCAATCGGGGTGATGGGATAAGCGACCGGCAACGCTGAGTGCAATACTCTTGTATATTCGGGTTTCCTTATCCCATCATCACTCACGCTCGACACGAATTGACGAATATTTTAGTATTTTATACTAGTTATATTATCGATATTATAGATGCGACGATAGAATAAATAAAAAAACAAAAAAAAATGAGGAAGATGACGAGAGAGAGGAGAAGGAAAGAAAATGTGTTTTTGCACACTCAACCTACATGTTATTGTCTCGGATATGACTCGCTTGATTGTGGCTTAGGCACCGGAGTTCGACGCTTACGTAGATTAAGTTATGGTGGTTTTAGGGTTAGGATTCCTAGTTGCTAGGGTTAGGGTTTGTGTATAGGATTAGGGTTGAATTAGGGCTTAGGGTTTTGATTAGGGTTTGAAGATGTGTATGTGATGTAATAGGGTTTGTAAAGTTTGATTTGGGCCAAAAAAGGATGATCAATTTTGCATGCAAGGGGGTTCTTATATAGGCATTGCTATGCATCCCCGTCTAGGGTTACTCGACCGATTAGCCCCTGGACTCGGTCGAGTGGCCCGAGAGATTTCAGCTGGGCCGGTTGTAGGGCCAACTCGATCGAGTGGGCTGACACTCGATCGAGTGGGTCAGCCGCAGAGGACGGGTCCGGTTTTTTGGACTGTGGTTTGGATATTTTGTGGGTTTTGTATTTGGATTGGACTTTGGATGTTTGGGTGACTATTTTGTGTGTCTCGGAACGGCTTTGACCGGGGTTTGACCCAATCGCTAAAAGTCGGTTTTATTTCCGGTGTCAGTTTTGACCCAAATTAGTCTCATTTGATTGGAAACGGCCCACTGAGCCTGGATTTGAGGTTGATTTTGTGAGATTTGTACTCCGTAAAGGACCTTAGCCAGCAATCGATGGTTTCGAGCCCATATCCGAGCGCGTAGAAGCACGTTTGCGTCCGATTATCATCGGGTGTTTTTTGGAAACTGATAGTCAAAATGTGGACTTGCGTCCGATTAACACCTGGTAGTCAAAATGTGGGTGTCTACAGAGCCAGAGCCCCCACTCTGACTGAGGCTTGGACAAGGCAAAAGTCAGAGTAGCTACCAGGCCAATCGAGGATTAAGACCTGGCAGACTTCCGGTCGGGTCACTTATAGTCCATTGGACTTGCGTGAAGGGTTCGCCAACCACAATTTAGAAATCATACCTGAGCTGAAGATGATAACTCCGTGGGGAATTGTGGACTTGCCGTGTAAGTTCCGGGTGCGCCTATATGTGGGCCCATCTCGTGATAAATGCCGCCCTAGGCTTTCCGCTGGGGAGATATATGAGCTGCGCGGGCTTGTTTCGGAAGCCTTGAATCGTACCTGTACAAGTTACATAAAATTTTGCATGTAACACGTAGGTAAAAATATGACTCGCGCTAGGGAAAGTGATTTTTTGCTTCATTTTTTGAAATCGAAATCCTGAGAGCAACTCACGCGCTAGGAGATAGGTTTTCAAAATTGAAAGGGGTAGAAAAGAAATTTGCAATTAAAATTTGACCTTGTCGAAAAGGATTTTCTCACATGGCTAAGTTTTGCAAATTTTCAAAGCAAGAATTTGAAGAGAGAGGCCGGCCTACCGACAGACTCGACTCTGGACATGACCGGAGAAGTTGACAGACATGACTGGACTCTCGAGGGGTTGGACCGTGACTCGGTAGGGGGTGGGCCACCTAACAAGACCTTTAAGTTGCGCTACTCCGTAGCCTAGGCGAGTGGCATCACGGTCGAACATTGAAATGGGATAGATATGCTATAGGGGACTTGCAGTAGTCTGTAATGGGACTGTTGTAGTCTTGTACTCTTCTGGATTTCTGATTTTAGGGTACATTCCCAAAATGGGTATTGCCTCGAGTCCTGACAGATTTTCGTCTTCGACTGAGCCGAGTACTAGGACACACTGTAGAAAGGAGGCTATATTTTGAAAGCATTTGGATTATGTGAGTGGATGGAGAACTTCTGCCTAGGAGAAGCCCCCAGGACGACAAAGCTAACTGCTGAGAACATGATAGTGTCGTGACCGGAAAGATGGTGCTTTTTGAATGTGTGTCAATGTGGGGGTTGTGCCTCTGTTGAAAGGCTTCCTACGTATTCACGTGCAGTGAAATCAAACCAAGCCGTAGTTCAGTGGATTGGAAGATATATTATGGTGCCTATTCTAATAGGACTTTGTATGTAACTAGCCATATTGACGGTGTAGGCTAGGTGCATTCCCAATGATGTCTTGATCAAAGGGCTAAGATGGTTAGGATCTTGATCCTGTGACTGTGAGCATTCTCCGGGGTAGCCCCCAGGGGTGTTGTGAATGTTATATGCCGACCGCAGGTTGAGCTCCCGTGTTCGGGGTTGGTAACTGGTTTGGATGAGAAGAATTGGGATGGGATTTGACGAGTTTTGCTCTCGGGATTGTGTATGATTAGGTAAGGGATTTGACGAGTTTTGCTCTCGGGTCTTTGATGAGTTTTGATCTCGGGTCTTTGATGAGTTTTGATCTCGGGTCTTTGATGAGTTTTGATCTCGGGTGAATTTTGTTATGTCGTGTTGTGTTGTTGTGCAAGAGGGAAGTCGAGTAAAAATGGCTCGAACTTCGATCAGGATAGATTTTGATAATGCGGGATCTGGTTTCCATGTCTGCCCCTAATAGTTAGGGGTATCCTATGGAGCTTGAATCCTCAAAATTCCGGGTTGTCTCTAGCCTAGGTCTTAGGAAGGTCTTGAGGGTTGTAATGTGGGAAGGCTGAGTGTGGTGTTAGCTGACCAACTTGATTGTCACTCCCCAATTGGAAGGTATGGATTTTGATAATTTTGACCGTTAACTACGGTCATGGGTTTTTTGAATATTTTTTAGTTGGTTGACTTCTTAGCCCCAGTCAATGGATTCTTCATTTGGATTGACCGCTTTTTTTGATAATGGCCTTCTTTTTGTTTTGGCCTTTTGCTTTTTCCTGGACTTTTGTTTTCTTTTATCCAGTTTTTCTTTTTTTCTTTGACTTTTGATTTTTTTCGTCCAGTTTTTTTTTTTTTTTTTTTGGACTTTTGATTTTTTTTCGTCCAGTTTTTTTTGTTGGTCAAACTAGCACCTGAGGTAGGGATTGGTTGATCTTGTTGGATGAGTGTTTATTGTGGGAAATGGGCCTGCCTCCCGTCTTGAACCCAAACTAGGAGATTACCTAGATTTGTCATAGGATTCGATACCGCTCCTGCTAAGTGTAGTTTTGTGGCTTTCTATGTCAGACATGGAACAGGTAAAAGGGACACACGGGCTCAGTTTCCTGCAGTCATTATAGATGTGCCTACAATAGTCACGTGGATGTGCTCACGATGTATGATGGTGTTTATCATGTTCTCGGAAACACATAAGGAAATTATATAAGAGAAAGAATATTTGAAAGCTGATTTTATTGAATTTTGAAAAAGAGGACAGAATGCAAAAGACTCTGACTCTGATTTGGAAATGAGGATGTAGGGTATCCTAGACTCGGACTCAGACTCGGACTTAAATCAAATCCGGACTCTCGGATGATGTTGTCATTAGTCGTCGGCTTCTAAGGACTCGAGTTGATGTCCAGTATAGCCTTCAGTAGAAGCTTCACCTAGATCTTCATTATGTCGAAGATCGTCTTCAATCCTGATGCCCATTTCGGTAAGAACCGCAAAGTTTGAAATGCCGGCATACCTAAGATGGATGCGGTAGGAAGGTAGGAGATTGTTGATGAACGCCTCCACTAGTGTCTTCTCGTTGGGCTTGTCTACCAACTTCACACTTTCGGCCCTCCACCTTTGAAGGTACTTGGTGAAACATTCCTTGGGCTCTTGGGCCATAACCTCAAGAGTACGCATCGTAGTCTGGATCTCGATATTATTAGCATAGTTCCGAGCGAACTCCGTTGCCACGTCATCCCAAGTCGGGTACTTCTTGGGGTCTAGCCTGTAGTACCAGGCTTTCGGATGCTTCTTGAGGGAAGAGGCAAACAGGTGCTTAAACATGGTCGATTTTACGCCCTTAACGGCCATGAACTCCTTGAAGGCCCGGATGTGAAGCACCGGGTCTTCGGTCCCGTCAAACATTGGCAAGCCCGTAAGGTTGAGGTCGTCGGGCAGTTCATCATTCAGGGGTAAATAGGCACGGGCATTTTCCGTATGGATAGTGTTGTTAGTTGACAAGTGGACCTGTTCTTCCAGTTTGCGGACTACGCTGACCAGTTCAGCAAAAGGCCCAGTAGTTTCAGATCCAGCATTAGGAGTCCCTTTCTCCACGGCACTCAAACGGGTGGCAAGGGTCGTTTGGTCGGTCTGGATGGCAGTCAATTGGGCCTCCATCTTAGCCAGTGAGGCTTTCAGTTCGTCCAAGGTTTCTTGCATCTTGCGTTGGCTTCTAGTTACGGGTGGCTTGTCTGTAAGAATACCGCGTAATCAGAAAAGTTTCTTCGGAACTCAAATACGCCAAGGCATAGAAAATAGCGCGGGAGGAGAGACGACTCCAGTTTAACTCAGGTTAGACTCTCCTAAGATAAATGTGTAGGGTACGATTCTCGGAGTGACTGTGATTAATCACTCCGTCGGAGAATAGGCCCCAAGTGAGACTAAGGACTCAGATAGTGTGGCATCTTAAGTGACTCGAAAGTGGGGTACTTGAGACACGTGTAAGACATGACCCTTAGAGCAACCGTGATTGATCGCCCTGATGAAGGGTAGCCCCCGAGTGAGATTGAAGATTTTGTTAATACTCGAGTGTTGGACGAGTGACCCTTAGACGTAAGGACCACGAACCTTTTGTTATAAGGCTATGCCTTGCAAAAGGTTGACTCGGCTTTGAGGAAAGACAGATGGCGAAATTCCCTTAGGAAAGGTCATGAGGACCGTCCTGCTAGAGGGAAGGTTCGCGTGGGACTTTCTAATTTAGACTCGAGTTTGTAAGCGGGCTTTCCTTAGTAGGGGTATGCTCTATGCTGGTTAGCCTTGCCTTAGTCGAATAAGGCGGACTGGGATAGGGAGGAAACTCGTGATGTAGGATCGACGGAGTTTCGACGCTAAAGACCTTCGACGACTTATGACACGACCCGACACATGCTAAATACGGGAAGTCCTAAGAAGAGGAAGGTTTTGAAAAGGATTTATATTTTTTTAAATCCGAAAAAAATTCGGTGGAGGGCGGTCCGATTTTTCGAGAAAAATCGGAAAACATATCGGGCCACGGTTTTGAAAGTTTGAAAATATTTTCGAGTTTTGAAATGGGCAGAATACTGGCTAGAAATAGGCTATTTTGAGTAAAATCATAAGTCCTAAATTCGGTATACGTCCCGGGTTTTGAAATTGGATAGTTTGAAAAAGATGCAATTTTTTGAAAAAGATGGTTTTGAAAAAAACGACACAGAAACCAAGTAGCGTATAGTCACGCAAGCATTATAACGACACTATGTATGCTTTACACTAAGTCTTGGTCGGTCTATAAAGGGTCTATACCAGTGCGCACAGTCTAGACGTTGATCGGGACGGATATTCTAAGTCGAGTTGAGCTTAGAACATGCCGCGAAACCCACTCGAATCGACTATGGACACCATTGACATATCCATATTGGAGTACATCACGGTATAGTGGGACGTTGGCCGCGAGTACCGGTCCGGGAAAATATAGGGTTATGCATGAACCGTAAAACTAAGACGCGTATTGTACTAGTCAAACGATTTCTATTCGAGTCTCACCCTGAGGATGCCGATGGTAAGTCACGCATCAGTTAATCCCCAGCGGAGTCGCCAAATTGTGGATATGACATAGGTCCACTCCGACGCGGCCACGCGCGGATTTGGTGAGGCGAATGAATCTCCATATGAGAATGGATCGAATTGAAATATAAATCGAAGTGGAGACGCCACCGAACTTTGTGGGAGTTCGGGCCCGTTCGAACCCACTCTATGTCGTAGTGGGCCGTATACAAAATACGGCTCATTTCCGATGTCAGAGTTTATTGGGCTCGTCCCTTTGCATTGCGATACCGATACCGTCACTACCGGTTATCGTGTATTGAACGACTCCCGTGCGCCAACGGTTTCGGGCATCCAGAAACTGAGGTTCTGAGTAAGGGGTGAGGGTACGTGTTGGGAAGCCCACAAAGAATACCCAACCCCGCCCGCACAGAAAAACGTTAATGGGACTCGAATGGCTTTGTAGGACTCACGGCTGGACGAGATAAAGGGGCCACTCGACCGAGTCATTGAGGGACTCGACCGAGTGGACCTCTGGAAAGGCTTCTGTCCTGATTTCGAGATGTCACTCGACCAAGTTATGAGGGAACTCGACCGAGTGCACGGCCACTCGATCGAGTCATGGCAGGACTCGACCGAGTGGTTTGTCGAAATAGCATTCTGTTTCGGATTTTGGGGTGCCACTCGACCGAGTGGGCTAGGCACTCGGTCGAGTGCCCCCTGTACGAACTAGGGTTCGTTTTGCAATTTGTTATCGATTTCGAAATTCCTTTTGATTTTTATAATTTGATGACCTTGTTGAATTAGGCATAAATATTGTTGGATTTATACTTGATTTTAATTTTGATACTCGTCATATCCCATATTCGATTATTGAATCGAAATGGAATGTTAGAGCAAAACTTAAAAAGAATGCTTTAAGTTGTTAAGTTAACTAAAATGATATGAATTTTACTCCGCGTTTATAGTGTCGCATTCTTATCGAATTAATGACATCTATGTTAGCATCAACGGAAAATCGGATTAGTTAAATTATTTGACTAAACCGCTGAGATTCGATATCCAACTATTGAGTTATAATCGAATCTAACGGATCGACACTTTACTTGAACTGAAAGACTTGATTCCCTCGGCCTCTCCGACATCGTAATGAATCCCTAGGGATTATGTGATGTCGGATCCGCGTCAACGGGTTTCGACCCTTATAAAAAAAACACTTGTTTTGAAAATAGTTTGTAATTGATGAAATATGCGATTAATGACGAAATAAGAAAATTATGGTTGATGTTAACTTGCCTGAACAATCAAGCGATCGGGGTGATGGGATAAGCGACCGGCAACGCTGAGTGCAATACTCTTGTATATTCGGGTTTCCTTATCCCATCATCACTCACGCTCGACACGAATTGACGAATATTTTAGTATTTTATACTAGTTATATTATCGATATTATAGATGCGACGATAGAATAAATAAAAAAACAAAAAAAAAAGAGGAAGATGACGAGAGAGAGGAGAAGGAAAGAAAATGTGTTTTTGCACACTCAACCTACATGTTATTGTCTCGGATAGGACTCGCTTGATTGTGGCTTAGGCACCGGAGTTCGAGGCTTACGTAGATTAAGTTATGGTGGGTTTAGGGTTAGGATTCCTAGTTGCTAGGGTTAGGGTTTGTGTATAGGATTAGGGTTGAATTAGGGCTTAGGGTTTTGATTAGGGTTTGAAGATGTGTATGTGATGTAATAGGGTTTGTAAAGTTTGATTAGGGCCAAAAAAGGATGATCAATTTTGCATGCAAGGGGGTGCTTATATAGGCATTGCTATGCACCCCCGTCTAGGGTTACTCGACCGATTAGCCCCTGGACTCGGTCGAGTGGCCCGAGAGACTGCAGTTGGGCCGGTTGTAGGGCCCACTCGATCGAGTGGGCTGACACTCGATCGAGTGGGTCAGCCGCAGAGGACAGGTCCGGTTTTTTTGGATTGTGGTTTGGATATTTTGTGGGTTTTGTATTTGGATTGGACTTTGGATGTTTGGGTGACTATTTTGTGTGTCTCGGAACGACTTTGACCGGGGTTTGACCCAATCGCTAAAAGTCGGTTTTATTTCCGGTGTCGATTTTGATCCAAATTAGTCTCATTTGATTGGAAACGGCCCATTGAGCCTGGATTTGAGGTTGGTTTTGTGAGATTTGTACTCCGTAAAGGACCTTAGCCAGCAATCAATGGTTTCGAGCCCAAATCCGAGCGCGTAGAAGCACGTTTGCGTCCGATCATCATCGGGTGTTTTTTGGAAACTGCTATAGACACCTGGCAGTCAAAATGTGGGTGTCTACACGCGGACATACAGGATGTGTAAGGAGCATGTTGAGGGTTTCGCAAACGTAGGTGCCAAATTGGTTGACTTCAAGAACTTTGGCAAAGATATAAAGTGCTTCATAAATGAGAGGGACGGTCAGTTATTCATCGATCGTTTCAAGGACATGGCGGACAATCGGCAAGGACTCTTTTTTTATTACGAACTGGATGACGATGGGAGTTTGAGCAGGGTCTTCCGAGCTGACGGTGTTGCTAGGAGAAACTACAGATTGTTTGGGGACGCAGTTTCGTTCGACCCAACCTACGGGACGAACAAATATAAAATGATATTCAACCCGTTCACCGGTGTCGATCATCACAAACGATCGGTGACTTTTGATGACGCTCTCATCGCTCAAGAGGATTTTGAATCGTTCAACTAGGTGTTCGAATGGTTCCTGACGGCAATGGACCGCAAGGAGCCTAAATACTGTAGACACCCACATTTGGCCGTTAGGTGTCTATAGTAGTTTCCAAAAAACACCCGATGATGATCGGACGCGAACGTGCTTCTACGCGCTCGGATATGGGCTCAAAACCGTTAGTTTCTAGCTTGGTCTTTTTACAAAGTACAAATCTCACAAAACTAACCTTAAATTCAGGCCCAGTGGGTCGTTTCCAATCAAATGAGACTAATTTGGGTCAAAACTGACACCGGAAATAAAACCGACTTTTAGCGACCGGGTCAAACCCCGGTCAGACCGTTTCCGAGACACAAAACAGCCATGTAAATATTAAGAGTCCAACCCAAAGTCAAAAATCCGGATTCCTTCGCTCCAGCTGACCCACTCGATCGAGTGTCAGCCCACTCGATCGAGTGGGCCTTCAACATGCCCGTTTTACATCTGCTTTGGGCCACCCGATCGAGTCAACATGGGAAATTGATCGAGTAACCCTAGACGGAGGTGGGGGAGAATTCTTATAAATACCTGCATTTGCTTACAACTTTCACAACATCTTTTACAACCCTAATCTTCTTATCTCTACAACCTAAAACCATAGTGTTTAGGAAACCATCAAACCCTAAACCACCATAACTCCATCTACATAGATCTCGATACTCCCGTGCTCAAGCCACAACTAAACGAGTCCCGTCCGAGAATAAGAAGCATGTAGGTTGAGGGTGCAAAAATCCCGATTTCTCTTCTCTTCTCCTCTCTCCCGCGTCGTCCTCTTCTTTTTTTTTTCTCGTTTTTTTCTTTTTTTTTTCTTCTTCTCGTATCTAATATCGTTAATATCACTAGTATTAAGACAATAAAATACTCGCTAATTCATGTCGAATACGAAGGATGACGGAATAAGGAAATCCGAATACAAGGGTGCTTCACCCGACGTGGCCGGTCGCTTATCCCGACACCCCGAGTATTTGATTGTTGAAGCAAGTCAACATCAACAAGGTCGTCTTTTTATTTTGCCGCGTCGTTAGTCACGTTTTTTTATTCGCGTCATCGTCATCATCGTTAACATCAAATATTCATCAAATTCTAAAACTATTTCAAGTCAAGCAAGTTTAATTAAATTAGGGCAAAACCTGTTGATGCGGATCAGACATCACATAATCCGCAAGGTTTCATTACATCGAGATGCGGAGGGAATCTTTTTTTAAGTCTAAAGCATTTATTCTTAAAGGTGCGATATCAACTCTATAGTCGAATATTGTGTCTAAAAGAAATAGTCAACAAACTAAACCAATACGAATTCGTTGAGGCTAAAATAGTTGTCACATAGTTCAAAAGAACTAATTACGACACTATAACGCGGAGAGAATTTATTTCGTTTTAAGTTTAATTTAAACGACCTACAGCATCCTTTCTAGATTTCGCTCTAAGTATTCGATATCGATTCCATAATCAAATATCGGATACGACGAGTATCAAAATCCGAATCGAGCACAAATCATACAATATTTCTGCCCGGTTTGACAAAGTTAGCGATTTACCAAAATCAAAAAGCAATTTCGAAATCTATAACAAATTGCGAAACGAACCTTAGTTTGTACAGGGGGCACTCGATCGAGTGACACCCCAATTTAGAGGCAGAGGGTCTTTTCGAGGACCACTCGGTCGAGTCCCTCAATGACTCGATCGAGTGGCGTCTCACTCGGTCGAGTCCCTCAATGACTCGATCGAGTGGTGCATCAAATTCTGGGCAGAAAGTTTTTTCCGAGGCATAATCGGTCGAGTCCCTCAATGACTCAATCGAGTGTCCTTTCATCACATCAATACGTGAGCCCCCAAAAATATTTCGAGACTTGTTAACTATTTTCACGACCTCGGTCAACACGTGTCAAGTCAATCACGTGTCATACTACTTTTCAAAACCATGCATCATGTCGTTTAGGTCATTCTATAACATTTTTATATTATTTGCAAACCGTTATTATCGTTATCATCGTTACTAACACGTTTGTTCCTATTTTAGTAATTTATTTCCTTATTCGTTTTATTGTACTAAAATGAAACTCGCATGCTAAATACAATTACGACGTTAATTTAGGTGCATTAAACCAACTTAGCAACCTATTCAAATTTTCGCATGTTTTGTCAAAACGTTGTTTGCATCTCATCTCATCGTAATACTAACGCGCGTATTCAAAAGTCAAACGATATCCTAGTAGAGGCCGCTAAGTGCGAGCGGGGTTGGGTGTTCTTTGTGAAATTCCCAACACGTACCCTCACTCCTTACTCAGAACCTCGGTTTCCGGATGCCCGAAATCATTGGCGCACGAGAGTCATTCAATACACGATATCCGATAATGTCGGTATCGGTATCGCAATGCAAAGGGACGAACCCAATAAACTCTGAAATTCGAATGGGCCGTACTTTGTGCACGGCCCACTAAGACATAGAGTGGGTTCGAACGGGCTCGAACTCCCACAAAGTTTGGTGGCGACTCCACTTCGATTCAAATTTCAATTCGATCCATCTCACATGAGATTCATTCGCCTCCATAAACCCGCGTGTGGCCGCGTCGGGGTGGACCTATGTCATGTTCACAAATACATTATCATTGATAGGACCCGAGGATCATAAAATCATCCACGAAGATGTTCAAAGAGGCGTGGCACTGGTTTTGTTTGTGGCATATCATGAATAAGGTCCCAACATAATACAGTGTCTCGAGGAGTGACTACCAGGAATTTCTGGAGAAATTAAATTTAATAGTGTGGGATGAGGAGATCGATGCAGCGGAATTCAACAAGCGGTGGATGGAAATAATGGAGGAGCACGATGTGGAGGATGTTCAGTGGTTCACATATACCTTTTCGATTAGCCAGCAGTGGTTCATGGCACAGTGCAGGGATATGAAGATGGGTGGCTTAATTCGAACAACCCATAGATCGGAGAGCAATAACAGTTTCTTCAAACGGTTTGAGAACCAACACGAAACGTTTGTTGAATTCTGGATGCGATTTTAGAGTGTTATGGATCAGCAAAGGTATACTCAGAAAAAGCTTGACAGCGAGAACATACAATCTCTGCCGAAAACAATAACCCACCTGCCAATAGAACAGTACGCCGCAAGGATCTACACCCATGCCGTGTTTGATGAATTTCAAGAGGAGGTCAGGTGTTCCGTGGGTATGTGCAGTGTGAGAGGATTTGTTAAAAGAGATGGGGTTGAATTAACTACAGTGAGGGATGCTACTAGAGAAAAAGAATTTCTAGTTCATTATAAACAAGGTACAGACTGAATCGCTTTTTGTCTTCCTTTTTATGGTTTTATAGGTTAGAGTAACAGATTGCATGTTTTAGAGTAACACACAATATGAGTTAAAGTAACACGGTTTATAGGTTGTAGATCCAATTGTCTTAATGCTGGAATAACTTCGTGCAGAAACGTCAGGCGTCAGCTGCACATGTAAATTGTTTGAGACAAGGGGAATACTGTGTCGACACATAATCTGGATATATTCATCGAAAGGTCTGAATAGTATACCCGATAACTACGTTTCCAGATGGTGGTCAAGGGACGCATTTTGCATAGCTCGTATTGGTGATGACGGAATAAAAGGCGATGACATTGACATCATAGATGGAAAGCAAATAGAGATGTCGAAATTGTGGTCGGAGGTTCATGAGACGATGGGTATTCTATGGTCTGCTGATAAAGCAGATGTGGAGAGCATGTGCGCTTTGATCTGCGAATTCAGGCAGAAGCTTAAGCCAATTGGAGGTCCCAAGACATTAAATAAAACCCAGGAATTGGAAGAGATGCTTATATGTACGTCAACTGCAAAGATAACGATACTCCAGCTGAAGATTTCCAAGACAAAAGGAAGAGGCGAAAGGTTGTTATCGAGCAAAGCGAAATCTGTTGCACATGCAAAAAAGCCCAAGCGCATGTGCAACAATTGTAAGCAGATGGTGCATCATAACTAAAGGAATTGCCCCAATCCTTTTGCAGCACGGCCACTACCGACCGAACCGTCTGATGATGACAAAGAATCATAAGAATCAGAAGAAGAAGAAGAAGAAGAAGAAGAATAAGAAGAAGATGATGATGATGAGGCCGAGAGGATGAAGAATAAGAACCAGAATTCTGATTAGGGCATTATATTGTTAGAGTAACATACATTATTCTTTAGAGTAACACACTGAACAAGTTACAGTAACACATTTTATGATTTTGATTGATTTACAAATATTCATTCCTTAGAGTAACATCCTTTATTGGAGTAAGATTGAGTTAGAGTAACACATATTATTCCTTAGAGTAACATACTTGATGAGTTAGAGTAACACAAATTATGAGTAACAGGTGTGAAACTTTGGAATGAAGAACACCCATTATTCTTTTTGTTTGGAGAATACTTTAAAAAAACATTACACTTTTGTTTAATTGGACTTCCTGTGTTTGCAAGACACTATTATGAAGCGTAATAGATTTTACGAGTTAGAGTAACACATGTCATGAATTATAGTAACACATGTCATGAATTACAATAACACATTGTACAAGTTAAAGTAACATAGTTTGCGAGTTATGATAACGTTACGATTGGTTAAAATGACAGTAGTTGTTTGTTTGACAGCATACTGCGTCAACCATGTATGAAATGATACTTTGTTTTTTTGTTAAACCAAAATGACAATTAATCCAACCATGTATGAGTTAAAGTAACATAGTTTTGTTCAAGTTATTATTTCCGGCTCTTGCTTCGCTTAGCCTTCGCTTCTTCAATTAGTTTGGGTCTCGCTTCCACAAACTTTGTTACATTTCCAATCAGCCGCTTTCGCCACCTGTTCATGTCCGCTAGCAGAAGAGTGGCTGCAACTTGGACCACAACATATCTTCTGTTGACCTTCTTCTCGAGGTCTACGTGTTCGAAATCACGGACCTCATACATTAGCATGTGCATCAGCAGGAATGTTCCCCACTCATCGTTGTTGGTGACCTTAGACTGCCACTTCAGATCAACCACGCGGAACCCGTACTCCACTATATCTTCCGCACCACTGACAAATTTAGAGTCAAGATAATCGCTCATTGCCCCCACTTGAAAATCAATGGTGACAATATAAGATGACTTCACCTAAACATGACACACGAGATGTGATAAATAATAATGCAATGAAATAGAGAAGCTCACAATCCTCACGGCTTTGAAAATTTCTGTGTCTTTCACGTTTGAGTAGCGACAGTGGTCGAGAAGTTCGACTGCTCTTCTCTTTCGGTTAATACATACGCAGGAGAAGTACCCGTCCATATTGATAGGCACAAAAATCAGATCAACGTCCAGTTGCAATGTACCGCGACATTTCACCTGAAAATCTCCCATTGCATCATCAACGAGTCATTATTCTATGTGGATGGACAATCCTCATTTTCGTCGATAATCCTCAAAATATAATCCAATAAAAGGTTCAACTTGTGTCAACATTCATAGTTAATATAAAGTAATTTGTTGGAGGTTTGTGCTGTAATGAAACATTGTATTCGTGTTACTACAACACCTAGCTAGTGAATGTTTCTCCAACAATGTTTAGGTGTTACTCTAACCAAAAAAATTCCAAAAATATCAAAAAAATAAGGCATGCATACTATATACGCACTATATATACTACCGCATTACTACCTCATCGCAAAATTCTATATATCAATTTATGAACAGTAACTCATTAGGAATACCGTATGTCGGAGACCATAGAATGCCATCTTCGGAGAATCACCCGACTCATTCCCGTTTGCGACAAGGTCATTCATCAACATTTACATGCACTCGACGATGCATGAGGACATGTCATTCCCCGGGAGCATGGACATTATATCTTCCCGGGTGATTGTAGCCAACCTTGAGTACTCTGCCACAATTTCACTGCATTCAGAACAGACCAGTAGGTCAACAAGGTCTTATTGTTTGCAAGAAACGCGGACGCCATCGCGAGGTTAGGATCTACGTCGCCACAGTTGATGGAGCAGCCTAGGCCGTCCCCCTTCCCTCAAGATTGACTCCTCAAGACAAATAATGATCGAGTGGTCGTCGGTGATTCATGCGTGGTTTCTGCGGGTGGTGTTGGAGTGGATGGTGGCACGCGAATCTTCTTTGCCGGTCTTTCATCGAGGATCGCCTCTCCTGCCCTCTTATCAGACTCACTGATTGACTCGGCGACAACTGACATCGTCTTACGAATGACCACATTCGCTTTATCAGCTACGAAGGAGGACACCCGCGATATCAACTCGTCTCTCTCCTTGTTGATATCGCAAAGACACAACGTCGCTGCAATTTCTGCTCTATATAGATTTTTCACCTCACTCGTTCCTAGGGGATACTCGAATTCCTTCCTGGCGTACATCATCATGTATATCATGAGGTAAACGCCGCAGTCATTAGCTGAGAACTCCTTACCGTTTGAACGGGATGTTGACAAGAGGGAACGACGAGACATTCGCCCCCTTAGTAATGCCTTTCTGCACCATATACTTATCCATTTCTACGACCTTAATGATAAAAAAGACAAAAAACCGTATAAGAATGACAGATGAAAACACATCATTTGTTTGTTTGTCATCCTTATATACAACATTTTGTATATAAGGATGTTCGAGTATATATCAAAATGAGTAGACTTACTGAGAGGCGTGTCATCTCGACATAAGGTAGGCTATCAAATTCCTCCTTGTCGTAAGACCTATTATCAAGATATTCTATCTACTGTGATACAAAATTGATACACGCACAACTGTAGTGGTCATTGTTTTCAAACAACACCGGTACGAATACCTGTGGATAGAGAATAAGTAACGTGTTGATGATTATTAGTGAGGAGACAACTTTGAAGTAGTTGCCAATATGAGAATTAAATTTAAAAATACCATATCGGAATTTAGCTCGAGATTGCCTTCATTTTCTTCGAGTCATATGTTCAAGAAGTTGAACAATTGTTCGCTCATGTCCACAAAAACACCACTCTTTCTGCTTCTCCAAATCTTCACTGCTGTATCCTACATGATATTTGTTGGAGTAACAGGTCATCGTATTTAGAGTAACAAAGATAATGCATTACAGTAACACGTTTGTAGAATTGGAGTAACACATTTGTAGAACTAGAGTAATACCCTTTGTTTGCAGAGTGTATTACAGCAACTGATATGATGACATTATATTAATATTACCAGATTTTTTTTGATGATATTTATACTTATCGTTTTGATCGAGCATAAGAATAAATTAGCTTAACGTTGTGGCTGACACCAAAGTAGCAGTGTGATGTTCACCGCGGTGCAGTCCGAGCAGCTGCCATGTAGTTCAGAAGTATACACCAGTTGTCAATTGCAGCGTTTGAAAGTTTCTCTCCAGGCCCCAGCGTAGCCATCTCGCCACGGGGTACGTTGAAGAAGTTGCTGAACCTTACAATCATCTCCCTACAAAGTTCGAATTGATTATGTAACACTTAACAAAAACTACATTAAACGCACAAAAAACATTAGGTACTGTAAAACACTTACGATGTGCATTATTTTTCATTTTTGTAAAAGACGTAATCAATTACGTCTTTCCTTACAGATAGAACAGACCTGAACAACATGCTATCTCTACCCAGGAAGTCCGACAGCGTAAGCTGGTCCGGTTCCGGGGTGTCAAAATCATCTGCGCGTCCAAGCCTCTCATCGACAACTTGCATGCATCCCAATTGCTTGTCAGAATGAAAGAAATAAGGGTGGAAGACCTTCCTCCCATCTACTTCCACCCAAAAGCATTCACCGACCTCCTTATCTTCGGCTCTATCCTTATCCCATAGAGACAAGACCAACCGGCGGTCACTGTTCAACTGCAATTCCTCCTGAATAACCTCATTAATCTCCGCTGTCGAGTACGGTTGAAAGTTAAGATCGTCCTGATCATCTGCATGTGTATGTTGGGCCTCCAATACCGGCCCCAAACTCGTCCACCATCGTACGTCGCAGTTCCTCACAAACTTCGTTCACCATCCGGTGAAGTTTTGCTCCACCCCATACTGCCTGGGATGCTTGTGATGGGGGTCATCCGGTGATGATTTGCCCGGTGTTATCCTTTTGATCTTGGCAGCAGATGAGACCCACAAATCGTGGAATGCAACTGCATTCCTTCCCATCAGCTGATGAACCTCATAGACCTCCTACATGAAACAATAACTGTGTTACATATATACATCAGGTTGCAAAAATGCATAGAATGGGCATTCAAGTACAGATGAATGTTTAGTTACAGAGGTTATGCATTAAAGTAACAAATGATAAACACTAAAGTAACAGATCATATGCATTAAAGTAACAATGCATAGAATGGGTATTCAAGTGACATAAATGTGTAGTCACAGAGGTTGGACATTAAAGTAACAGATGATATTAACTAAAGTAACGGATGATATGCAATAAAGTAACATCATATATGTTAGATAAAAAATGCAGATGTTACGCATTAAAGAAACAGATGATATGAATTAAAGAAACAGATAATGTTAATTAAAGTAACACCAGATATATGTTAGAGCAACAATGCATAAGATAAACATGCAGATTTACAGAAACATTCCAGATTTACAGAAACAAAACCATGGTTTGATGACATTTTAGATTACTTACGTCGATCGCCTTAGCCCTCAGTTCATTGTCATCTTCAACACCATGAGCTAGCTTGATGGTGATGAACTTATCGCCCTCTTGTCCAGCTGATGTCAGTTAATCAATCTGTCGGTTATGCGTAATCCTCAGCAGTGAGGTCGCATCTCCCCCTTTCGCCAAATGTAGGCAACGGGGGTATTCCACCTCTGATCGGGTAAGCCGACCCAGCCCACCACTGAAAAACTCACCAGCCAACCGTTCTAGCATGCGCTGACCATACTAGTGCTTGATCAACGGAAGATTACACGGGCACGGGCAGTTCCAGTAGACGAACCACTGGAAGTACGTGATCATTAGGAATGACACACAGCCAAGTAAATATGATGGTTTATGGAGTACTAGGTCCTCGCACGTTTCCTCCGGCCCATCCTGTACAAAAGTGCACCAGTCAATTTTTTAATCTGTTGTACATCCTGCACAGCCTTCAAGAGTCTCAAATCAACTCCATGATTGGACGCTGGATTGAAGAATATTGACATGCTGTACAGTACGAACAGTCTACAGAAAGACTATCCACCCTCTACGTCCGCTTGGAATTTGGTTTGGACCCTTGTAATAGAGTTTGCATCACATCCCTGCACTCTTTCTTCATCCTCACAACAGGCTCCTCCAAAGCTGCCTTCGATCGACCCCATTGACAGCAGCTCGATAGGATCCGGTCCATATGGAAGTAGGAAGCAGTCGTGTGCGTCATGCTTCGTTACCAGGAATTGATTGTTCCCGCATCTGAATATTAGTGTGTCGTCACTGAATAAGACCATGAAGTCCAGCGCAAACCTCACAGGGAAGCTTCTAAGGCGCATTTCAAGTAGAGCACCGAACCCAATACTCGAAATCGCATCCCGCTGCCTATGGTTTAGGGTAGATATTAGATCAACTAGGGACTTAGGCATGCACCTGACCGACAACGTGCGCTCAGTGTTGTCGTCGCCACCATCTTCAGGTCGTACTTCCTATCCCTTCGGTGGTTTGACAATCGTCTTTTACTGCTGTCGTATCTTGGTCATCTGAAAAGGGGAAAAATGTGAGTATAATCAGTATATAGACACATGAAGTGGTATCGTTATGGAAAAATTTCCAGTACTCAGGGCCTGTGCACATAACCTGCATTTTGCCCTTCTCTTTTTTCTCAATAGCAACTATCTTTTTGTCTCCTTTTGTCATCTAAATGTGGTATCATGAGAATATAGTCACAAATAACGGTAATGATACAAACTGCATTGAGGAATACATACAACACATCCACATTGACAGAGTATACAGTTTAAAGTAACAGATGATAGGCATTACAATAACATATCATGTGCGTTAAAGTAACACCAGTTATATGTTGGACCTAAAGATGCAGAGAATAGGCATTCAAGCAAACGGAAGATGCTTATTCAGAGATATTAGGCACTATAATAATAGACATTAGGTATTAAAGTAACATATTATGCGCATTAAAGTAACACTCGATATATGTTTGGGCAAAAAAAATGCTGAGAATATAAAATCAGTAACAGGAGAAGCTTAGTCGTATAGGTTAGTTATTAAAATAATAGATGATAGCAATTACAGTAACAAATAATGTTCACTGAAGTAACACCAGGTATATATTATACCAGACATGCATGGAAACGCATACACACAGAGAAAATGAATAATCAGTTTAGCACATACAAACTAAACAATGGTTTTTCCAATCATACATTCCAGATTTACAAATACCATACAGTTTAACACATGCGGACTAGAGGATACAAACCATTAATCTTAATTAGCATCACAAACAATTGAATTCGAAAGGAATACAACGAAACCCAGTACAAAGCACAAACACAGACCTAATATGCACAAACTCAGCCCAATAAGTTATAAGAATACTATAATAATTAAAAGCCCAAACACAGACCTAATTTACCTTAAGTTTGAAGATAAAGACTAATACAGCTGCGGCGTTTGATGAATGTGAAGATGAGTTGTAATCTGTATATGCAAAAGATTGTTATAAGTGCACTAACGGTAGGGTTTGGGAATAAAAGATGAAGACGAAAGTATGGTTTTGGAGTGAAAATGAAGATGAACAGACGAAGAGTATGTGTAGGCGGGAATGTTTGTGAATTGAAAATACTTCGAAGAAACGTGGTGTGAGAGAGAAGGGTCGGTGAAAAAAATTTAATAGGAGAGAGAGTAAGGCAGTATGGCAGTAGAAAATTAGGGAGGAGAGAGAAAATAATATATTTACCAAGATTTGTTACTTATCTCCTTAATTGAGAACACAAATCTTAACCATTAATCTATCACTAAACTAAGGGTTGAGATGAAGACTCACGGACTCAATTATGATAAGTGGACTCACCTGATCCCTCTTCTATATATATATATATATATATATATATATATACATCTTCTCCCTCCAATAACACACTTAACCTATCATTAACATCTTTCTCCATCACACCTAACACATTATTAACATCCCCTCTCTCCAACATACCTAACCTATCATTAACCTATCATTAAATACAAAAACACACTCTCCTTTTCTCCACCGCGTCAATTACCCGCCAAAAACCCCGAAGCAGAAAAACAACATCATGGTTCCTCGTCTTCTCCATTGTTGCTTGTAATTGAAATTATTTAAAGGTAGTAGCATACTCATGGCATTTCTTGTTTCGTTATTTTAATGAAATTTTGCCGAAGGCGGCAAATCAGAGTACGATTTTATTTTAATTGAAGTTATTATCTGGGATGGAAGATATGCAAATTATCGTAGTTCCGCCTGTAAGTGTCTTGAATTCTTTTTTTGTAGAGGTTAGTAGAGGCTAAAATTTGTAATGGAAATACAAAAGGCTCCAATCGAGGTAACATGGCATTTTATTTGAAAAGACGCCTAAAATAGAGATGATTGACCATAAATTGGCTGAAGTATTAAATGGTTAGAATTAAAGTTACGAAATATATGATTTGAAGTTACATTTTTTGTGGGGTAATATAAATTATCTGATAACATTTTTGTGGACTAATGTTTATTAAAGTTTTGCTTTTATAAAGATGAAGTTACAAATTTAGTGGTTAAAGTAACGTTATGAAGTGATTGAGGTTGCACATTGACCAATTAAAATGAACTTACAAACTGAAATAATGGAAGTGACAAATAGGTAAAGTTGAAGTCCCTCTCCATACACCTCGAGTTACGGACGCTGAAGTTTCAAAACAATTGAATTGAAGTTATAAAACAAATGTATTGAAGTTTCAATACATACAGTTGAATGTTTACAACATAGTACGAAACAAATGTTTATTAAAGCTATGTTGTCATAGAGATGAAGTGATAAATTTAGCAGTTAAAGTTATACTATTGTTTCTCCACCCTTACTATCTCTAAGTAAACTATAATCTACCTTCGTTCTAATTAAGTATTGTTGAAGTTTCATTTTTTGTCAATTGAAGTTTCATATTGACCAATTAAAGTGACGTTAAGCTTCATTAAGGTTCGAAATCAGCTTCACAAGCCTTCATTCTCTACATTTGACAGGTACATTCCCGACATCTTCCTCCGCTACGGCCTCATTTTCCGCAACTCCAACAATTTGAGCTTTTGACGACATCTCAGCTAACACATATGCAATGAAGAGCAAAAAGCACAATATCACATAAACATCGTAAAAAAAGGATAAATAAAACGCACAATAATCAGCTTATTATAAGACAAACCAATTGAGAATATTATACAAAAAATGACAAATGAAACACTAAATAATCATCTTATAAGACAAACTAATTGAGATTATTGACGCATAACTACTCGAAATTGATTGAGATCGAGAAACTACTCGGAATTGATCAATTTAGTTGAGATTATCAACAGTGAATTGACTCATTATGATCTGAGAATTGATTGAGATCGAGAAAAGGTGGAGTTTAAGCAGGTTGGCATCTGAGCTAAAGCATAGTAAGTCGCATTGAAATTGAACAGACAATAGTTCTATTCACAGTTTGGAAACATTAAACTACCCACCCACAAAATCAGCTAATTACACCAATTAAACAATATCCCATCTTCCATATAGTAATCAATTACTACTGCACCTATTACAACAATATCCCACTTGTAAAGATTGTGAGAAAAGATGATTCTATTCATTGATAAACATGAGTATATATACAAGAGGTGGCCTTGTAGAGCAAACAACCAACCTAGGAAATCTAGGTTAACTTAAGATACAAGAAGTTTATCTAAGGAATATTACAAGTTAAGGAAAACACAAAGACTCCTAAGTATGATAAAGATTACAAGAGATAATTACATAGAATAAACAAGATATATCAAATATCTTTAACACGCTCCCGCTAGATGGACGACCCAACGGATAAACCAATATTTGACAAAATAGGATACAAATGTGACTGAGATAACGTTTTCGTGAGTTCATTAGCTAACTGATCGTTGGCCGAGATATGTTGAACACGAAGGAAACCCTTAGACACCTGTTCATGAACGAAATGGAATGAGATAGCAACATGTTTCATACGGGAGTGAAACACTGGGTTAACAGTATAGTTAGTTGCACTCAAGTTGTCACAATACACCACTAGTGGGCCGGAAACCGGAACAATAAGTTTGGAAAGAAGAGATCGAAGCCATAGTAATTCGGCTATAGTATCGACCACAGCACGAAATTAAGCTTCGGTTGAAGAGCGAGATAAGGAGCGTTGCTTCCAAGAAATAGGGTTGCGGCCGAGATAGACAAGATAACCAGTTGTAGAGACATAGTCAGCTTTGTCACCTGCATGATCTGCGTCGCTAAAAGCATAAAGAGTAAGAGGTGAGTCACGGGTTAGATGAATACCAACATCTAGAGTACCAAATAGATATCGAAGAAGATGTTTAAGCGCAGTCCAATGACACTCCTGAGGTACCTGCATAAATTGGGCTAATTTATTGACACCAAAAGCAATATTGGGACGGGTAAGGGAGAGATATTGTAGGGAGCCTATAATCGCACGAAATTTCGTAGGTTTGAGTATCGGTTGCCCGGAGGAAGCGAGTAAGGTTGGGTATGAGACTAGGGGAGTAGAAGCAGGTTTGGCATTGATCATATCGTGTTTGGTTAATAAGTCAGAGACGTATTTGGTCTGAGTTAACTTGAGATCGGTTTTAGTGGGTGTAAGTTCAACTCCGAGAAAGTACGATTGAAAGCCAAGATCTTTTAACGAAAAACGAGATGAGAAGGAGGAAAGGAATGTGCTTAGGGACGGAGACGATGGTGCGACAATAATTATGTCCTCGACGTATATTAGTAGATACATTGTAGTAAGATGCAAATTGTATATAAAAAGAGAGGGATTCGAGAGGGAGTGACGGAATCTGTAGGATGTGAGGTAGTTTTTGAGCTCAGTATACCAAGCACGAGGAGCTTGTTTAAGACCGTAAATAGCTTTGGAGAGTTTGCAAATATGTTTAGGGAAGGAAGAATTAACAAAAGCAGGAGGTTGAGACAAGTAAACTGTCTCAGAAAGCGTACCTTGGAGAAAAGCATTGTTAATGTTGGTATGCTTCAGGGACCAACCGCGGGCAAGAGCAAGTGATAGTATCAAGCGAACTGTGGTGGGTTTGACGACTGGACTGAAGGTTTTAGAGTAAATAATCTCGGATCGTTGATGAAAACCTTTGGCGACAAGGTGGGCATTGAATTAGTCAACGGTGTTATCGGGATTATATTTGACACGGTAAACCATTTACAACCGATGATGTTTTGGGAAGGGTGAGTTGGAACGAGAGACCAAGTGTTGTTGGTAAGGAGGGCACGATGCTCGGCATCCGTAGCCGCGCATCAGTGAGATTGAGAGAGAACATTTTTTGTGGAGAGAGAAAGGGTAGTAGGTGAGGTGAGTGTGGCTGTGAGTAAGTATTTGGGATTCGGTTTACGAATACCCAACGTCGAGCGGGTAGACATGCGAGAAGACAAGGGAGGAGCGAGTGGGGCTGGTAGTGAAGGAGGAGAAGGATTTGGTATAGGGGTGGGTGGGCGAGAAGAGGGTGGGATCAGAGGAGTGATAGCGGGGAATTCAAGCAAAGATGGCAGAAGAAGAGGAAGGGAGAGTTGACACTAGGTAGTGGGGGAGATGAGCGACTCAGTAGGTGTGGAGGAGAGTTGAGAGAACGGAAAGTTGGTTTCGACAAATTTAACATGCTTAGACGTATAAATTTTGTTACTCGAAATCTCATAACAATGGTAGGCACTTTGGGTAGAGGAGTAAACTATGATGATACGAGAAGTTGATTTGGGGTCAAGTTTGTGACGGGTATGAGGGCGAAGCCAAGGATAACATAGACATCCAAAACTTCGTAAATTAAAATAGTTGGGTTCTTTAAGGAAGAGTTTGCCATAGGGAGAAGAATTTTTTAGAGTGGGAGTAGGCATGCGATTGATAAGGTAGACAACTGTGACAAATGCGAATGAGCAAAAGGAGGAGGGTAGTGATGCATGAGAGAGGAGAGCCATACCGGTTTCGACAATGTGACGGCGCTCGACATAACCATTATCTTCCGGGGTGTGAGAGGGAGAGGTGAAGTGGGTGATGCCATTGGATGTGATGGAGGGGGCTAATTTAAGATATTCACCACCATTGTCAGAAAATATTTGTATGATGGGACGATTAAAATATTTTTCGACAAGAGCTTGAAAACGAGCGAAAATAGTGGAAGTGTCGGATTTATTTCTGAGTGGATAAAAACAAGTATATTTAGTATAACGATCGACAAAATAACATAGTACTTATAATTATCAATCGAGTAAATAGGCGATGTCCAAACATCGGAGAATAAAAGCTCGAGAGGAGCACTAGACGTAAGACTAGAAATTGAAAAAGGTAGCTTGTGACTTTTATTTATGTCACAAGCATTATAGTTGCTAAATGACTTTATTGAGATATGGAGTTTAAGACTCGTACTCAGTAGACTTAATATAGTAGTAGAGAGATGATCCAGTTTGTGGTGCCAAGACACAGTGGAGGGACATGTGCCGTGGGGTTGGTAGGTGTGGGCGCCAAACGTATAAACCCGCATCAAGTTTCCCTTGAAAGAGTTCTTGCATGTCAATTTATCTTGTAGAATACACGACGTGGGTGAGAAAATAGCAATTGAATTATTGTCTTGAGAAAATTGAGAAATAGAGTGGATATTACGAGAAGTTAGAGAAACACGTAAAACAGAAGTAAATAAGAGGAGAAGAGCAAGAGTATGCAAAAGAACCAATGTAAGAGATGGGAAGAGAAGAACCATCTCCAAGAAAAAGATCATTGTTTCCATCGTACGAGGAGTGAAGGGCAAGGTTATTTAGGTCATGGGTAATGTGGTTAGAGGCTCCATTATCGAGAAGCCAATCGGTGGAGGAGGTGGTGCCAAGAGTCATAGTGTTGGAACGAGGAGGTTTGCGGCGATTTTTGTGGTGGAGGGGCGGGATGGTCAGTCACCGAGATGGTTGGGTAGAGTTGCTTGAAGACGGGACAATTTTTGAGGTAATGGGATTGGGCATGGCACTATTGGCAGTTTCCTTTGAATGATGGTGCACCGGCCGGGTCCGAGGAGAGATCCATAGGTGGAGTAGGGAGAAGGGGTGGGTTAGGTGTGCGTGGGTTAGTGTTGCGGTAGGCAAGGTGGGCGGAGGTAGGGAGGTTGGTTAAGGACGGGTTGTATTTTATACAAAGGTTAAATTGGATTAATTTTTCGTGAAGGGCATCGAAGGAAATAGGGGTTTCTCGTGCCTTGATAGCGTCAATTAGCCAACGGTAGGTACCATAGTGAAGTTCATTGATAACTTTTGCTATAACATCTTCTTCATCCATCTTCTTCCCAATATGTTGAAGTTAATCGACACAAGATTTGATTGATTGCATGTATATTCAGTGACAGATGAGTTGCCCTTTAAGATCGAATCAAGGCAATCTTTGATTGATAGTATATGACCACGTGACGGGTTAGCAACATGAACAAAATCGGCGTGGGGAAAGAAGTCAGCAACATAGAATTTCAAGTAGGCGACAACAAGGGAAATGCACATTATCAGTTCAAACTCTCACACCCATCATCACCGGGTACCTTATCACTCCAACCTAAACCCATTCTTGTGCGTTCCATGTCACTGATAAACACGAAATTGTGTAATGTCGATAAGAGAAAAATTCGGCAGCAATTCGCCTCAGTTCTCCAAAAGCACAATGTGGAATATATGACAACTCCACACATGCAATCGAAGAACATTGAGGGAATTGACACCAAATTTTCCTCTTACCAACACAACACAATTTCATGTTTACCACCTAAGTGACATGGAAGGCACAAGAACAGTCCCAAAACGGGGACTGTCCAAGAGTTACTCCTAATGAGTAACTCTTGAACGGGCACTAGGTAGGTCTGAGTAGATTTCAAACAATGCTCATGCACAGTACACAACGACAACAAATAACAACAGCAATCATATCTCAACACAGTAATACAAAACATTAACACAGTAATCCAAAACGTCGAAAACACAGTAAGATTAGTAGTAGTAGTAGTAGTAGTAGTAGAAAATTAGTAGTAGTAGTAGTAGTAGAAAATTAGTAGTAGTAGTAGTAGTAATAGTTTAGTAGTAGTAGAGGAAATAGAATATTAGTAGTAGTGCTAGTAGTAGTAAATTAGTAGTAGTAGTAGAAAATTAGTAGTAGTAGTTGTTCCGGTCACGGAAACAATTCACCCGGCCTTGAATCCGGGCTTTACAATTGATTTACTAGTGAACAATCGATCGTCTGATTTCCTTAAGATCTCTCCTTCGTCTCACTCCCTTGGTCGGACCATCCCGGCGGAGTAGGCCTGCTCCCTGCACAATGAACGCACAGGGCCCCGGAGGTTGTCCTAGGGAACCTTCTCCGATGCCTAAGTCAGTCCGTGAATGCCTTAAGAAAACCCGGTTCGTGAGGAACTAGGCGGCAGTTTTAGAGTAAGAGTCCTAGAGAGAGAAAATCCAACCCTCTTCATGTGGGAAATGGGGAAGTATTTATACCTTCCCACAAGAGAGAGAAGTGGGAGAGGAATGGTTGGATAAAGAAGTGACAAGTGGCGTCTTCTCATCCACCCATCCCTAATTACCTTAGGCGAAATGACGGAAGGGCCCCTGGGGGTACTGACCCTGTCGACCAGGGACTTCCCCAGGGCAGGCGGACTTCGGGCAGTGGCTGCTAGGTTCCAGCGGGCTGGGATGGCTTATGGTCCCAGCAGCCGACGGCCATCCTTAGCGTTTGATGCTTCTGTTTCAATTTCTTGATAGAGACTGGTCCTTTGAGCTTTGACAGGAATCATCCCAGGGCCTGCCCAGCAGGCGGTTACTTGACAGGCGGCCGACCCCAATCAATTGGCCTTCGTCAGTAGGAGGGAAGTAAGGCTTTTCTTCTGCTGGCGATTCTTGCTTGGAGGGAGGTTGACTTCCATGTCTGCCACAACATTTAATGTTTTGCACTTTCCCAAGGGACGTAACGCTGCTCACGTCAAGTATGCAAAGAGTTGAGAGTGCCTTTTGCAATGATTACACTTCTCCTCTAGGTGGATTTTTGGGAACCGTGAAGAGTTCCCGATTGGTGGCTCTCCTTCCAGGGTGGTTGGAGTGTCATTAATGCCGTGTTTTCTCTTGTATAAAACCACAGCTTCCTCCACTTTTCTGCTTAGCTTATCTTCAATCCTTCCACTTTCTTCGTCTTAATCATGGTTTGGATTAAAAAATTTGTAACCCGCCGTGGAGTTAGATATGTTACTTTTATCTTTAGAGGGTTTTGGAGGCTCCAATATGCTCGTGCTGCGTATCGAGTTGTCCGCCGT
The DNA here is from genome assembly GCA_958450325.1 of Agrostemma githago. NCBI lineage: Eukaryota > Viridiplantae > Streptophyta > Magnoliopsida > Caryophyllales > Caryophyllaceae > Agrostemma > Agrostemma githago. Next base: position 54,504,269 of record OY288249.1, read on the forward strand.
AGTCGCCGTTCACGGCTTTATTCCCGCCGGATGGATAAGAAGGCTTCTGTTAGGATGGGCAAGCGCCTCAAGAGGTCCTCACCCCCTGCTGCGCCTAGGTTCAGGCGTTGCCCCCAGGGAGGGGGCTGTTTTGACAGGGGATGCCACGAGTGCTTTTCGTGGCTGCACCCCGAACAATTTTACTCCAACCTCTCTGACACTGATTCCTCCTTGGCGTCAGGTCCCTCTTCGCCTGTGAAGAAGACAGGCTGTCGCACCTGCGACGAATCCCGGGCCGTTCCCTTTGGCAGGAACTGGGAGGACAGCAGCCATGACTCTGATGACAGTGAGGGTCTTGGTTGCCTGAGCGACAAGGATGAAGGCGGAGCTCCTGATGATCCTTTCCAAGATTCCCCAGACTGGGATTGGGGCTCGGATCTCGGGAGTCCAGGCAGTCCTGGGGATTATTCCCCAGATTTGGACGACGACTAGGCCTGCGTAGCAGGGTGTTTGGTTTCTGTCAGGCCGGAATTTTTGGGCCTTATGTATTTTTCTTTTCGTATCTGTCTCAAGATGTAACTTTCCCCTTCTTGGCTAATGAAATGAGAGTTAATCAGTTTGTCTCTTTTTTTTTTTTTTTGAATGCTAGAATGACGTCGTCGGTTGACCTTTCTCTCTGCCATTTTTAGTCTCTCGAGGCCCTTCTTGGAAAGGGTGAACAGTCTGTGTCCAGTGTGCGACACGTGGATGACTATTGAGGGTTTTGTCAGGGGACCGCCTTTTGGACTTCTTGGGCTTTATATAAACCCTTCTCCCCCTTCATTTTCTTCTTTTACCTTTCCTGATATCTCAAACTCCTTATACTTCCTGAATCTTCTTCGTTTGCCGAGCATTTCTTCGAGGAGCAAGGAGTACTTTTTATCACTGTCTCTGGCGACTTTATCGGCGTCTTTAGGTTAGAACTTCTTTAAATCTCTCCTCTTTTTTCCCTTCCATAGCCAATATGTCGCGAGTCCGTCCCCTTTCTTTTAGTTCTTTGCTCGGGGGAACCGGGGGCGGCGATGGTGGCCGGCGTGACATAGCTTCTTCCTCTGGGGTCGGTCCTAGGGAGGAGGACGAACATCACAGGGGGGAGGGTGCTGAGTCACCCGAGCCAGCTCCCTTTGATGTGGTTGACTCCGATGACGAGGCCCTGGAGGTGGATCCTTCCAGGGTCGCCGACTCCCTCATCCGCAGGGAGAGGGGGAGGACCTACTTCTTGGACAAGGAAAAGTATGTGGTCCCCCTAAAGACCTATCCTGAGGCCAAGAACAGGGACCTGATTTTGGAGAGTAACGCTGCTAAGGCCATTGAACAATTTTATAATTTCGGGGAAGGGTACACGGTTGTAGTCCCTGGGGAAAAGGACACAGTGTGCTGTCCCCCAGAAGGATGTGTGGCCGTCTACCATAAGGCCTTGGAATTTGGCCTGCGATTCCCGCTGCACCCCTTGCTGGAGGAAACCTTCAGGAGGATGAACGTTGCTATCGCCCAGCTGACTGCAACTGTCATTAGATCCTTAGTAGCTTACACCTGGACCTGCCTTTTCCATGGCGAGGGGCCTTATATTGACGCCCTTCGTTTCATGGTCGGTCTTCAAATGGTGTCCTCATCTGGGGGGGATGGCTCCCCTGGTTATTGGTCTCTACTGAGGCAGAAAAAGTACGCCTTGGTCTGGCCGGCTATGAGCAGCCTCAAAGACTGGAAAAATAACTTTATATATGTCCATAGCGCGTCAGGGTGGAAAATTCCTAGACATTTTAGGAACCATGTCCACACCCGCATGGAGACGCG